>JBAMCD010000174.1:5000-605000 GCA_037075365.1 Drosophila emarginata
CGCAACTTAGCGTAGGGAAAAACTGCATTAAAACATTCGAAATTCGAGAGAAAAAAATTCTATCCGATTTTTTAATTTTTTGACGATGCTACCCCTTTCATAATTTTCAAAAATCGGGTCGAAACTCGATTTTTCAATTTTTTAAGTTTTTAATGCCAATTTAAAGTCACGATTTTAATGCCAGTTAAAATTGTTCTCTACGAAACAAAAGAAGATATAGTTTCTAAATATCGGCTAAGATTTCAATTAACTAGAGACTTACAAAGTTGAGGTGCCAACTTCATTCGACATCCGAAGAGGCTTGGGACTAAACTCCGGCAGACACAAAACATTATTTTATTCCATTTTTTAAATAAATTTGATTAGAAAATACATTAATGAACTGTTCGATCAATTCATTTGGAACATATTTTTACTAGTATTGGCACTTCTTTGATATAAGAAATAAACCAATAAACCTCATTTTATAAAAGCAAAATTGACCTGAAAATAACTGTTTTTAAAGGTTATAAAAAATGTTAAAAAGAAATGAAAATATAATAAGGCTATTTAAGCCTAAGCCGTGCAGACTTCTAAGAAACTCATCATTATTTTTTTTCTTTGATTATTCCAGTAAAAGTTCTGAACGATAATTATGACTGAAATCTATAATCCCTCTGGAATTATTGAAAGACTTTCTCAAGGTTTCCTTAGGGAATTTTCGAAAGATTTGCGGAAGTATATTCATAGAACAGATACTTTCATATATAAATAACTTTCTTTAATATAAAACATTTTATTTTTCTACTTTTTATTTTTGTTAATTAGGCTTTAAAGCTTTGGAACTAGTTCGAATTGATCCTTACTTTAATTAATGTAGTTGCCTTTGAATAGAAAGCAATAGGGCTCTCGTCAGCCAGGTTTAACTTCCGTTGGAAGTAAGAGAATATATAATGTATTAGCTAGCCCAAATGAAGTTAAATTTATTCTCCGCAGTCAAATGTCATATTTTAATATGTCTTTTTTACAAATACCTTTCTAGATTTGTTTATTCCTATGTTTGCCTATGATTCAGATGCACCTCCAGCATAAGTGAAGTGAAGTCTCGTTGTTGCTTCCGGAAGGCTTCTTTTTTAATCGGTTTATCGGGCTACCTTCGGTAGTGATTGTTCACTCTTTGCCCGTGGCTTTTGACTATAATCCTTTATTTAAAGGTCCTTTGTATAGGTAGAGTAGTTACACCAACTATAAGTAGATAGGACTAAGACTATGATTTATATGAATTAATTAGGGAATAAGTATGTTTATACCGATATACAATATATAGAATGGCAAACGCGTCTTTTGTTGTGCCATAGCTTCATCTCAAATGCTTTTTAAAAAGGTTTCCGATAAGTGAATTTTAGAAATTGGTCCTTCTTGGCATTAGTCCTTGATAGATTAAATAAAGTTTTAAACATTTCGTCTGAATTTGCTAAATTTAATATGCCAAACGAAGTCTAAACTAAAATTAACCTGGTCCCAAAACTGGCCAAAAAAATTAATGGCTACAAAGAAGTGGAGAAAAAAAAAGGGAAAACTAGTTCAAATAAATAAAGACAAGGTGCAGGCTCCCGGCAGAACATACAAACACAAACAGATATACACTCACACAGAGATACACACTCATTCACATAGGAATAGACACGAGGAAGAAAAATCCCATTGCATTTGTGACCCGCATTAATCACATAAGTCGACCCAGGCGAAAAAAAAAAATAGCCCAAACCAGACAAAATAAACTACTACAGAATGTCATGCCATCCGAATCTGTATCTATAGACCAGTTCATGGCCGAACCCCGAACCCGAACCCGAACCCGAGACCCAGACCCAGACCCCACCGAGCTCAGATGTCGCACCATTACATCCAATAACAAATCGCAACAAAATCGCAAAGAATCGAATTTAAAAGCGAATTACAATCAAATGTATTTAAGCATTAAGCCTGCCAAAAAAAGAAACCAAATTGTTATTATGAATTAAAGAGACGACTCTGTGATACCCTGTACTAGCTGTAGATATTTTAATAATAAAATAAATCCATTGATTTATTAATAATCAAAAACCAAGAATATAGAAAAATTAAGAAATGTATAATTCCAAGTTGAAATCAACTTTATCCTATGCTCTACATTTTGATCAAGAATATTGGCATTCTTATTCACTAATATATATACATTTAGCTTTTCATATTGTAGGGTATAAAAATACAAAATAAGAGGAACTTTAACCTTCCCTTGGCACACACACACACACACACACACACTACCACAAACAAGCAGAGCCCCCAATTGACTTTGACAACAGTCACTCACACATAGACACAATACACATATGTATGTATGTATGTATGTGTGGGTGTATCTGTGCCAATTGTTGACTGACTCGATTGAACTTTATGGGGATTTTTCAAAGTGTATATATTGCTGGAATGATGGGGAAGGGTTGGGTAGGGGGGTGGGGGTGGGGGGTATGTTCGGAGTGGTTATGTGGGTGCCGCTTTTATATCGTCCGCTGTTGTCGTCGTTTTTTTGCCGCCGCCGGAAGCCGTAAAATCGCACAAGGGATACCCCAAACGGCCCGTTACACGAAATTGCCAACAAAAAAAAGAGAAAAAAATAAGAAGAGAAATACCCAACACACACACACACAACATAAAAAAAAAAAAAACATGCTAAGAAAAACGGAAACGAAAGGAAAGGCCGACAACAAGAGGAACGTAAAAACGCAGCCGCAAAGCCGACATTGCATTACCCAAATGGCAAACGATGTTCCCAACCTTTACTCTAATTGGCAAGCAACCGCCTATACACCTGTCCACCCACACACCTGTCCCATCAGCCCCTCCCGAAGGGGCTTCTCTCTATAAAATATATATTTCTATAGATTTCTTCTTCTTTTTCTTTACTTTTTTATGCGATCTGCAGTATATATGATCATTATATATTATTAGAATTGTTAAGACCTAAAAGGTCAACATTTAAGTTGTCGGATTAATTTGGAAATCGAAAAGAGTTGAATAAATATAATATTAAGAGACTTGAAGTTGATTCAAATTTTGAGAAGCCGAAAACAATTTTAGTTTTTGTTATATTTTTTTTTTTTTTCTGTGTGGAAAATATATTTACGATTTGGCAACCGTAACTTTTATATATACATATAGTCCAAGCAAACCGGAAACTTGGACAGCCACACCCACCATCGAGCACACACACACACACTTAGATAGAGGCTTGTCCTCGGCAGGCCCACATGAAAACCAATAAATATTGTTCATCCACTTGACTGCTTTTTAACTGAAAACCGTTGAACCCCTTTTACACGCAGCCAAAAAGTGTTGCCACAAACGAGAGATGTGGGCTTAGACCACTGCCGCAGACTATCACATACATACATACATACATAAAACCATACACACCTACATACATACATACATATATACATACATATATGTACATATATGGATACCGTTATAGCGGTCCGAAAAAAATATTATTCGACTGCCAAATGCATGAATGAGCATTTCAATTTGTTGCATTTCTCCAAAAGCCCATGGGGCCCCAAGGATTTAATGATTGGTAATTTTCCGAATCCCAGCGAATTTCCACTTGAACCAAAGTTTGAAGCATTTCATCATATGAAAAAGTGTGAAGGTTTTCACGGATGGTTCCAGATAACGATGCAAGTAAACTTTATATACTCATATCCTTTCATGCACTTTTGTTTGACCTTAAAAAATATCCTTTTTGACTATGAGGCAATATATTTTTATTACATGGTTAACTTAGGTATGACAGGCTATGGACTATCCAAATAAATTTTGAATAATTAAATTATATCTACTCTCAGACGTATTTGAGAATTCCTTAACACCAGACTTCTAATATTACAAGCCTAAACTGTTTTGGATCTCTTAAGTAACAATTTGGATTATAGAGAATAATACCAAAAATGTGTTCGAACCGATCGTATCTATGGCAGTTATATGATATAGTCAAATGATTCTGATAAAACTAGGTGGACTTTTTTAAATTTGTGCCTTACATGCAAGTACCATATTTTGGGCTTTATCAATTCAGTCCGTCATGTTGATTTAATTAAAGCTAATAAACCCTTTTAACAAGGATATACAAATATATATCTAAGAAGAGCAGAGACCAAAAAGGCAAGAAACTATTGATTAGTAACAAGGATGTCTTGGAGGAGAAAGGATCCTACCCCTTTCGAATCAAAAATCATTACAATTAATACATTTAGAATAAAAAGGGCAGAAATGTTGAATAAATAATCATTTATTATTTTTGAATTTCCCAATTTGTCATTTAGAATTTTTTCTAATAATGATTTAATTATTTCAAAAATTATTAAGATCTGTTTCAGTTCAAAAACTGAGTAATTAAATTTTAACTGACATCAAGTGTTTTATTTCCTTCACTCAGTGTAGATTGCTGTAAGAAAAAACGAACTGGTGCATGATTGAACATGTTTGCGATGCAAAGGTACACTCCATCTTTAATGAATGTTAGTAAAAAAGGTGAGTAATTGTGTTTAGGTAGAGAATGTTGATTTTATTATCCAAATATATATATAAGATATACAAATTATATATATCTATGTACATACATACATACATACATACATAGGTTCAATCTTTAACCAAAATCTGGCAAACATAACTACAAGAGAGATGAATGATTTGTCAGTGCACGGTACATTTATTATTTGAAATAAACTTGAAATCTCAACAATTGAGTGGTCAGGGAATTTTTAAGCTTAATGGCTCTGTTGCCGCTGCTCCTTCTCCTCCGGTCTCTGGTGCCGCATCTCGTCCTGTTTTTTCGCCCTCGAGTTGGTGTTATAGCGAACACGTTTTTCACATTAGTTGTGTCCACCCAACATCCCAAAATAATTAATCACGTGACGAGCACGCCAAAAAATTTCAACTAGCACAAAAATGTGACAAAATGAGAAAAAAAAAAAAAAACATGATTTCTTTTTTGTTTCTTTTTTTTTTGTTGCATACCCTGCATTTAAATGGGTATGCTAACTGCGATGTCAGTTCATAGAAATTCATATTGAAATTTTTTAAAATTTAATTCCAATACGTTTTACATAACCAATTAATCGATATTTATAAGAGAATAGGGTATCAATTGGTTGTTCATTTGATGATGTATATGGAATTTTTGGTGAAAATGCCCTTGATGACAATTTAGCTGATGCTTTAAAATAAATTATTGCTGACGGTAGATTTCTAACTAACGCAGATGGCCCAAACAGGAGATGAAGCAGCAAATGCCAAAGAGAAGGGAGAGCGGCGGCGGGGGTTGGGGGTAGAGAATGAATGAATGTCCAGAACTGTGATTTCACTTGTTCCTTATCCGTCGCAACGGACTAAGAGTGCAGCAGCGGCAATTGCATAATAAATGAGCCATTTCAAAGGGTTTTTTTCTCCCCCCCCCCCTGGCAACAGGAGCACCACCAACAAATAGTTGTTAAATTTATAACCTTATTGTAAATTCCAAACGAGCCAAGTAGTGGTAGTTGTTGGAGACAGAATGCAAAGGGATACTGGAACGGTAGGGTCATGAAGAAGACGACGAAGAAGCGTTGTTAGGTGACGCAGCAAACGTTGCGGCAATAATAAATTTTATAAATGTCATTAATCTTATTGCATTTGAGTGTTGCAGCAACGGCTGCTCCTTTGTTTGTTGCTTGATTTCTAAGTTGGCAATAAAACAACGTAATAAGATGTCCTGACTGGAGGAACATTTTCCTCTTCTACACCAAGACGAAGCGCTACATCCTTAGCATCCGTCTGACCAATCTTTCCCATTGCATCTTGATATATATGTACATATATATGTATGTATGTATACGTTTGTATGCATTTGCCTTCATTTCTCTTTTTTATTTCGTTTTAGTCCTGGTTACATTTTAATATGGCTTGTTAGTTCACAACAAGGGCAGGACGAAAAGTCCCGGCTGAAGGAAACATAACGGTTGCGTGTCCCAGGGGAAAAAATAGAAAAGAGCCGTCAACATGTTTTGACTTCCATAAAGTGCAGACGATTCATCAACGTTAAAGTTCAAGGAGAAACTTGATTTCATCCAACTTTAACAGGCGGAAGGAATACCTAAAACAGAACGCATGTGAGTGGAGTGTTGTGAAGTTCCGTATTAGAAAAAGATTTGCAGTCACATCGATTCGATCTTAACAGATTGTGTGTATATGCTATCGATCAATATCTTCACAACAACAATGAAATAATTTACAAATTGGCAAATTAATGATTAACTATAACAAAATGCACATCCTGTGCAAATGTTGGCCATCATCAATGGAATATTTATGAGATTAAATAATTCATGTTAATTTCAAATACAATGAACAACCTGTTGACCCAATTGAGCTGTTTATTTATTAATTATACAAATTCGGTAAATTACAATTTGGCGACTCTTCCCTATCCCCGTTCCACCTTACGCACAATCTAATTGTTATTTAAAATTGTTGCTATCATCGGAGCCATCAACTGGCCACAAATCGCCATAATTTCACAGAACTAATGTCGTTTTGTTCATATTTAATTGCAATTTCAAACCGACAAACCGCAAATATGTTATGGAATTCTATAGATGAACCACATTCAAATTAAAACTGATCAATCATGAACACCATACCACTCCCCATATCATGGCAAAATTAAACCGAATGAAGCAAGCAAGTCGTCCCTGCCGACATTGAGTATACCCTGTACCAAGTAAAAGAACTCCATAAAGTCAAAAACCATCAATTTACAAAAAAATTCTCTTAGCATCCACTGCTTGCCATGCAGCAACAGCGAACGCATGCTATCTCACTCACACTTAACAGGCCATTTTGCATGGGGCGTTTCAGTACAAAACGGAAATACGTATATCTCCGATAATTATTGTCCGATTTTGACAAAATTTGGTCAGCTGGTGCATTTTTGCAATATAAATGTGCATGCCAAACAAGAATACGATATCTTTAATATTGCTTTAGTTATAGGTTTTTCCCGAATTGCGGGGGCGGAAGTGGGCGTGGCAAAAATTTTAAATAAACTTGAACTGCTTATATAATAGACGGATGTTGACACCAAATTTGGTTACTCTAGCCTTTATAGTCTCTGAGATCTCGGTGTTCATACGGACGGACGGACGGACGGACAGACGGACAGACGGACATGTCTCAATCGACTTCGCTATTGAATATATATACTTTATGGGGTCGGTAAATTTTCCTTCTGCCTGTTACATACATTTTAGCGACTTTAATATACCCTTTTACCCTATGGGTACAGGGTATAAAAATTGCATTTAAAAAGGAAAACTTCAATTGTAGTTCCAAATTGAAGCTATGTAAAGGAACAATGAACAAAAGGGTTAAAAGGGTAACAGGCAATGGAAACAGTTTGACGATTAAATAATTACTAAATAATTAATTATTAATAGTATTATTTTTGGCAATTGTCGATTGCAGTTGAAATCAAATTTAAGAACTTGTAAATCTTGAACTTAAACTTCTCATCTTGTAACAGATATCCTGTATGACAGCAGTTAGAAATGAAAAGAATCGGTCCTTTGTCCCTCTGAAATTTATTATTTTTAAGAAAATGAACAACATTAAAAAATAAAATATAGAAAAAAAAGGTGATTTTTTTAAAAAATAGTGTTCAGTAGGTTGTGATTATATGTATATATAATATATATATAATAGAAGAAACTGAATACTAATAAAAACACCATCAGATATGAAGTAGGTTAAAACTGATTAAGCGAAAGTTATTTTAATTCATCTTGGAGAAAATATTAAATAATAATGTGAAATTAATATAAAAATAATAATTTTTAAGTATGTTTAGTAATATTTGATTACAAATATGATTTAGTTATTTTAATTGTTAATTCGTTATAAGTTAACGTGGAAAAATCAAATATGGTACTCGAATATACCTATATATATATATATGTATATACCTATCGAAAGTAAATAAAATCCAAATGTCCACTCACACATTTCCCTTCACTTTAATTAATTAAAATTCACCCACATTAAAAAGCTTTCTTCCAATCAAAAAGAAAAGTTTTCTTTTGCCTCAAAAGAAAACTCCTTTGTGGCTATGAGAAAACTAATGTTGATTATATTGAATATTCATTATTGAACCAACCAAAAATTAAACAACACATGAACAAAAATCTAAAGATGAAAGTTAAATTAAACAAAATTAAATCATTCGTTAAATAATATGCTAAATGTGGCAAGTCTAAATTACAAAATGAAATTAATTTATTCAATAAAATTGTCAATTAAAGTCTAAAACAAATTGCTTAAAGAAAATATTGCAATATTTTGATTCAAACTATAATTAAGAATTCGCCATAAAAAGGAATTTTTAAATGAAACTAAATGAAAAATGGAAACTAAATGGAAAATAGATTTTATATTTGAATTAATAAAATTAAATTGAAAAAACTCGAATGCATAAATATATTTTAATTTTGTTGCGACTTTAAAATGCATAAATCATAAAGTCTTATCGAGAGCGAAGAGCCGTAAATCTGTAGCAATCTGTTGAAGTCTTGGCCAACTCATAGAAACGTCAAAACGAGCTAGCCATAGTTAACATCTGTTGCCTTTTAAACATTTTTTATTTGTGGGAAAAGGTCAAAAACAACAATGCAGAGGCAAAGATAACTGAAGTAAATGAGGAAAAAAGTGATAAGTAAAAAATATTTATATAAATGACTTTTCTTATTTTTCATTTGAAGAAAAAATCAGTATGACGACTTTCACATACTCTAAACGAATTTGAATAAAATATTTGCATACCTTTTGGCATCTAAACTACAAATTGTGGCTCCACCTAGTGGTATACATATATTTGAATTATATCAACTATTTTCAATGCGATAAAGTATAATATTTATGAGTACTTACAAGGAATAAATATTTTTTAATCAAAAATGTATTGCATTCAATTTTCCACAAGCCGCATTTGGCGAGCAAATTAAACATTGTTGTCCAGCAATTGAAATGCATTGAATGAACCGGCAGGTGAAAGGGTCATAGCAACAGGCAACAGGTAACAGGTAACTGGCATAACCAGAAGCCCAACCAAGTCACCAAAGGACATGCTGCAGCAGCTTAAGACTTTGTCTCATTTCTTAGCTATGGCAGCATATCCGCTGACCTGCCATTATATTCCTTGTCCTTGTCCAGATCCTTTTTTGTTTGGCCTCACAACCACTAACTAAGTCACTCATAATGCAACCGTAACAGAATTGACTTCCCCAATGACCTCTTCCGCCATCAGGTGGCCACCAGATTGCTTCTGAGTGGGACAGGAAAGAGTTTGCCTTACTTACATTCAAAAGGAAACGGAACGAGATTTAGTTAGACAATGCGAATCAACTTCCTTATGGCTCGCGGCAAGAAAATCAGCTTAAGGAGCATCTTCATCATTTAGTTGTCCTCCCTCTCCATAGCCCACCCCTTCTGCCATAAACTGTGGCAATCAGTGTATCTGATAGTAATTTGAAATGTAGTTTTTAAATGGAGAAACCACTGAAGAGTCTGCAAAGACTGAAAGCAAATTATTATTATATGTAAAACGTAAAGCAAAAAAAAATGAAAAGATATTGCATTTCCTTCCACTAGGGTAAAAAGAAATTGCAATTATATTTCTGTATTTCTCTAAGAGACTTCTCCTAATAAGCATTTCTATTTTAATATCCCATCTTTATACACAATCTTTTAAATTGTGAAAAAAGAAAAAAACTTTAGCACATTTTCTAAATTTATTCGGTAAAAAAAATAAAAAACTTTGGCTCTCAAATGGGATTAGCTACAAATATAAATGTTCTTAGTTTTAAATTTTTTATACTGATTATGTTGTTCTTTTGAACACTTTATACTAATTAGTTCATCCTTCAAGGATTTATATACAGTTAGAATTTTTGAAAAATTAATTAGTTCGCTTGTTCAGAATAAACATTACTAGTGAAGTATATTTATTGTATATATATTTCGTTATTTGTTGTGATATTCATTATCCTTTCAATCAAAAATGAATCAAGCAAGTCGTCCCTGTCGACATTAAGTATACCCCCTACCAAGTAGAGGTACAAAATAAAGTTAAACTCCCTCGAAATCGTCATTTAATAGAATATTCTCTTACCATTAGAACAGTGAACGCATGCTATCTCACTTACACTCACTAGCCAATACAAAGTTTGCATACGTATGTATATCTCCGATATTTATTGTCCGATTTCAACAAAACTTGATCAACTGATGCATTTTGGTTATAATTTGAAGTGTGCCAAATAAGAATACGTTACCCGTAATATAGCTCTAGTTATTCGTATTTATCTAAATTGCGAGGGCGGAAATGGGCGTGGCAACCAATTGAAATAAACTTAATCTGCGTAAACACTAGATGGATGTTGACACCAAATTTGGTTGCTCTAGCTCTTATAGTTTCTGAGATCTTGGTGTTCATACAGACAGACGGACATGTCTCTATGGAATCGACTGTTGATGCTGATCAAGAATATATAGAATTTCTGGAGTCGGAAAATTTTCCTGCCTGTTACATACATTTTAGCGACTTTAATATACCCTTTTACTCTATGGGTATAGGGTATAAAAAGAAATATAAAATTCGACTATACAATTTACATATTTTTTCTACTTGCTCACCCATAATGAATTTAAGCCTTTGAAAGGATATTTTGGGCAAATCGTTTATATATATATATTTTTGTATGGTTTTATTATGTTTTTAATTTGTGAACAACTTGAGAAAAACTGGCAAATGTTAAGATGTCAAGAAACAGGTAAAGCTTTTCATTATAAACCAACGAAAATTGTTTGGTAAATTTATTGGTAAAAGGATCAAAAGTAGAATTAAAAACAACAAACAATTGTGAATACTATTTTATTAGTCAAAATATTAGACACTTAGATAATGCATATAAAATCATTATTTAATTATGCAAATAGACTTGCCAATAATAAAACTTGAAACAAAGCAAATGAAAAGCGAATTTCAAATAATAGTTTGATTATTATTTATAGCGATGAGTCATCTGATTGAAAGAAGAACAGAGAAATAAGATCATAAAAATTATATATATATAATATAATAAATTAATACTCGCTGCAAGTTTTCACAATTATCACGTTGTCACTGATAAATTTTGTGAATTTACAATGGTTCCAGTAGTGTGGGGATACCCTTAATATTTTGTCGTAAAACCAGTACTCCGACATCAGCATCCAATACATATATATGCTCTCAGACATGCATTGGTATAGTATATGTATATTTGCTTATCTATATAAATAAGTACCTATATATATATATATATATATATATGTATATAATATATTATATGACTTTTTACTCTTCAGCTGTCGTATGTCTTGTGTTTTATGCTTTATTGCATTTAAATATGTTCTTTATATTATATATTTATTATATACTTACATTTCGCTCTCCGATGTTTGCATAATGAAGAAATTTGCCAGCACCGTCACATTTTTATGCGATTTTTCTTCTCATCTCTTCTCTTCTCCTTACATTTTTTTCTCTCTCATTTTTGAGTTTTCTTCGTTCTTTTTTTTCCTTTTATGACTGGCGAATGGTTTGTTTATAATAATTTTACGTTTGTGTCGCTGTCGGCAGCTTGGCAATTACTTAGTTATGTAAAGTAACTCATTTTTCGCCTGGTAAGGGAATGCACACACACAGATACGTACACTCACACACACACACACACACACATACACACAGAGATACACTTATATACACTTTATGGGCTTTGGCTTTTGCTGTTGCGCTCTTTTGTGGGCTGTTAAATTATTCAATGGGCGCGTGAAAGTATTTTACATACGATCCCACTTTGCCAATGCGCTCTTTGTCTCTCTCTCTCTCTTATCTCTGCTCTCTTTTTGTAAAGCACACCCAAGTGCACACACACACACACACATGCATGGCATAATGTCACACCGAAAATCATTCAATATTTATATATAACGTATACGCAACGTATTACGTCGTTGCATAGTTTTACTATTATTTTGTTACTTTCTTCTCCTGCTTTTATATAGTTTTCTTTTTTTCATTTTAGTGGAGAAATGTGTTACACAGGGCAAAATGGAACTTAATTGAAATTGCCATTGTCCTTGCGGTACACTTAACACTTTTCCATTTTACCCAACACCCTCCACCTCCCACTTTCTCTCCATTGTATCTTGCTCCAGCTGCTTCATAAAGTCGGCAACAAAATTTTGTACATTTGTTGAATGCAATAAATATTTTAATTTATGACTCAATTATATGGACAAGGCGAATGCTGCTGCTGCTGCTGTTGCCAACTAGTCGAAAAGCAATTTTATAGGCAATTTACTTCAATTAAACAAATTCATTTATTTCATTAATTTGTTCAAAACAAAAAACAACAACAATTGGCCAATGCAAAATGCTGAAAATGCGCCAAAGCTCCTGAGACAACAAAAAATATATATATATATAATATATATAAATAAAAAGGTAGAAAGGAAGAGGAGAAGGCAGAATGAGAGACAAAAGACATGCAAATGTAAAGGCGAAACAAAATTGTTGTGATTGCCCCTTTTTCTTTTCGTATAGTAAAGTGTATTCAATTGTTTTTGTTGTTGCTGTTGTTGCTGGTGATGGTGTTTGAAGGTGGTTTCCTTTACTCCTACTTTCATTTCCATCAGTCTGCCCCACATCACACTAACAGCCATCCCATCCATGGCGGCTTGCGTTGATTGTTATTTTATTACCCGCACAGAGAGAACATCACAGAATTGAAAGCCAAAATTGTTTGCTGCTGTTTTGCGGTTAAAATCTCATTTTGTCGTAACAGGCAACCACTCACACAGCACAGCACAACCACCCACCAAATACCCGACCATCTACCTATACCCTCCATCCCTCCCCCGCCATAACACCCCTCATTCATCGCATTCGTCTGTCGAAACTGGGCAGAAATTTTTGCAATTAAAATGTTAAACACAAAAGTTTCCAATTGCCCGCACATCGTGTTGAACAATAATTACAACCTTAGAAATTATCCAATTTCGACTTTTCAACTACAAATAGTGTAAATTTTTGAAAGTTAACAAAAACGACTCACCAATACATATACATACATATATATATATATGTATATAGATATATAAAAATAGTGATAATTTAAATTTAAAAGTGTTAACCCATTTGAGAGCTTAAAAGTTGATCTTAATGGATTTTATAAATAACTTTTTGTAAAAAGTACCCCTAATATATTCTAGAATTTATTTAAATAGAAAAATCAATGCATTGCTATAAGATAAATGTCTATAATAACAATTAGATTATGATCCAATATAATCTGTTTCTTTTATGTGTTTTCAAAAAAAATTATTTTTATAATTAGATTTTAGCCTTTGTTCAGGAATACAAAACTTGTCTAAATCGCAAATATTAATTTGCTTAAAATTCAAATTAAAATTGAGCAACGATTTTTTAAGAACTTCAATCAATTACTATTTTTTTCTTTATTTACTTGTAATAATTTTTTAAACTCGAGAAATACACCAATATTTTCTTTATTGTGCTTTCTGGAATTGTGAAATATAAACATTATTTTGTGAGCAAAAAATATAAAAATTTTTTATGTAACTTTTGAAATATAAATTATAATAATTACAGTCTCAGAGTTTATTACAATTTTCGAATGATTTTAGAATGGAAAGTATAGTTAAAGGAATAAGTTCGCATTCAAGTTTATAGGATTGGGAATATAACCTACATTACACTATATTATACAAAGAATTTCTATTAGTGCACAGTCAGTCAGTTGGCGTTCATTCAGCCATTCAGCAGTTAACTCATTCGATCAACTGGTATTGACACACTGGAAAACTGCTGACACGATTGTATCTAAGCCTTAACTCCGGCCATTATGTTGTCGACACGCCCCTTGTGTTGGTTGTGTCATCAAGTTATTAGCCACCCACACACACACACGCACACACTTGCAGTCTATGTAGATTTTGTATATATGTATTTGCTTTTGTGGCATTTCATTTAAATATGTAAATCAAGGGGCAAGTAATTAAATAAATTAAATGTATTCCTCGCCTGCTCATCTTCGTGTCATGTGCTAATTTTTGCATGTTGATTTAAATTAACATAAATAAACGCACAACACAACAAGAGAGGTCGGTGGATTGGGAGGGACCTCGCCCCCCGTACATACATATATTTATGGGTGTGTACACACTGGACATATGCATATTTTAGTAGACACCACAAAATACGCCCCCACATTTTTGGTTAACCTCTAAACTTATCTACATAATTTTAATTGCCAGCAATTTATGAATAAAAGAAAAATACAAAAAAAAAAGAAACAAAAGAAAAAAATCAGTATAATAATTACAGTTAAGGAAAACGAGGGGTGGTTGGGGGCGTGTGGCAGCAGTCAGAAGAAAATTGTTTCAAATCATTTTCTGTCCTTTAATCATTTGTTGACATGCTCATTAATCATTAAAATTGACTTTTAAAACAACGAAATTTAGTTGGGGTTTTTTTTTTTAAACTTAAATATATAAAAATCAACATTTAAGTTATCTCCCTTTGATATTGCATCCAAGGAAAGTAACCCAAGTCAGACATATCTTTCTTTTCTCCCGGAAAAATCATTTTTGGTTACCACAGAGACCAAATTTAATTCTTCATTAGAATTTGAAACAATTGTCAGTAACTTTTATAAAAAAAAAGCATAATTTTGATACCCTTGCGAGGGGTGTAATGAATTGAGATGTTCCATAAGGTATATCCGAATCTGATATCTGTTATCCGAATTTGAAAATGAAAATTTTATTTGAATTCAGATTCGACTAGTTTTACAAACAGTCTAATGATTCTGCCAAATTATATATAAATTAAAAAGACTTTGGAAGTTAGCCCATTCTTCTAGGTTTTGTTTAAAATGAGGCTAAAATTGTACTTTCCAATGGTATTTTATTTGTTGGTAATCTGATTCATAATCATTCCCTATTCGGAAAATCTATTTTCAGCACAATTTGGGTGTGGCCCTTAGAATTTCGTATTTTGGAAAATAACGTTGGATTGTAAAACTATTGTTGGATATTAGAACGTCGTCGATATAGCATTGCTTCAGACTGGGCACTAAATATCCAACCATCAACGATCCCTTGATCCAGGAACGGCAAACCGTTGTAGGTTCATTTAGAGCCGAGGTGCCCACGACTACAGCACCCTTTTCATAGAACCCATCGAAGCTACGTTCCCATGTATAACTCATATTGGAATGGGGCACAAGTATCTGGTAAGTTTTCACCGAACCCTTGGAATAGGCGCCATTTGCCCTCACGATACCATAATAGCCAAGACCATCCTCCGGTACTACACGAACGGGTAGAACGTGACTGTCAGGATGGAGGAAGCGTCCCACATAGAAAGTGCCGCCATCAGGATAAAATCCACCGGGTATGGCGTTCCTGGGGACAGGAATTGATAGATTACCAGCCACCCATATGTGCTCCGTATCTGTTGATGATAGAATTTAATCACTTGGCTTAAAGAAGTGTTAGAACTAACCAAATGTGGATGGCACACCAAGAGCGAGTGGTACAAGCGTAACGACTGTTAATATTAACTGAAACATTATTGACCCATGCCGAAATTCGGCAGCTGCTTTTATATTGGAAAATAACTCTTATCGTACAATAAGACGAATAATGATTGGAATTTGACACTTATCAAACAATAAAATCCGAATTACGACTTTTTTTGATTGAAAAGGTGAGAGGGG
Source organism: Drosophila emarginata (assembly GCA_037075365.1). Taxonomy (NCBI): domain Eukaryota; kingdom Metazoa; phylum Arthropoda; class Insecta; order Diptera; family Drosophilidae; genus Drosophila; species Drosophila emarginata. The sequence goes on from JBAMCD010000174.1 coordinate 20,903, forward strand.
TAAAGTCTTTACTATGTATATCCGGACATATTTTTATTTTCTTCCAAGTTATCAGTAATAAATATTTTATTCGGTTCCCTGGCTAAGTTAATGACCTAATTTACAGTTAAATGTGAAAGAACTACTACTAACTATGACAAATGTGTTTTTTTTTTTATAATATTTTGAATCGTAAATGCTTTTTTTTTAAACACTTATCTATCTATAAATGTATGTATGTATATAATATTACATAATATAGCTTGGTGTCAATCTTAAGAAGTTTTTACTGTACTTTTTTTAGTATCTACACATACTAAATATTTCAATTTTTTTTTTTTTCTAAAGCAGCCACCGGAATTTTTTTTATTCCAACATAATAAAATTTAGTTTTGCGATTCCTCGAACTCGAAATGTAAGAAAATAAGTGATAACTATTTATACATTTGTATGTATTGTTATGTATGTATGTATGTATGTATGTATGTATGTATGTATGTATGTATGTATGTATGTACATAAAGTGACGCCAGCAACGATCGCGGTAGCTGCGACATAGGCGACTGCTCGCCAGAGAGGGATAGACATAAGCCACGCATTTTGGCAAATGCAGTTGACACGTGTCGCGGCAGGTTTTGCTTTGTGGCAAATTCAAATTGGCTGATACTAATGCCAGCAGAAAGAAAAGAATTCCAAGGACAGCGATCAGAAAAAGCCAAAATTCATTAACTGGCATTTTTATACCCTATACCCAAAGGGTAAAAGGGTATATTAAAGTGGCTAAAATGTATGTAACAGGCAGAAGGAAACTTTTCCGACCCCATAAATTATATATATTCTTGATCTGTATCAATAGCCGAGTCCATAGAGACATGTCCGTATCCGTATGGACATGTCGGTATCCGGGTGAATCCGTAACCGATTTCGTATATGGATCGTTCAAATGTAGTTTGTATCTGTCTGTTGGAATGGTAGTTTTTGTCTTTTGCCAAATAACTAATTAACCTTTCCCCTTACTTAACCGTAGAGTAATGCTTAGTACATATTTTAAACACTAGCTCTAATTTATTAAATCGGATTCATCTATCTGTACATTATAGAACAACTACAAATTATTCTCCTATATCTCCACTCTGTGGAGATTACAATCGGTTGTGTCATTAGTAATCATTCGGTTAGTGCTCTCTTTTCTTATACATATAGCTTTAATTTTTAATTATCTAGCTCGTAGTTAATTGTTAATATTATTTTTAATATTTTTAGGACTCGCACTTAACAGGGATTGTAATGCTCCTGTTTGAGCCGAATATAGAAATAAACAAATAACTATAAAGTACTAAAAGAAATTGCATTATTTATGGGTAACTTTTTGTAATATTTTGAATAATATTTTTGGTTGGATGAGTGAAATAATTATAATCAAATTCTGTTGGAAAGTCACCTTCGGATTACAGTTAAAACTTTTCTGCATTAGTCTAAAACTTGGCAAGGGAGAGGCAAAACGAATATTAAACTCAGTACGAAGCTTAGAAAGAATGTTTTTGCAATTATATTTAATTTCAACCAATTGTGTCTCTGCCTATCTATACATGTCCTTGAGTAAGGAATGGCAAGGACCTATCTATATATATATATATATGTATATATATATATATTTATATTCACATTTAATTGGCTTTGTTAACTTGGCCTGCAGGTTTTTGCGATATAACACTTTAAGTATTCTATTGAAGCTCTTTAAGTTGCCGAACTTTGACTTTATGACAAAGTTCTAATAAACTTTGCTGCTATATACACACACACACACACACACATACGCACACCCATCATACACAAATTTACCACATACCAAGTGAAATGCCAGCAAATTGCTTACATAATAAATAATAATAATAGCGTGCGATTTTTGGCGCAATTTAAATTTATTTATGGCACTTGTTTGTTCGCATGTCATGCGCAAGTTTCACCAGTTTTAGACTCTCAGGATACACAGGACATGGCAATATCGACATTCCACATTCGACAGTCGACATTCGACAATATAGGGCCATGCGTCATAGTTAAGTTACCTGGCTGACTGGCTGGAAAATGTGCAGACATTCAGAACGCAAAGTCCTTTTGGCGGATTTGCTATTTTTATCATTGCGGCTGATCCTGGTTGTCGCCTGGCAACCTGCCTCTGCACAAAGCATTTAATCTGCTTAGTCAAGGCGGCAGCAATGGCTCCCTTCATAAATCTCCCCTCTTGTGCCAATCCCATCCACAACCACATCCTCATCCACATCCACATTTTCCCATCTTTGCTCTAGTTCCCCTTGACATGCTGCCATTTTTTTTGCCCATATCGTGCCATAAAAAAAAAAAAAGAAAGACAAAAGCGGAAAAGAGCATGAGGTTAATATTGAAAATAGAAAAGAGATCTGATGATGAGGTGGATGGGATGGAATGCGGGCGTACATAAAATCCAACCCAAATGGCAATTAGGCGGAACGCCCTTTTTTGCCAGCTTCGTTACATTCAGATAGGCGTTGATGTAATGTCAACTAGCTAATTAATGCACATTCATTGAACGCATTGTCACCACAATTTTAAACAGGGATAAAAAACCCAAAAACCAAAAAATGTTAGCGAAAAAATAACTTTTTAATGTGCCTTTTTTTCTCAGTATCTTTAGATCCATTTAAAGACCATTTAAAGCCAGTTAAAAGAGTTGACAGAGCATTATATCTGAATAGTTGGCCATAAAGGATCGTCAAGTTAGTTTTTTACAGTTTAAAAGGAGCTAAGCAATTGGCAAATAGAAACCGATCCCGATGAATGAAGATGCTGCGAGGGCTGCCCCTAAAGGATATGGAATAGTCCTTTGTACAGCAGAATTGTTTCAAAATGTAGTTTCATTATCCTTGCTCTTATCCTTTCTTTAGCCCTAGAACCGAAAGAGATTTCAGAACCAAGCAATTTACGTCAAATATTTATGCCAAAGATATTTGTGTTTTGTGATGAGCTAAAAATAATATTATAATTATTTTTTTCTACTTATTTTAAATGTTATTTCAAATTTACAAAAAAGATTTTGTTTAGTTTTTCACGAAATATTTTTACTACCTGGCAAACAAAGTATATGCAATTTTAATTTATCGGAATATTTCATTATTCTTATATTATTATCCTTATATTTATTATTCTGTAGGTTAATGATTGATTAAATGAGCATCGATCAAATGATTTCAAAATTTTGCAAGCCCCCCAAAAGGAAGAAATCGAAGCGAAAATTAAAAAATTTAAATATTTAAAATTTTATGTAAATTTATAAAACGGGAAAAATAAAAAACATAATGTATGAAGAATATGTAAATATTTGGTAATTATCATACAATACTCACACATGTACTAAATAAACCAGATAAGAAGAAATATGTCCGCCTGGATTGAACAGTTAAAGTTTAAAATATAAGGGACTTTAGTATTAAATTAATGGGGATTTCGAGAAAGTTTTGGAATATGTTTAAAATTTCAAGTACAAGGAATACGCAATTTAATTTTTGAGCATAAAAAAAAATCAACAATGACTCAGCAATTATAAAAAATATCAAAAATAATTAGCTTTTTATATCCTATACCCATAAGCTAAAAGGGTATATTAAAGTCTTGTTAAAGTAGACACAAAGCTAAAAGAAATCGAAATGTGTATTTACGATTCAAAACACATTTGTCATAGTTAGTAGTAGTTCTTTCGCATTTAACTGTAAATTAGGTCATTAACTTAGCCAGGGAACCGAATAAAATATTTATTACTGATAACTTGGAAGAAAATAAAAATATGTCCGGATATACATAGTAAAGACTTTACCCCTCTCACCTTTTCAATCAAAAAAAGTCGTAATTCGGATTTTATTGTTTGATAAGTGTCAAATTCCAATCATTATTCGTCTTATTGTACGATAAGAGTTATTTTCCAATATAAAAGCAGCTGCCGAATTTCGGCATGGGTCAATAATGTTTCAGTTAATATTAACAGTCGTTACGCTTGTACCACTCGCTCTTGGTGTGCCATCCACATTTGGTTAGTTCTAACACTTCTTTAAGCCAAGTGATTAAATTCTATCATCAACAGATACGGAGCACATATGGGTGGCTGGTAATCTATCAATTCCTGTCCCCAGGAACGCCATACCCGGTGGATTTTATCCTGATGGCGGCACTTTCTATGTGGGACGCTTCCTCCATCCTGACAGTCACGTTCTACCCGTTCGTGTAGTACCGGAGGATGGTCTTGGCTATTATGGTATCGTGAGGGCAAATGGCGTCTATTCCAAGGGTTCGGTGAAAACTTACCAGATACTCGTACCCCATTCCAATATGAGTTATACATGGGAACGTAGCTTCGATGGGTTCTATGAAAAGGGTGCTGTAGTCGTGGGCACCTCGGCTCTAAATGAACCTACAACGGTTTGCCGTTCCTGGATCAAGGGATCGTTGATGGTTGGATATTTAGTACCCAGTCTGAAGCAATGCTATATCGACGACGTTCTAATATCCAACAATAGTTTTACAATCCAACGTTATTTTCCAAAATACGAAATTCTAAGGGCCACACCCAAACTGTGCTGAAAATAGATTTTCCGAATAGGGAATGATTATGATTCAGATTACCAATAAATAAAATACCATTGGAAAGTTCAATTTTAGCCTTATTTGAAACAAAAACTAGAAGAATGGGCTAACTTCCAAAGTCTTTTTAATTTATATATAATTTGGCAGAATCATTAGACTGTTTGTAAAACTAGTCGAATCTGAATTCAAATAAAATTTTCATACTGAAAAATATTTTTGGCCTGATTGTTCCTATGTACTGTATTACCGATTCAGTAGATATATTTATATGTATATTCTATATCTATGATTTTGATCGATAAGTCAATCGATTTCGATTAAATTTAAAGAATTATCAAGAAGAAAAATTTAATAGTTGATTAGCTTTAAGAAAATGTCAAAAATTCAAATTCAAATTTGCCTCCTAAAACAACTAGAAAATCGATTTTAATCAAACGATTTTGAAATGGCATTGATGCTTTTAATTACCACTGTGAGGAAGTGAAATTCAGATCAGTTTTCATTAGTTTATTTCAATAAATTGAGTTTTGCACTGCTTGCCTTTGGCTGAGTGAGAGATTCTTAAAGGTTAAGTGATCTTTATGGATTTCAAAAAGAACTCATCTCTGGGTTACAGAACCAAATGTATCTAGAATGATATAAAAATGGACAAAGAAAATTTGTCGGAAATGAGAAATGATATTTCTTCGTTCTACTTTCGAATGATTATATCCCTATCCATCTTATATCCTCGAATTGGATATTTTTTTTCAAATTAAGCCCATAAGATTTGCGGGCTTAAATAAAATAAGAGAGGCTTTAATAATTGGTTGAGAAAGTTCGTGTTTATCCAATCAGAAGGACATAAAACACAATAGTCCATATAGATAGTATACCTGATGCTAAGCAGGAATATTAATACTTAAGCTATTTTTTCCAAAAAATTTCTCTATCTACTTCAAAATTTGGGTCTGGCTTAAAAAGTATAATCATGTCCATTTCTCATAGGCATTTGAATGATAATTAATAATATCAATAAATCCAAAATTAAAGAAAAAAAATTATAGACCAATTTTCAGTATTGTACACATATTCGGAGACACATTTATTGAATTAATTCCAATTTTTCCTATATTCATACTAAATGTATGTATTCGAACATATGTATGTATATATGAATATTTATATAGGCATATACGATATATCATATAATACATATATGTATGTATGTATGTATGTATATATGTATATTTACATATATATATGTTAATATTTTATTTATAGACGATAAAAATAATTAGCTTTAAACATTTAGTTATATATGTGTGTGTATATTTATCTGTATGTATGTATGCAATTTTATGTGTATGTATGTGGTATATATGTATGTTTTATTATAGTTCCTATGATTTCTTTAATTATCGTATATAGTACATTTATAGAATATATTTATATATAAAATTTATTTGCAGATAGCTACTTTAGTTTTAACTTAGTAGATATGTAGAAAAGAAAAACAAAATAACAAAAAAAAAAAGAAAATAACAGCAAATTAAATGCATTAGTTTATTATTTATATACTCTTTTAAATATATATATGTATATGCGTAAATATATAAATACATTTATATATAGCTATCGCTTTGTGGTCCTCAGACCCATTGTTTGTGCAATAAATTTCTATTTGTTGTTTATTGTGTTTTGATTTTAATAATAATCAAGGAACCATTTTGGCATAGTTTCGATAATACAGATACAAACATGTATGTATGTATATTGTGCATATATTATTTATGTATGTATGTATGTATATAGTTTCAACTAGAGACATTCACAAAAAGTTTTTCAACTACTCATCTATGTGAAAAGATTGCATTTTGGTGTTATCTTTGGGTGATTTTGGTTCGTTTTTCTATTTGTTTTTTTTTTTTTTGGAAATGTTTGACTTTAATCTTATATCGACTATTGTTTAATACTAAATAAATTCAATACAATTGGTGTTTTGTGTTCATAGTACCTATTGGTAATTGGTAATTGGTATCGGTATTGGTATTGGTATTTGTTTTGATTGAGACATATCCCTTATACATATATGTAATAGCAATTTGATATGTTTCTTGAAATAGAAACTATCTCAATTTTAAGATCTGGTCGTATACCATCACATACATATACATACATATATAAATGGATCTGCTCAAAATCAAATTTAAGAAAAATATTCACAAAGCCAAAAAGCCAATTTTTAAATAAATATATATATATATATATATGTATAAGTAAAGAACTTAAAATTTTATGGATTTTAATTCATTTTTGATTTGATTTGCTTGGCATACAAAGTTTTAAAAGAAAAAAAAAAACTAAATTAAAATTGTTCAATTTAGTTTTCAATTGCAAATTTTATTTAATTATTCATAACTAATTTTTGTAGAAAAATACAATTTTCTTTTTTGGTTTTTTAGGTTTGGCAACAAAAAAGCAGGAAAATCCGTATAACATTCATATCGCACACACCCACACCCACACCCGTACACACACGCACACACACCCGCACACACCCATCCTACTTATCTATTTCCAACTGCCTATTCGTAACGTTTTCTCTTTTCTTCTAGCTAGCTATCTCATTTGCACAATTGAATGACTAAAATCGAATTATTATAAATTTTTTTTCTTGTTCAAATTTGAAAATCGGATTTATCTCATATCAGCTAAGTCCTGGTTCAATCGTACTTTTCTTTCCCTTTACGTTTTGTATTTCTTTTATACAATATACATAAATAGTTTTACAAATAGCTTAGTTACATTTATTTATACATATATGTGTGTATCTATATATGCATTTTAGACAGACATAGATACACCCATACATATGCCTGCATAATGAATTCACAATCAAAAATTACACTGGCCAAAAAGTAAATCAAATAAATTTGAAAAACTTCGAAAAATATGTATTATCTTTGCATTTGACAGAACATTTAATATACATACGTTTATATATAAGTCTAGAATAAAACTATTCTGCGAATTGAAAATAATTATGTGTATATATCTTCTAGCCGATACTTCATAGAGATAATGTACATATGAAAAATTTGTCAACAGACGCAACATCAATATATAATTCTTGACTTAATTTTTTGTATATTCATACTAAATCTAGAAACGCCATAAATTGATGGAATTGGAAAAATATTGAGAAAAAACTGGATTTAATTTACAGTTATTGTGCAACATATGTAATTGAAATTTGTAAAAATTGGCAATAAAATTCATGGAATTTCGAAAGTGATTTTGATATGACAATTTCAATTTGAAATTTAAATACAAATTAATACATATTTCAAGAAACAAATAGATTTTCCAAAAACTGAATTTGAAGAATCTGAATCTGGAATTCAGTGATCCAAAATGAGAAATCATTTGGTTAAGCCAAAATTATGCTCGAAAACTTATTCATTGTAAATACTTACTTAAAAGTAGTAGAATCAAGACTATATATATATATATATATGAACTAAGCATTTTGGAACCAGCGAATCAATGAATATAAAATACCCTTTAGCCAGTAATATTTTCAATGTGAATGTGAATTTCATATAATATCCAAATAAGTTCAAATTTTATGCAAATATTTTAACATTTTGTGTTCGGATTTTCTCTTCTTCGGGGAACTGGACAATTCTTTATGTTCGATTGATTAGAATCTGATTTAGTTTGTGATTTGCAATCCAGCCTCACAATTACAATACATAGTATGTAGGGTAAAAGTATTAATTAAATACAATTCTTGTCAATTTCTATCAAATTCATAGGCACCATGACTTTACATGACGTGTAAAGGGGGAAATTATGAAAGAAATTAGTAACTAAGGATATCATATTAAAATTATGCTAAATTTTTTTTCCTTTTTTGTTTTTTTTTTTTGGTATTTTTAAAGTAATTTCTCCATTGACCAATACAATATACAAATATAATGTATTTAGTACATGGCTTTCTGTGTGGGTTCATTTGTTTGGTGGAGATCTTTTTCTTTCCTATTAACTGTTAGCTGTTTACCAAACTTCACACTTTTTGGCCGGATTCATACGTTTGCCGGGCTTACACTGGAATACCTCGGAAAATTCATTCATATTCGATAGTGTACCAATGACCCGAAATTGTGAAGGCGAATGTGGATCCTTTTCCATTTGAAGTAAATTGGTTTCATCAGTGTTGCTTGAGCACCAGACCTATAATAGTGATTCAATCAAAATAAAAAAATAATATTTAATAAAATATAATAACTTACCTGGGCAAACGACACAAAGAACAACTGCGAATGTGTTAAATTAAGGCCTGGCAATTTAAGGACATCGGCTTCCTTTTCATTTTTGGTCCGCATATAAGCATGATATGCTGCTTTAAGGCCACCGTTATCGGCTATATTCTCCCCTAATTAATTGAAGGAATGAAAAAAATAACAATTATTATATAACATAACTATTACGTGAAACATATGTTATTACCGTTAATCTTAGTTTGTATTTAGTTAGTGTTAAATAACGAAAGGATCGATAATTTAGATCATAACGATAAACCTTTAAATCGATAGAGCGACATTTGATAAAAAAATTGGCAGAAACTATTTAAGTTTAGAATTCATTACACCATTAATTATTAGATTAATTATTAAATTAGAGGAAACTTCCTTTCAAATCGATATTCTAATATGTATATGTATGTATATTCACACTGGAAATATTATAAATATACATTATAAATATTTAATACTTAATCATATTTTCTCCTATCAAAGATGAAATATCGAAGAATGAGTGAGGTATGACAAGAGAATCCACAAAGTAATCAGGGTTGGTCAAAAAAATGTTTACAAGAAATCTCAATGTACACTGCGAGAAAATTCATGTTAACTAGTTTTCTCCGTTTGGAAACTAGCAGCGCATTCGACTCTCAGATGCTGAGGAATTTTCTTCATGTGAAGCCCACCACCAAAGGGACGAAAATTCTCGTCCCTAACCTCTCAAACATTGTTCTTGATCACTTCGGAAATCGCTCAACTCGTGTATGTAAAATTTGACTTCAAATTTAGCGATACGGATAATTTTGAAGCTTTTTTGATATATCAAATCATCGAATAAATTACTTGATATTTTTAAGATGAAAGCCTTATTAATTATTATTAGTAAAACTAAATGGATCGAAGATTTACAAGTGGGTACATGGAGTGAAAGATCCCACTTATCGATTACTCTATTCACATAATCGATTATTCTTTCGTGATCAGATAAATGCTGTCACGATGAATTCTAAGGCATTCAGTTTTCACTATACGTTACTGAATTTTAAGTTGTATATTTTTAAATTGAAAACTTTTAAAGAAAAATTTTAAAAATGTTCAATATACTTTAAAATGAATTGTTTTTCGAAAAGAACTGGTCTTGAATTTCATACAGGAAACAAGAATTAAGAATTCATCAATATTCAATGAAAGTTTTCTGTTACAGAACGTAATATTTTCAAAGAAGATTAATGAGAGGAAGAACTATAATTCATAGGTTTATCTTAATCAATTGTTTTACTTCTTATTGCATGACTTACCCAGAGTCTGCTTGCCATTGAGATTGCGACCATTCATTTTGTATCCTGTATATTGGCGGGCTATACACTCGGATTTCTCATTAAAACGTTCAATGCTCTTTGCATCCCACCAGCGATTAATGTTGCCAAATTTATCATACTCCCGTCCTTGGTCATCGAAGGCATGTGTCAACTCGTGACCCATGACCACGCCCATGGCACCGAAATTGAGGCTCTTGGGATTATTAATGTCGAAGAATGGTGTCTGTAGAATGCCAGCTGGGAAGACAATTTGGTTTTTGGTTGGCGTATAATAGGCATTCACAGTCTGAGGGGTCATGCCCCAATTGGTTTTATTCACTGGCTGATCCAGGCGCTTTAAATTGCTCTTCAAATTGTATATGGCCACCTGAATGTTATTCTCAAAATAGGCATTTGGTGTAATATTCAAATCGGCATACTTTCGATCCAAATCCTCGGCATTAAGTATATAATCGGGAAAACCAATCATATCGGAAATCTCATTGGCTTTATCCATGGCACGTTCACGTGTCTGCTTATCAACCCAGGTGAGATTCTGGAGATTCAGTTTGAAAGCTTCGCGTATTTCACCAATCATTTCCTCTGCCGCCGGTTTCGACTCTCCATGGAAGGCCTGACGAACAAAAATGGCACCAACAGCAAAGCCAACCACATTATTTGTATCAGAGACACAATACCGCCAAACTTCTTCACCACCATCCGAACCCATCAAAGCCTTGCGAACACCCTTGTAGGCATCGCGGAAGGGTTTCGACAAGCAACTGGTCAAAGTCCGCACCGCTTGCCATATGAGATAGTTGTTAAGAGTGCTATAACCCAGATAAAGAGATAGAGAGAGAGAGAGAGGTTAATTTAATTATAGCTGAAATCCAACCCATATCACATTCTTTCTGTCTCACTCACATTCGGCCCTCTTCAGTCTTTTCCATATTGAGAATTATATCCGATAGATTCTTCAAAAATTCTGGAGCATAGACAACGACAACTTCGTGATCAGTGACTCGTCTATTAACCATTTGTAAGGCATTATCGAAATGATCTGTCCAGTTGATGAATGGAGCCAGTTGATATAATTTGCTTAGAGTCATTGGATGGTACATTGCCTCCTCGTTGCGGCGATCCTCCAGCGGAATGGTTATATTAGCCAATTTCTTTTCAAAATTGATTACACCTATCATTTGGGAACGAGCATCCGTTTCATTGGCACCCAGCAGGACACACACTTTGGTCATATATTCGATATATTCATTAAGAACTTTTCGATGAATATCGGTTTTATTGTTGTAATAATCTGCCGTTGGCAATGTTAATCCACCTTGATCGATCTGAATAACATGACGAGATGAATTTTTGTCATCTTCTCCAATAGCCCAGCCAAAAAGGCAATTAAAATTATATCTGAATAATACCAAAAGATTTAAATATAAAGATATATATGTATATGTAGATCAGCAATTAGTTATATCTGTGTGTATATCTTTAGTCTGTCACTCACTTGTTGTGTAATATTTTAAGGGTTTTGCCCAACTTCCAATCCGTGGCATTAAAACCACTTTTTGTTACATTCCATCCGCCAATTTTAAGTAAGAGATCGTTCATGGGTGTGGCACCCAATTTTTCCATATGCTCATCGACATCGACACAGGACTCATAGTACACTTTGGCCTTCCGCTCAGCCTCCGATTTGAAAGTTTTTGCTGGTTTCTCCAGGACATTCCGTATAATCAGTTGATTCATTTGTTCCAGCTTGCCAAATGTGCCCCAAGTGGACTTACCCTCCGGTATGGGATTCTTCTTAATCCATTGATTACTAATTATTAAAGTAAATAATATAAATATATTATATGTATGTATGTATTCTATATACATATATTACTTACCAGGCATAACCATAGAAATCATCGCAAGGATCGATGGTAACATCGATAGATTTGAGGATTTCACTCGATGCATAAATGCAATGCTCATTGAGGCAAGGCAATTCATTTCCCGATGGACATTCTAAGAGATCAAGATATTAGCAAAAATTAAAAAAGAATAGATTCAATATTAACTCACCCTTCTGATGGGGCTGGACATGCAGAACATGTTTTGTCTTTTCATGCGATCCATTCGAAAATAATAATATGAGCAGAGTGAAAATTGTCAGCGTCAATACAAAAGTTGTAATGAGAAGCCATTTTTCCGTTTTATTCCTTGAACGCCAGTTCCATGTGGCCTAGCACACACACACACACACACACAAAAGAAAGAGTTATTATTGCATATTCATAAAATATAATTTAATAAAATCAAAAAAAATTGGAAATATAATAATCTATTCATTATATTTAATAAAGTAATAGTTTTGTTTAACGTCCTTTGAGTCAAAGATAACTGAAGAGTAGAAACTAATTTTATCTGAAATTTGGCCAAAATTAAAATATTGTAAACATATAATATAATAAATTTTTTCCCGGATCAATTTGAAGCTTACAATAAAATATAGTCAAAAATTAATAGTTTGTAATATATTTTCTATATATGGCAAAGGTTGAAGTTTTTTCTAAAATTTATTTTAAATCAATTCCTTGACTAATTTTGAAAATATTTCAATTGCCAAAGGAAGCTGTCCGAAACTGTTGTCGTTTAGTGTTCATTTTAACATCGTTTTTTATTGTTATTACTAATAAATTATCGAATTGAATCAATGAATTTGACAATGCCAAAAATTCACATAGATAAGATATATGTATATGAAATGCCATAGATAAACTTTAGTTATCTATAATAAATGTATGTAAAAATGTATTTGTGTATGTACATATATATGTATATGTATGTATCCATTTGAATGTGTACTCACTCGCGCCGTATGATAGCGTATCTGCATGCCTGTGTGCCCCGTTGCCTCGTTAAGTTGTATGCCGCCAATTGAACTTGAATCATCTTCCGTAAATTCGGTCTGTTTGTAGCGTGTCATCTGTAAATATGCGTTCAATGTCAGTTATTATACCATCCATGCCATGTGGGTGCAACAAGTGGCTACTACCCCTGACTACTCTGCCCTCTCCCATCAAGTGAGACCGGCTGGGACCTACTTAAAACTAGCAGAGATTGGATTTTCTTTTCCCTTTACCCCCATAATAGACATACATACATACATACAGTAAAAACTGTTATTAACGGATGATCAATTTCTTCCCTGATCATATACATAAATATTATAATATTTACATACAAAATATAAAATAAGACTTATGAATTGTCATATATAAGACATCCATTATATACATAGCTACACAAGATCTTTGAGATATATATTTTATAAATAAATACACAAAATCTTTTAGATTCATTTCAAGATCTTTATGATCCACTTTATATATGCATATATATATTTTTATATATACATATAATTTACTTTTGTTTGCAATAACCAAACTAAAATTAAAAGTTCAAGTTTAAATAAAGATTTTTTATAAAGAAATCTTAAAATAATGATCCCACATTAAATTACTTTCGTCAAAAAAAAAAAAAAAAACTATTTCCATTTTTACCGACAATGTTTTCTATGTGTGTCCGTTAAGTGAGTTTTCACTGTAGCTGTTTATAAAGAATCTGATTACGCCTGAATTTAGATACAATATCTGTATTCATGTATACATCTGTATATATACATATACATATATGTATGTATATGATAAGTATAACAAAGCTTTTCGGAGGTCTCTCTCTGTCTGTGGGCTTTTCGTTTTGCTATGTCTGGACTTTTTGTTTATCACTTATCTCTGTTTTTGTTGTTGTTGTTGTATTTTCTCACATGTTCCAATTGGTCTGTGAGATTTTCATCTTGTTTTGTTGACAAAACATTTGTGTTTTCACTTAACCCGATGTTGATCTTGTTACACCTTTCCCACCCCCCCTTTACATTACTTAGCAATTGATTTCCATATCAATAGGGAAATTGCCAGCAAGTGAACTTTGCACTTCTTTTGAAATTTAAATCTTTTAGAATATTTTTCGTTTTACTTTGAATTGCTTGTTCCAAGTTGTGTTTAGTCAAATAACTTGAGTTATATATTGGATAATTTTTTTTTTTCAATTGTCTTTTAATTAATATATTTTGTTTCTTTCTTATGAACTTATCTTGTATAATTTACATAAAACTGAGTTCATTCAACCTAATATTAGAACTGAATTGCCAAAACTAAGTTGGCAGTCCGACAAAACTGTACATCCGTTAAACGGAAATGCGATTAATATGCCACTTTGATTATTTCTAATACACTTTGTATATATATATATATATATATTAAATATTTTACTTCATAGTTTCAATTAGTTATTTGTACTATATCATCACTATGAATAAGTCTTATAACCGCGCACCTACCGTACGGCAATCGGTAAGCCACATTTTGTGTAATTAATTTGGACCAAACGACTAAGAAGACAGCAATTTATTGAAGAGCCTCAACGCCGGTATTGTCTAAATTGTGAAGGATGTGAAGGAAGGCAACGATAATCAAACGATAAAAGACGCGTATACGATATATTTCGTGTTCAGCCCATGGCCGTTGAAAGTGCACTGAGCTTTTCCACATATGCTCAGGCTCCCAAGAACTTGGGCAGGCATCTCGCTTTGGTAGGTGCTATTGTCGTCATCATCATCAGCGTCGTCGTCGCCGTCGCCGTCGTCGTCGTCTCTGTCGACGTCTCGGCGTCGCCTTCTCCGACAGAACTAAAGCTCCTGGGCCCATGCCCGTATTGCTCCCCGCCCCCCACTTTCGAATAGTTTTGCAGTATAAACAAATTAATTGACTCAATTGTATTTGCCGAATGTGTTACTGTGTGAGTGAGTGTTAGTGGGCCCCCACCACACACACACACACACACGAAAAAAGAAAAAGCCAACTGAAGACCAACAAAAACCAGAGGGCCAAGTCTAACCAGAAGTTTGTATACCCTTACAAATAAACAATTTGGCAAATGAGAGCGATTAGCTTAACATTGTAACAAAGAAATAGAACACAAGAAAAGATCTAAGAAAATGCTTATATATATATATATGTATATATGATAAATAAATCACAATACACATTAAAAGTATATAAAATCTCATCCGATTATATTATAATTTTATTAATTTAATTTCGATATACACCCATGAAGAGTAAGTGAGTTTTATAAACTTTTCTAGTTAGACTGATTAAATATATATATTTATATAATATTCTTTTGTATATATTTAAAGATCATAATGCGACCCACTTTGGCAGGGTATAAGTACAAAGTGTATTCAATTAGCGCAAGCAAACCCTCAATAAGTTGATTTTCTTATTCATTATTATTAATACATATGAGTTTATTGCTCGTTTTATGTTATATGTATAAATATTTGAGTTGTTTTTCCGAATTAATCAACAAATAAATAAACAGATACATGGATAAGTTATTTGCCATGCCAAATTTGTTGGTAAAATAAAAGAATCGAAATTGTTGTTTATGAAAACTTTCTCTTCTCTTCTCTTCAGTTTAATCAAAAGAAAATCTCACAAAGAAATAACAATAAAATCAGAAAGGTCGAATACCGAGTAAATCTTTTCTATAGGAGCTAAATTATCACCGAATATAATAGACAATTCTTACTTAAGATGGATTACAAGTTTGTATTTATAATTCTCAATTGGTTCTCGCACGAAAGTCCAAAGACTTCTAGCGATGGAAAAGTTGCCCATATCTCTCATAAAGGTAATATCGGTAAATCGATATTAAAGATTTTTATTTAGAAAGGTCGACAGATGAAAAATTATTGCCTGTAGTCCGATTATTTATGGCTTTCCTTTTACGGAAATGCATTTTGAAGCAATTTTGGCATTATCTTGGGATCACAATATTTACAAAAATAAAAAAAAATATTATTGGGAAAAAAGGTTGCTTGAAACTAAAATTTATCTTTTCAACTATATAATATCAACATGTCGTAATTCTTACACCAATCATCCAAATTATTCAAATTTCCTGTTCATATTGACAGATTATAAACAATCGTTATATAAACTAAGGCAAATTTCCGAAAAATGTATATATACATATATATACGATTATATATTAACGTAAATATCAATAGATATCCTAATGACTATCCATTTAAATATGTACATATATACATATAGTATATTATTTAGATATGTACATAGTATATACGATGTGTACACTTGTATTCAACAAATGCCATAATGTGAGAGTACAGTGATAATTGCCATTAAATGACAGGAAAAAGTGCTGTTCCTTACATTAAGTTAATTAAATATTTTAAATTCAGAGATAAAATGTAACCATTATAATGTTATTTTATCTTTATATATAATATTAATTGATTATTATGTTAGAAGGTAATAAATCTTGTTAATATTGAAAAATTTTTAAGTTTCGAATACCAAATGGTTAAAGCTGATGTTTGATCTTTTCAAATAGTTAAATGTATTACTAAAATACTAATTATATAACGCATTAAACTTAATAATTAACCCTCTAGTGGCGAAACTATTATTTTAAAAAATATAAAATTTTTTTTGTGTTGATTTGGTCTTAAATTTGAAATTGCCTTAAACAAAATATGCGAACATAAGTTGTCATCAATTTTGGGCTGTAGGGGGTTAATTTAATTCCTTTTGATAGTTTTATATTTTAATTCATTTAATTTTCATTAAGTTACAATTAAATCTTAAAGACAGATCTTTAATAATAGAATCCAAAATCACCCGATTTGCCCGGACACATTTTTCACTTTCGTGCAATAGCAATGACTACTGTATTATATATTTGCTTTGTATTGGCTTACAATATGTTGGCAGGGCATATATTTAATCGACCATCATTATCATCATCGGTACCCACACCCTTCACCCCCGAAGTACTCTAAGGTACAGGAGCGAAAACTGTTGCGCAGTTGATTTTTTTTTTTTTTTTTTTTTTCGTGATTCCAATATTCTGGCCACAGAATGGCAATATCTTTGCCAGAAGCTATTCCACATCATTCCACAAAATTGCTCACAGAACGTAAACACACACAATACAAATACACACACCCACCCACCCACACCCATCCACACACTCAGAGCCACACACACAACACTCTATTGCGATTGCTAAATGTAAACAGAAATTAAATGGCATTTGCTTTACGAGGATTTTCGATTTTAAATAGAAAGGCTAAAAAAGAAAATGACACTCGAATATTGAAAAGAACAATTGAATGGATGCTGTAAATGAATATGGTAGTCAATGGAAAATTGAATCCACATAAATATTGAGAGGATTACAAATGACTCTTTTTGAAGAATATTCTATAACAGGGTATATATAATCACTGGGGAAGGCAATATAATAGAAAAAGGAGGCTGCCAGTGTTTGGCAAATTGAAAGGAAATTGACTTTGAAAACTATTGTAATTGGTTACAGGGCCTCTGTTGCAGGAGTAATTGAAAGACATCCTTAACTAGGTCACCGGAATTACTCAAACGCAATGGAAAAACAAGGGCAGATGATTGCTATCAATATCAACAAGTTCTCTCTATCTAGAACTAAATTAAAGAAAAAATAAAAATTAAGCCAAATGAAATTAAGTTAATTGCAATTGCTATGTCCTTTAGCAACAATTTCCTTGATGATTAGATTAAAAAATAAAAACCTCATCAAAGTTCAAAGATAACTCAATTAAACGTAAACAAGGTTAACCACTTGAACTTTATATAAATTTATATATATTTTTTTATATATGTATATATGTACATACATATGTACATATTATATGTATGTATCGGGAAAAATATCTTTTGGAAACCGAAGCATTATAAAAATAGATTTGCCAGCAACTATAGTCTCTCGATTTACTTTAAATTATAAAATTTAATAAACATTAAATTTGTAAATGATTAACAAATCATCATTAGATTTCTGATAAGACTTTTGTAGATATAATATATATTCATGCATATATATACATAGATACTATATAATTAGTAAATATAATATATATTCCATCTGCTCAGACATTTAATTGGATTTTCATTTCGGACAAAAATGGAAATTTGGTTGCTATGTTAATACATATAAATGTGTAATCAAAACAGGACTTAATCTCATATTCTCTCAATCCATATCTCTCTCTCTCTCTCTCTCTCGCCATTACAATCCCTGTCTCTGTTGCTCTTGCTGTGTGTGTCACGTTCTCGTTCTGCTGGTGTAACATATGTTAGAAATACAATTTTGAATTGCAAATTCAATTTATAGTGCAATTTCTGTATACTATCTAGACAAACGCTTTTATAGAATAAAGGGGTTGGAGGTGGCAAGGATCGGGTAACTTAATATCTTCATAGTGGTAGAGTGGGGAGGAAGGGGGGAAGGCGGGTTTGAGCCCGTTTCTTTAGTAACAACTAACTGGGCATAATTGGCAAACTTAATTATAACTTTTAATAAAAAATAAGAAATGCTTCTTTGTTGATATCAGTGAAATACTCATACAAACAAACAAATAGACAGACACACACACACACAAACACACACACAAACACACACACAAACACATGCACTCACACATATAGAGAGAAGCCTTGGCCTACCTTTGCGCTCATTTTCTGTATGCGCCTAAATAGATGCAATGGTTTTTCCTCTTTTCCGTTTTTCCGTTCTTTTTTTTTGTTCTTTTTTGTATTGTTGGCTGCTGTTGGTTTTTTGTTTTTGTTTATATTTTATTTATTAATTAAATTCAATTCCTCATTCGCCAATTTGATGAAAATTCAATAAAGAAAATTATGGACTTTTTATGTTCTTTCCTCTACGATTTAAATTTTCACACACAACTTTTGCATTTTGTCATTTGCACATAAACAAATCGTAATTTATACCATTTGGCCATTTGCTGGTAATATCTGTTAAGCAGAGGGCCCAACAGGGCCTAAATGGCAGACACTACTACCAGACAGCCAAAAAAATATACAAAAATTTAGAAATATTGCCAAAACTACATATGTATGTATGTGTGTGTGTGTGTATGTATGATGAAAGAGACCGACAGTTAAACCGAAACGCGAACAATAACGCATTGACGGAGCCCAGGTCAGGCGATTAATGGGTGCTCTGGTATTGCCACTGCTACTGTTACTGGTACTGATACCGATACTGATACTGGAAAAGCGGCAAAAGGAAAACAAAAACACGAACGTAGTAAAACCCCAAAAAAACACTAGCAAACATCTACACACACACACACACACACATAGGCAAACAAACAAAGAGAATGAGAGAGACTATGAGAATGAGAGAGAGAGTTGGTCAAAGTATAAGGTTTGTTGCAAAGGGGTGTGTCCAGAGTTGTCAAGCTACATCATATTTTCTCATATATTCTTCATTGCGCAGAAGCATGTAAAATAAAACAACAATTTATTATCGTTAATCGATTTGCTTTAAATAGATTTTCTTGTTAAATTCCTATTGGATTCCTTTTATCCTTTATCTAAATATAAATATCCTTATACGATCAATGCTATATGATTCTCTTAATTGGTTTATCTATAAAATTTTAAATCACAGAGAGAGGAAATAGTTAATGAAAAAGTTTATTATAAGATTCAAGTACAATTTAATATTTTATTAGAAATTAAAATGTGGTTTAATTCTTCTCATCTTCGTCACAATTTGATGATTATGTACAGTTTATATCCAACTTTAATTGGGATATCAGCTCAATCCCACCGATTCTGTCCGATGTCCGTTAGATTATCCCTAAAAGAGTAAGTAAAAATGATTGCATTTTATTCTTTAAAAATAGAAAAACAAAAAGTCATTGCTAAATTTTTACTCTCCAGTTTATTTTATTATGATGTTAATATTCTCGATATATATCGGAATAAGCCACAAAATTTAAAAAGTTTTCATATTGTTGTGGTATTTGTACAAAAACAAAGACAAACCTTAACCTCTTTATAAATTTATCAATTTTAAAAGCTTTTCGTAGTCGGCTGACCTCAACGCCACTTTTTCTCAGGCGTTGCCACATCTTCAAAAAATTGTACAACATTTCCTTTTGGTAAGTGCAATTTAAATTACTGCTTAATTACTTTTAAATGTTGTGCAAAAATATTAGATACGCAATTTCTTCAGTTATATCTTTTTCATTTTGTATAGCTTAATATTCTTGTAATTAAAATAAATGAAACTGGATGATAATTAATTTATTTTAAATAACATTTTTCGGCTACTGTCAGTAAAGCGAAATGCAATTTAAAAAAATTTAATGAACCATTTACAGGCAAATTACTTTTTACGGCCAATTCACAATCATATAGTATTAGAGTATCTCAGATCGCAAAATCGGTTACTGTTTTTAAGCCCATAACCAAAAATAATTCATTTTGAGATTTATATAAAGGGTGGTTTTTTTTTTCGAAACACCTTTACGTCCAGAAAAACTGACAGTTTGGTACGGTTTATGAGCTGAAGGAATCATTGGTCCGTACATTTTCAAAAAAGATGATGGCCAGAACGTTACGGTCAATGGTGATCGGTATAGAGTCATGATTACTAACTTTTTGTGGTTCATGTCCGCCTAATTTCACATTTTGGACCTGTTAATTGGCCTTCACGATCTTGTGACTTAACCGCTAGACTATTTTTTGTGGGGCTAGTCATCGAAAATTGTACGTCCAGATGGGACTACATCCGAAAAATCATATTTAAAATGTAATGCCACAAGATTATTTTTCGAATAAAAAAAAAAAATCATGTCAATCGAATAATCAATCGTTGTTTTATTGCAATTTAAAGTTCTATATCTATAAAAAAAAAACACCCGTTACATCTATAGGAATTGGATTTTTTAATACTTCTAACTACCCCTAACCTCTTAAATCTTAAACCAATTTATAATTTAGCTTTTAGATCCTTGCAAAAAAGACCACTTTAATAGATGTTTGGGCATTACCTATCGACTCAAGGTTTGCCGAAATTCATAGTCAAATCATAATCAAAGAGTTCGTAATCTGAGATTTTTAATTAAGAAAATGCAAGACAAACTGTTTTTGATGATTAGATTTTCCTGTGAACATTTTCTATGAACATTCAATACCAATTCGTAACATCGAAGTTTATTTCTGCGGACTTAAAGACACTGACAGCCTTAAAATTTTAAAAAAAATATATTTAAAAATAACATTTTTCAAATTTAACTAAAATTAAGTGATTGACAATCGAAAAGGAACAGATTGCTATCACAGTCGACACAGTCAGTGTTTAAAATTCCATTTTTTGGATTTCTTTTAAGAAAAATTCTAGCAAATTAAAGTCTTAACCGAATTGATCCATTATATGCTTAATATTATTTATGTAAATTATTTAAGAGGTCTAAGTAAAGTCCAAGTGTAATGAATTACTTTTCATTTAACTAAATAAAAGGCAAATGATTTGATACCGAATAATTTAAATCGAAACTGTTTTCAATTCCGATTCCAACAGGCAATTCATTATAGTAGTACACATAAATGGAAGAACTTTCATAGACGTCTTCATTTGAATATATATAAATGAACATAATATGTAAAGATAAACTGAATACCAACTAGATATATATATGTACATATGTATATACACATTGGTTCGACCTACATACTTAACCGATTGCCTCAGAAAGCGCACTTATGTATGTACATATGTATGTATTTACCTACATATACAAAATGATATATAACTAAGATATATAACTCTACGTCATAAAGTAAGCAAACTTTACCTAGAAAGTAAATAATTTGCACTAGTCGACAATTGCTTTTTTGGGGTTTTCTTTTCGGTTCGTTTTTTTTTTTTTTTGATATAACAATGGAAAGACATTGTTTATGAACAAAATATCGATCTTTAAATCTATGTATAAGCATACATATATAGATATATTTGTATATATATGTGTGAAAACATCTCTGACCGCATTTCAAATGCATTTTAAAGTTCATTCAACCACTGCCACCAATAACAAACACTCACAAAAATAAACAAGAAACATTTCAGTAAAAGTGACAAATAAAAAAAGAAGAATGATAGTAAAAGTTTTCATTTCGAAATGTAATTTCAGCCAATCTGGCAATATTGTGATATTGATAAAGTGCACTTGAACTCAGTTCTATTAATATGACTGTCAAATTTCTCACTTGAATACGAAAATCAACTTTGTAATTTACAATTTTGATTAGCGCAGTCCTCTGGCACTGACATGGACCCAAATAGTAGTCTAGTCGCAACCCTGGCCCATAGCCCGGCACGTCATTCAGTAGTGAATTAACAAATTAACGTGTTCCCTACCGGAAAACTAGGTATGTCTCTCACGTACAACCGCAATATTATTACATCAATTTGCCCGTTTTGTGTTGCAAAAAAATTAAATAAAGTACATAGAACTATTTACATACAACTCATTTGTATATATGTATATATAAAGTTGATTCATTCGACTACTAGATACCAAAAACGAACTCTACTCATTTTTTTTAAGGTTTATGCCTCTCTCGGAATCGAAATAGTTTTCGATTTCCTTGTTCAACATTTATTTGTAATTTATATTTTATAATAAGAAAAATTTCCCTTCCGATTTCGTTAAATAAAATAGCTTTATTTTACACTAAATTTATTGGTTGCAATGGGTAACGGTTGTGGTTACGGTTACAGATTATAGTTTCGGTTTTTTTTTTTGGTGTAGAATCAAAAAATAATCGGTTAACCAAATTCATTAGGCCCACATCCAACAAATGAATATATTTCTAACATTTTACTTAATAATTGTAATTCCTGGGATATGTTTAAAAAATATTCCAATTTAATAAATCGGATAAAACGAAAACTAATTCTTCAAATGCTTTTCAAACAATTATTTTTTTTTCATCCCTGGATATAACAAAAATTATAATTTTTAATGCGTTTTTTTATCATTTCGATCTGTATAACTATATAAAACAAATATATTATATTGTTACTATTTTATTGTAATATAAAAAGGATTATAATTGCCAGGTATATTTGAAATATCGATTGCCCGAATCAAAAATATTCTATTCATATTTTCAATTTCAATTTGAAATCGTTCTTTATTCTTGGAAAGAAAGTTTGAAAAAAAAACTTTGCCTAAATATAAAATAGAAAAATGTTTAAGAATTTTCAATATAAATTTCATAACGAAATGTAATTCAGATATATGATATTCTTTATGATAATGATTCAAATTTTTTATAGATCAGACCAAGAACAAAATATGGAATATAAATTTAATGTGGAAAATTATTTATTATATTTTTAAAATTTCAGTTTCAGGCTGAAGTAGACAGAAATAAGAAAATAAATGGCATAAATTATATTAAAGTGGAAAACGAATGAATCTCAGAACAGTGATATATAAATATATATGTATTATTCGAATAATCGTAATACTGAGATGCCCTTTGAAGCTATATTCCCACTTGAATTGGATATGCCTAATATACCCGAGAATTTAGTTGCCAGTTGTTAGGGCTAAATGAGCAGGTAAACAATTAAAATTGACAATAACAACAGCAACAAATGATGACTCGTCGCTGACAACAACAAATTAAGTTTGTATTTTGTCTTATTTTATTTTTTTGTTGTTGAGGTATTTTCTGTTTTGTTTTTACCTTTTTTTTTACTGCTTTTTTGTGTTATTTTGAGCCGCCGCCTGGGAACCAGTTTAAAACCATTGACACCAAGCCGCTGGCGGATTAGTCGCTGTAAGTCGCCCAGTCAGTTAACATGTCTACTGGAATCGTTGGTAATCGCTGGATTTCGTTGTCTATATGGATTCTCGCCTGCTGTTTGTGTGCGGGTGAGTGAGAGTCCCGGAGTTGAACTAAAAGG
Organism: Drosophila emarginata; assembly: GCA_037075365.1. Taxonomy (NCBI): domain Eukaryota; kingdom Metazoa; phylum Arthropoda; class Insecta; order Diptera; family Drosophilidae; genus Drosophila; species Drosophila emarginata. The sequence continues at coordinate 45,000 of JBAMCD010000174.1, forward strand.
ATTACTAAACTAACAAATCGGTTGTTTCTGTGTTTCTATTTTTTTCCGGTTTTTGTGTATTTTTTTTATTGATAAAAAAAAAAACAGTTAATGGACAGGCGGGAACTGTTACCTGGGGAGCTGGGAACGCAGGCGGTGGGGGAGCTGGTGTTGGGGCCTGGTCGAATGCTCAAACCGGTGGCATGCATCCGCCCGGTAGCCTGGGCAGCAATGATCCACAATATAGCTATGGATATGCCGGTGTTGATTCACGTGGTCCATATGGAGGAGCTGGGGGCAATGGTGGGTACTACGTGAGTGGTACCGATGAGCATGGACGTCCCTTCTCCTACAATGGTGGTGGACAAATTCCACCTCCCGGCTATCCGGGACGCAACGATTATCCCGGTGGCTATGGTGGCTATCGTGGTGGAGCTTCAATAAGTTCAGCTGCCACATCATTGGGCGTCGCCTTCTCCGTTGTTCTATCCACAATGATGCTGGGGAGAAGACCCTAACTTTTGGATTACTTAATTAACTTAATTGTTTACTAGTTATAATTATTAATTTTTTTTCTATTTCAGTATTCTAAGTTTAATTTATACGATTGCGAAACCAAAAGTGTGAATGAGACCCGTGAGAAGTTGTTAAACAATAAACAAATATTTGCAAATTGTACAACAAAAACAAAATTGAATTTGCGTTGTATTTTTTATTCAAATTTTAGTATTTGGACAACAGTGGTAATATAGATAAATATATCTGGAATAAAAATTAAATACAACACTTGATATCAAAATCATTTTAAAATATGTCGTGCAATAAAGTAGTTTTCACATTAATTTTGACCTTAAAATCTGAATTCCAATACAAAATAGATTGCATACAATTTCAGGAATGTAAACTTGAATTTTCTGACATTTTCCCGATAAAAGTTTCTCATATCAACGCAGTATTGATGCAATTTTCCATTTTGTATTTGATTTTTAGAATTTTTGTAAAACAAATTTGATTTAAAAATGATTTCTATAATGTACAATCATTTGAAAATCGTGAAGCAGTAATTAAAACTGAATAAACTTGTTCATCTTTTCAAGCAATAATTAATAATGAATTTAATTAATCGTTCAAAATAATACTTTCTAAACTGATAAAGTGTCAGGAATGACAATCGGAAGCACAAAGAGAACGCTTTGGATCAATTTTTAGATTAAAAGTATTGCTATAATTTTTTTTCCTCGTTTTGTTGTATATAATTTGATCATTTAATTGGTCAAATATAGTTAAACAAAAAACATTTTTTGAATATTTATCAAATATTAAACAAGTGTCATGGTCAAAATTTCCTAATGTTTCCAAAATTAAAGAATATTTATAAATTGCTCGAAGGCATTCAAAGTCTTTAACTATATAGAGAGAATGAATGCTAATGATATAATTATAGTAATAATTATTTGAATAGGGTCACTTTTTATGTTAAATTACTGTTTTAGATCGAGTAATTAATGAATAGTAGTTGATGGTTTTAAGTGGAGAAAAACGTGAGTTTTATATAAATGAATGCTTTTTTCCAGGTCCACTGTATGCAATACAATTCACTTGACAATATCAGAGCACTACCCACTCATCACATAATGCGCATCTAACTTTGTACTAAATGACGTGTTTTCCCGCCCACACAAAGTGAGGGCAATATTTATGTCTAGAACCGCCTATGTGATTAGGCCAAAACATGGCACGATGTAAGAAAACAAAAAAAAGAAAAACAAACCGTCCAAAAGCAAAATGAACCAGTCACCTGTTGATAGGAACTCAAACCGATGGAAACTGAACCGAACTGATTCTAATTCTGAGTCAGAGACACATGAGCTCATCATCATCATCATTATCATATTAAACGCCCAAAAAATGAATAACAAAAACAAACCTCAACATATTCATTTTAGCATATAGTCATACTTAAGTATTTATTACGTACGTTTGTACATTTTGTACACACATATACAAGTATAAATTTGTATATATGTATGTATGTATATAGTACAATATAATTGGCCAGCACTTGTGAGAATATGAAAATGAATTGTCGACTTTCTTCTGATTGTCAGTCTAAGCAATTTGTTTGAGCATGCGAACATTTTACCAGCGATTAACTTAATTGCCTTAACCAACAATTTTCAGTTCTCAGTTTTTACTATTCCGTTTTCGGTTTCAGTTTAGGTTTGTCAATGTCAAGTCGAATAATTTTGGATTTCAATGCGATTCTCAAATACTTAACACTTTTTTAAATAGTTTAGTTACGTGCACTAGATGCCACCAAATGAATCCATAGATAATATCCATGCCAGAAAGATGCAGGGAAAAAATAAATCCAATTGCGGTTGTCTATCGACAACGTGTGAAATTTATTTGGCCAACTGAATTACGAAGGTAAAAAAAAAAAATAATCAAGTATAAATAATCATAGCCACTAAATCTGAAAAAACTATTTAAAAATAAAAATGAAACAATTCTATTTATAGATATTGAAACAATATAAATATTTTTTTCGTTATTGTTTCAAATGAAATTTGCGTTATACAAAATGGGAATATGCGAAAGCCAACAACAAAATTTTGACATGCCCAATGGGACACAAATAATTTTTTTCAATAATTATCAGATATTCAACAGATATTATTTCAATTGTACTTTTCTTATTTATATTTCGGCTGACAAATGTTAATATTAAAATAAAAAAAAAAATATTTAATTAAGATTAAGAAGTGAGTTAACAATGTGTCTACTTTAAATTAAGGCTTTCATTGTAATAATTGGGATTTTTAGCTTCCTTCGACTCATTAACGATAAGACTAGGCTATAGTCTCATAGATTCCATCATTAGATTCATTCAGCCCCTTTTTATGAGCCCCTTTTTATGAGACGATCGAAAAACTATATTACCAATGTAAGGAATCAAAGAGTCACCGTTTTGACCAGAGATACTGTCTACCTCCGTTTCAATTGTTATAAAAATACATTAACTTTAACTTTTTATATCCTCACAGAGGGTTTGTTTGTAACGCTTAGACATAAACGTTTGAGACTTCCATGTTCTGTCTGTCTGTCTGTTTCTTTGCAGCTTTTTCACCGTAAATGTTAAGCTATTTGGATGCGACTTGGTAAATAACCTTTTTAGTTGTGTACCCATCGCAAGTTCATGAATTAGTCGGATCGGACTACTAGAAGGTATTGCCACTATCGGAGTAATCGGTGTAAAATAACATTTTTTTCTTTTTTTGCTTTCATATTCTGTACACTTACACCTAACACCATGTTTTCATCAGATAGAATAATTATTAAGAGTACAAAACCAAAAAAGAAATCAGTAATAAAAATTAATTTACTTCAATCAAAACTCGCGGAGCGTGAGAGAGACAAAAAGTATTTGCAATCTGTTCTTGTAGAGAGAGAGAGAGAGAGCGGGATGCATAGTTTATACGACGAAAAAACCTGAATCGGGATTTTTTGGCTTGTATTATTATTTTTTGGGGTAAGCCTTACACTCATGAGATACGCAGTTTCAAACACAAACTCTGCGTGTGGCGAGATAAATTATTTTTTGATTTAATTGTTTTTTTAATTTTACATTTACAGAATCATTTAATATTTTAAGAACAAAATTAAACTGAAAAATACAACTTTGTGATCCTGTAGATAGGTTCTGGTAAAGAGTAGGCGATTGGCTTATATTTTTACGTCTGATGTGTACTGAAAGTATTTAAAGATAATAATCTAAATATAATTTATTTTTGAAAGAAGCAATCTGCAATAAATTAATAAATTTAATTTAAATTCAAATTAGCAAAAATTTGCATGAACGAAAATAAAAATAACCCTCTACTTCGGCACGGCCGAAGTTAGCCCATCCTTCTAGTTATTACTAATTTATTTCCGTTAGAGTGAAACTAGTTTACAAAAAAATACATTTATTTGTCTAGTAATAAACAATAGTTATATTGATTTTTATTGATGTTGATCTTGTTTTCAGTATTATGATTTTCTTCATTTTTTTTGTTGGTTTTGTTTTTGTTGTTAAACATTGCTTAATGTATCCTCAAATTGCGGCTTAAACAAACAACTTTTGCTCAAGAAAACAAAATCGATTAGAAGAAAAAAAAATCTGATTTACATTTATTGGAATTAAAAACCAAATATGTAAATTTAATATTGCATTTACTTTTAATTTGAAATATTCATTTTACATTTACGAAATGTAGAAAATGAAATTTGGGATTAAATCGAATTTCGCATTTCTAGATATATGTATGTATGTACGTTTATTTATTGTAGGCCAAATCGTTGCCAAACTGTTTATAGAATATGGATTCTGTAGAAACGATTTAGTGTCATTAAGCCACATATATTGGATTCACATAGGATTTGAATACGAATATTTTGGCATTAGAAAAATATGAGGTTATAGGTTTTCTAGTTCTATTTCTGTTTGGATCAATTAAATGAGAGAATATCGAAATTATCATTAATCCCAAATGTGGAAAGATTTAATTGAGAAAATTAAATAAAATTGTTATATTCGGCTGATGGAATTATAGTTAGATTGTTGATTAACATTATCTATGTATGTATATCTCTTTAAAAATATTGTTTTTTTGATTTATTTTCTCCATATATTCCCCGTAATGCTGCCAAAAACGAGAGACAAAAAAACACACACGCATAATGGAGGGTTAAAGAAATATTTGATTTTGTTTCACTTTGACTATATTGCTAAATACAATTAATCGATAACATTTCATTGTAAATCATATTCCATATTTGTTTTGTTTTGCTTTCTTTTCTTTGTTCTTTTTTCATTTTATATATTTATTTTTGTTAGTTATTTTCTTTTTTAGAGGCATTCCTTGTGTGTCTTTAAATGTTTGTATGTGTGTGTGTGTGTGTATATTTTGTATTGACTGTACCTTTGCAGATCAAACGAAAGAAGAAAAAAAAACCATTAGAAAAACTTACTTTTATACAAATCTCAGTTTCACTCATATATAATGAACTAGTTTTGGTTGTTTCTTGTTTGTTCCTTTGTTTGTCTGTCATCCTATAGAAATATATATATATATATATGTATATATATATATTTATGTGTGTGTGTGTGTGTATGTAATAGTATTTAGGCCAACATTATTCCTAAAAGGAACAAATGAAGGCCTCCGTTTCAATGCAAGTACAAGATATAATATATCTTTTTATATATATTTATGTATATATATATACACAATATATCTTGATACTCATTCCTCCTTATATATGGCAATACAAATATAGTTTTGTAATTTATGCTAAATTTTTTTTGTTCGCTTTCTTTTTCTATTTTATATTTGTAATTGAATTGTTTCTCCTGTTTTTTAAATGTTTCTTTCTTATCTAGGTATACATACGTATTAAATGGATCCGTGTTTTTCGTTTGATTCCTTTTATTTGGTGTTATTGTTACTGTATATATATGTATATATATATATATATATATATATATATATATGCATATTTCGTTTGGTTTGTATGTGCGTGTATGTTGTTTTTGTATACTTGTATCATATGTATGTCTGCTATGCTCCCTATATAGTTTTGGTTTATGTATACGTGGTTTTCCCTACATTCCTAAAGCCAGCCGAAAAGCTTTCATTCTTCTACACTTGCTCTGATGTTCCATACATACATATTTGTATTTAGCCCTCTACATATCTACCATGTATGTACGTATATATGTATTTATATAAAGTATATATGTATATGTTATGTCTCGCTACATTGGCACACAAAATCAAGTTGAAGACAAGTTATATTGGAGACCAGAGACCAGAAAGGGAAAAAACTATAATAAAGCGTAATCAAACAAAAAAATCAACAAAAAGTTTCAAAAATAATTAAAAAATGCAACAACATGTTATCGGTAACAATAGATTATTTCAATTGTTTAAACTTTCCTTAAATCCATCCAGGATCAGAACTATTCACATTTTGGTTATAGCCAATTCAATGCATAACTTATTTTTCCCCGACTCGGAAAGTCTCGGCAAAATGTGAAAAGTTTTTCAACACTGGCAAGATGTCTCACCATGGCGATGATTGGTAAATAGAAACAAGGATCTAAGGATTACCGCATAGTTTTATTTCAATACTCTGGAGTTTAAGGAACTTGATATAATAATGTTTCCTTCCACACATTACGTTTGCAAAGAAACATAAAATTTTGGATATTTTAGACACCCAAAAGTATGCAATAGCAATGGATTTACTGCCAGATTACAGATGATACTAAAGAAACAGATCGATTATAATTGATTTTATTAAGAATAGGAAAAAAAATAATAAAAATAAAATTAAATACGTAGAGTGGGTTAAAAAATAATACATATGTATAATATGTACCTATATCATAGATTATACACACATAAGCATGCAGTTCTCTCTGTCTCTGTATGTATATGTGTGTGTGTGTTTGGGTTTGTATATGGTTTTTTTTTTTTAAATTAAGTGCATAAATTATATTCTTTTTGTATTTGGTATAAAACAAATCATTTTCAATTGCTTACAAACTAAAATTAAATTAAATATTTAAATAATATTTTATGTACGTGTGTATATGTATATATATACAAGCATATATATAATGTATATAGTTCTATATATATTAATAATAATGTGACTTGTGGTTGTTTCTGTTGTTCTATTAAGGATTTTTTTTTAAACAAAATGATAAAAATTAAGAAACTTTATCTAAGGCTGAACGTAATATTTCCATCTTCATAGATCGATATATATATATATATTTATCGGTTTTTGCAGAAATCATATTTCCCAAAGTATTTCAATCAACATAAACTAACAAAAAAAAAAAAAAACAAAATATGTTTTTGTATTTCTTTTTCTTTTTGTTTTAAACGTTTTCCTTCTATTCTTTTTTTTTTGTTTGCTTACGAAAACTAACAACAAAAAACTAACAGCGCGTAGAATTGTGTTAAGTTTTTCTTTTTCTGTATAGGACTTTTGTTTTTTAAGATTCGGATTTTTTTGTTTTTATAGAATGAATGTACGAAATCTCATTATCAAAGTGTAGGTGAGTATGTATGTATGCGTGTATGTATGTTAATTATGTATATTAGCTCCACCACATTCCCTGTGCCCGGTAAAACTGCCGTAAAGCTATGCTTAACCAACAGGGAACACACCTTTGCCCTGCACCGAAAAATCGCTTTTTAAGTAGGTATCCAATAATCCACCAGGTGTGTGTGTGTGTGTGTGTGTGTGTGTGTGTGTGTGTGTGAGTGTGCATCTGCGTGTGTGCGTAATAATTTTTGCCTGAGCATTAATTTTTTTTAGAGCGTACAAAAATATAACAAAGTAAAGACACAAATTTTGAGTACAAAGAAAAGTTTGAAAATTATACAAAAATTAAATTCTTGACTAAATCAATAATAAATAAATTTAACTTAATAACATTGTGTGTGTGTGTGTGTATTTGGGATTGGGTATTGTATGTGTGGGTTTTGGAGGAGTTTGTGTTGGAAGGGGGATGTTTGGGAATATAATAAATAAATTATTTAATACAATATTTGAAAATTTGCGTACATTTGCGCCCATTTTCCTTTTCGCCTTTCCTTTCTCACATTTCTCCACTTTTCGCACATCCATTAGCCTTACGTAATGCCCGATCAGTTCGTTTTGGTCGTGTTTCTGTCTTTACTTTAGTTTATTTGCTTTTCATTTTTTTGCTGTTAATTATCGCCCTGGTAGTGGGATAAGTTTATAACAGACTTATCGAAAACTAAACAATATATTAAATCGTAGATTCTACATATTTTTTTTAAGGAACTAGTGAAAACAGAAACTGCTTAATGTCTGGTATACATACGATAAAATATAGTTCATATATATAAATATAATAATTAAAATTCATTTTCCTAAAAGCGCAAGAGTTTGAAAATAATCCAAAGAAAATACTGCTTTAAATAGGAGTAAACAATTTTTTAGAGTACTTTTCTTGAACTCATTGCTGGTCTTGAAAAAGAAATCTTTTCGAATTTGTTTATTAAATTAGATTTTTATAATTATTTTACCTACTGCCAGGGGATAAAATCTTCGGCTTGCCAAAGAAATGCAATTATTCCTATTAATTTGTTTCTTTCGTTAAGTGTTTTCAATTTATGCTAATGTTTTCTATTCTCAACAATTTGTTTTGCTTTTGTTTGTTTTCTTTTTTTATATTTTGTGGGTTTTTGTTTTGTTAGCGATATATGTAATTTAATAACCTGATCTCAGGCAGGCATTTTCTGTACTTCGCTTCTTACAAGCTAATGAAGCTTAAATATCCTAAACAATTTGTTTAATGGGATCGATCACCGATGATGTTTTGGGTGTTATGTTGCGCTGCTAACTGCACACAAGAGCATTCTTTTGCGGCAGCTTGAGCAGGCGTCTGGTGCGAAACTCGTAGGCACGACGACAGAACATGACCAACTCGGGATTAGTATGATCTGGTACAGTGCGAACAGGATAACAATTGGCAATATTTGTGCGTTGTGGCACAATGCTTACATCCTCCACATCTTCCTCAGCAGCGCGCAGACGTCGCCGATATCTGTTTTGTCATAAAGGAAATATATATAAATATATGTACATATGTATATGAGTTTCAATTAGTTTCACTTACCTGCAGTATTCACTGAATGTTAGAACATAGCACTTATCTTCAATGCAAGCCACCGAATTGTGATCCCTGTGACGGGAGGCATAAACCTCATCGGAACAATCATTTCGCTGGCGACCCTGATCTGTATGTTCTGGTCTATAGTACCATAATAATGACATCATCATTTCGCCTAAAATAAAATAAACAAAAAATATTAATATATGTAATAAAGATTTCTGAAATAACTGAAATATGTTACCGTCTTCTGGATTCTGCCATAGATGTGCCACTTTTGCCACATATGGCAGCTCATTATCCTCATTGGCCTTGAGCAGGACACAGTCCCTTGTGCGTATGATATCACCCTCCACATGCCTCATGGCTGGATAGCAAGTACGTAAGACCAATGGATCGTCGCTCTATAATAGACAAGATTGCAGATAAAGAATTCCTAATAACAAATTATGCTTACATTAAGAAACACTGGTCCTTGAAACGACTTGCCCGCCCACATCCAACCATTATTCCATTTTGGCACCACATTAGCTCTTGTTGCCGGCGGCTGTGTATCGTCTATCTCATAGCTAACGCCACCGGGTCGCTGTTTCTGACGCTTGCGATTACCAAATTTGCAACGCGATCGAGCCCGTTTCATATGACTGGTGGATTGAGCATGACGAGATGATGACGATGGCGTTGGCGTGGGCGCAGGTGAGGTTGTTGTTTCATTTGTGGCAGGTTGATCGGGCGCCAGGAACTTGTGTGGATCATCGGAATGTTGTTGCGGCACTACAGCATGTGTCGCATCTGTGGCATTGGCATTCTTTTTAGCATGCAAATCGGCCGTTTGATATTCATTATTATTGGTCTCTGCTGTGACAGCAGTCGCTAGTGTTACCAATGCAGATGTTGCTGTTGTTGCTGCTGCTGTTGTTGTTGTTGTTGTTGTTGTTGTTGTTGTTGTTGATGCGACATCAGCAATTGTTGCCTTCTTACCCTTAGATTTACTCTTAATTGGCTGCTGTTTTCGGCTTCTCTTCGGAGGTGGCTCCAGACACAAAGCTAGCTTGGATAATGGCTTCTTAGTCTCCGATTTAGAACGCTTCTCACCCAATGGCTGTGGCGTCAATAATTGTGTGGGTGTTGCCGAAGTCCCATACAGTCCTCCCACAGTGGAATTTTGTTGCCGACTGCTCGTGTTTGGTTCCGGATCACTAAAATAACCTCGAGAAACACTTGTATCCAGGCTATCAAGTAAATGCAGAGCAGCGATTTCCTGTTTCCGAGGACGTGCTCTTTTTGGTGAAGCACCTGATGTATTCGTTATACTAGTCAGATGCAATTCAGCTGCTGTGGCTGCTGTTATTGGTGCTGTCGCCTCTTTTAGTCGCTGCATCTTGCGCTGATGTTGCTCCTCTCGTCGCTGGGCTCGCAATCGTTGCTGCTGTCGCTGCGTAAGCAATAATTGACGCCGTTTAGCATATTTCACTGGAGCCCGTCCATGTCGTCGTACAAATTTACGACCCGGACACAAATATTTCTTAGGTTCAGCTTGCTTGATCAGACTCTTGTAGCTATGATGGCCTTTGGATTTCTTGGATAGAGTTGAGGATGAAGCTAACAGATTAAATCGGTGTTTGTTAATACTAATTGGCTCCGTCTGTACTTCTACTGATGTTACTTCATCCGGTTCGGGTTCTGTCTTAATGTTTGGCTTCAGATCGGGCAAATTGCTGATATGTTCTTGTAAATGGACTTTTGGACTTTCCTGTTCTGACATATGCTCGATTTTGATTTTGGTCTCTGCTTTGATTTCCGCTTTAAGTACAAAAGGCAACTCTGGCTTTTTTAACTTCTCATCCTCCAATTGCAGCTCCAATTGCTGATGTAGCTGTTGCTGCTGCGCCGCATAAACCATTTCCCTTGCCATGGTCTTGCCAATTCTCGCCTTGCGGGGAACAATCATTGTTGCTGCTGCAGCTGGCGGTGGTGTGCTCGATGTTAAGTCATAGACTTCCATTTGTTGATGCTGATGTTGCTGGTGATGCTCGGCTTCCACATCCGTATCCTCTAGTAACTTGTCATCACTGGCCTCATAATAGCTCTCCGGTGGTGTTGGAGGTGGCATCACATGGGCCTCATATTGCATTTTGGTCACCACTTGATTGCTATCATCTGATTTAAATTCTGTTTTAACTAACATCTGGCATTGGGTTCCCATATTGTTGGTTGTTGCTGTTGTTGTTGATGTTGCTGTCGTTTTCGTTTCTATTGGTGTTGTTAACTCATTTGTTTTGCAATTGTTGCTATTATCGTTATTGGCATTTTTAACTGGGCCTCTACTGGTAGTCAGCGTTGTTGTTGTTGTTGTTGTTGTTGGTATTGTTGTTGCTGTTGTTACTGTGGTGCTGTCGCTGCAATTGCTGTTGCTGGCATTACTTTGTTGCTGCATGTTGCTGCTGTTACTGCTAATGCTGTTGCTGCTGCTGTTGTTGCTGCTGCTGTTGTTGCTGCTGCTGTTGCTGTTGTTACTGTTGCTAGTAGCACTCGTCAATATATTGCTGTTGCAGCTGTTGTTATTGCTCGTCTTGTGTATAGAACTGTTGCTGCTGCTGTTGCTACCAATATGAGGCCCAGTATGGACGTTTTTTGGACACGATTGCTGCATGGGGCATGGACACTGTGGCGGATATTCTAATAAACAAAATAAAAAAATATAAAATAACCAGTGAGATATTTTAAAGTATTTAAAAACATTACCTACTGATGAATGAAATCTATAACTACTTGAAAAGATAACACTGAATATTACAATTCAAACTGATAGGGATTGCTAACCGGATATGTCGAGACTTTCTAAAACGATAACTAATTTTTAAATCAAGAAAATCCATATTTTTATATATCATGTTTCATTTTAATTGCGTTTTCTGATCATCGACTTGGTTATACCTTGTAACAACAATTGGCTTGGCTTTTATATTAAATTTTGATCTAAATGTACGCTATATCAGAAAATCTAGAATGGCTTTTTATTATGTTTATTGTGAAGTGTTCTTTCGTTTTTTTTTTTATCAAAACGTAAACGCGCTTTCTATAAATAGATCCCTTACAAATTTTTTATTTTTAGCTATTAATACAACTAGTTGACGCACTAAGACAGCTATCCCATATTGTCTAGTGGTTAGGATACCCGGCTCTCACCCGGGAGGCCCGGGTTCAATTCCCGGTATGGGAAGAAGTTGAATAACTTTTTCTTTTTTTTTTTTTTAGATAGCTTTTTGTTGTTTTTTTTTTCCAAAATGTAATGAATTGTTGATCTAAGAACCATACTTTTCCTTACCCATATACGGTCCCTGCAGGGTCCGTGTATAACATTGGCCGGCAGCACTTGCGCCTCCGGGACTATAGCCGGCGTAGTAGCTGGGCGGGCCTGGATAATGTTCTAGATGTTGTTGCTGGTGTTGTTGATGCGCTGGTACCAATTGAGTGCCGGCTGGTATTTGGGCAGATATGGGCGTAGTTATAACGCCTGCTGCTGCTGCACTGGTGGCCACAGATGTGGGATGCTGATGTTGTTGCTGATGTTGAAGTGGTACCGACACTGGCACAGGTATTGGTACTCCGGCCTGAGTCACACCTGTTGCCTGATGCGGCGGTACTTGGGGCTGCTGCTCGTATAGTTCCGGTGGCGGTGGATGCGGTGGTCCGGCGTGCTGATAGTACGGATAGCGTCTATAGGCTCCCGGAGGTGGTGGTGGTGGCGGATGGGCAGCTGGATGTGTTGGCGGCGGTGCACTTTGATAGACCTTGCTAGTAAAGTAGGGCTGATAGGCGGGCGGCGAGTAGCACATGACCTCACCGGGATACGGCGAATAATAGTTGGGCGGATAGGCCGTCGAATAGTGCATTTGCGCTGCATGCATGGAGCGTGGATAGGGCACTCCCGGATGGCCAGCAGCGGCAGCTGCAGCAGCAGCCAAGGCGCTACCCGGATATGGTTGTGGTTGTTGCGCCGGGACAGCAACTGGGGTGGTGTGTTCCGGTTCTGCAGAGGGTGTTGTTCTTGTTTGCTGCTGCTGGGACGAAGGCGTCGACGATTGCAATGAGCAAGAATCGTCGTCTTGTTGCTGCTTCTTTACCGGCTGTGGGTGCGCCGGAGTAGGGACCGGGACCTGGGGTTGAGCCTGAGGTGGCGCAGCTATAACATGGGGCGAGATCAGCGGACCAGCCGGCTGATAGTAGCCTGCAAATAAGGAAAAGCAAAATAACAACAAAAATGAGGATCAGTGATTGGTGTCGGTGCCAAGTGAAATGCGGCAACAAGGCATAAAGTGAAAGTTGGCCTCGTCTGCTGGCCAAACCAGTTGAGCTGCTCTTAGCCAGCTGCTAGCTGGTCATACAACTATTGCAACATACCCGCCCCCTCCCCATACAACACCCGCTTATCCTCTCTGTTTACCTCTTCCCAACATATGGGCCGCATACAAAATGTCGCGAAAATGATATGCCGCATGTTGCTCCAGAAATGTGAACGATTCGGCAATATCGGCAGCCAAAGCAGCAGCAGCAGCATCCCTACCAGGCATGGGCATTGTCATTGGTGGCATGCTCATTGGGGGCATGGTCATGGGTGGCGAGGGCATGACCATGCCAGGCATAGCTGCTGCTACTGCCACTGGCGGTGACAGTGCCGCTGCCGATGAGCGTTCCGTTTCGCAGGTGCCGCTACTGCTGGTGCTACCCACACTGGAACAGCGTTGATGTTGCGGCGGCGAGATGCGTAAAGTTTTCAACAGATCACCGGATAAAGGTAGCGAAGATAATGACGAGGACGATGACGACAACGACGGCGACGCCGATGACGGTGATAAGGAGGAAGACGACGGCAATGACGAGGAGGCGTTTAATTTTTTCGTGGTCTCTTTTAGGCGCATTTTATATAATTGATGAAATTTATGTTTTTGGTATTTTGTTTGGTTTTTAGTTTAGTAATAAAAATATATATATTTATATATTTAATATGTATGTATGTAATTATGTTTTGTATAATCGTTTGTATATATATTTTTTTTGTATATATATGTATGTATGTATATATATTTGCTTTGTATATGTATTTGTATATATGTAAATGTATATGTATGCATGTATGTCAACAAGGAAGTTTCATTGTTAAGGCAACTATTTTTACAGTTCTTCGATATATTTTGTTTGCTTATTTATTTATAATTATTGTTGTGGTTTTTATTTATAATATTTTTCATTTATTTGTTTCATTAATTTTGTAGATTTTATTAATGTTTATTCCAAAAGTTTATTTCATTTTGATTGCTGCTGTAAAAGAAAACAAATCAATTTTTGAATACTCCACACACACACACACACAGACGCATTTTGGGCGTTTACACGAAAATAATTATCAGCGTTTTTTGCGCGTTTTTGCGGGTTTTATTTTTGTTTTTTGTCACTTGTTTTTAGTATTACAAATTAATGGGCAAAACGTACGCGTTTTTCGTTTCGTTTAACACGGATTCCGTTTAGGTAAGTTTTATACGCGTTTTAGTCGCAGTTTTCGATTAAATATATATGTTAGCAATTTACGATTGTTTCAAAGGATCTTCCCAAGAAATGAGGCGAAACAACAATCCGAGTCAATTAAAAAGGAAACCCTTCTTTAATCAATATAAAAACCAGTTCTTAATACCAGAATTGTTATAAATGTATCTATTAGTCATTGTTATTTGTGTGTCATTGCAAAAACCAACAATCAACTTATGAACAGATACTTTCTAATTAGAAAGAAAAAACTGTTGCGATCCTCCATAAAAACAACTTACCGAAAAACAACCAAATTTCCAAAAAAAAAAAATATATATTTTATATAATTTCAAATTATTTAAATGTGCTTAATTAGGTGACTTCTACAAATGAAGAGCTTTTCATATATTTTCCCTCTTTGGAAGTTATTATTATCCAATAACAATTAAAAGAATGAAAATATTAAATGGCAGCAATATTTTTATAACCTTTTGTTTATCATGGTTCAATGTGGGAATATTACCGTACTGCAGGGCAGGGAGATGTTAAGAACCATTTGCTAATGGGTTGGTAAAATAGTTGATGCTTACTTTGAATACACAAACAATACCGAAAGATGAAGAACATTAACATAAGCTATTATTTTGTAGCGTAATTAAACGAATTTTCGATTTAGTACATGTTTATTCAGCAGGAACACAGTGCCATTTAGTGTCCTTATTAATAAACTAAAAAAAAAACTTTTTGAATGGGCGTTTAAGCACATTTTTTTGCTATTATTTTTTTATGCAGACAAACCATTTTCTCGGGATAGAAAATTGCGTATAAAATGTGGAAAATTTTAAAACTTTTACATTTGATGTGTAGATAAACCAAGATATAGTGGTTTAAAAGTATATATGTATATACATACATACATAAACAGCTGTTTCTTAGTTTTCAAATGAACAATCCTAACTGGAAACAACAAGTTATATGTGTCGCCTAGGACCAACAATTGCCAAATAGGCATACAAGAGAGGTAGAATCAATCTGCTCATCACTATCTCATACGCTCTCACATTTTTATACTCTCTTTCTCTTCATTTTGTTCTCGCTCACTGTCGCTGCCTTTCATTATTGCTCTTTATGTATTTGTGCAAGCGTGGAAACATCGAGAAGTCATACATTGTTCTCTTGCCGGCAGCCCCAAACCACACCTCCACAACTTAACACCCGCACCAAGCCAACAATATACAACAATATAAACAACAATGCGCCGCGTAAAAATGGACGCCAACTGCGACAGCGAAACGGTGACAGAGCGGCAGGCAGCAGCATGCCCAACAGCACGTAGCACTACGTAACGGAAAGCGACTAACAAGAAATGTTGACTAAATGGCGTGAATTACTCTCTCTGACGTCACAAGGAAATGATAATGACGAAGACACTGATGATGGTGGGGAGACAAAGATGATGATTAGAGTGGAGCCAACAAGTTGCTGTTGTTGTTGTCGTTGGTAGACCAAACGAAGAGAGAGAGAGAGACACTTGGAGAGAACAAGTGAAAGAATGAAAAAGAAGTTGACTACCTTTTCGTGTTGACTGTCAGGTGTTATTATTTACTGTCACCACCGTCGCCTGCCTGTCAAATGCAACAATATTGTAAAATACAAAAGTGACGACGAAAAACAACAACAATTTGTAAACGTTTGCACTTGACCCACAACTTGCTATACAAAATGTGAATGAGCGGGACAGGCTATGTGGAGCAATTTAACAAAGGGCAGGCGAGTGGGCTAAGAGCAGGGGCGGGGGCGTGGGCTGGGTACTGTCCGCCTGTGTTAGACGTTGAAGCCCACGCAATAATTCTTATTCAATATGCAAAAGTTCGCAAAGAACAACAAAAACAACAACAATAAGAGTAAGCAAATAACCTTTTACCCTTTACCCACAAAGAGAGAGAGAGTGAAAGAGCGAGAGAGAGAACAGTGGTGAGACTTTACATAGCAAAGGAATATTAAAAGGAGGCGTAGAGGAGGGAAGTTGGTTCTTGATTTAAGGTCAAACAGACACAAGCTGTGGCTATATGCAATAATCTTATTGCCGCGTTTCTTGAAACTTCGGTCCAAAAAATTTAATCAAATTGAGTGTCATAGTGGAATGGGCAGGTGGGACAATATCAGGTAGATGGTATATATGTATCTATGATATGTATGCATGACTACCGATACATTGGATACTGATGGATATTGCCCACGCACATATACACAAAACCCTTAAGCTCTTACAGCATATTTCCAATAGTCAGCAATTACTATAAATTAGTCATTATAATTTCCCTTAATCATAGTTTAAATAAATAAATAAATAGTCAACTTTCTACAGAGTTTTCCAATGATTCTATTTTTTAAGTGATTAATAATATATGTATATAATATAATTATTTAATTAAATTAAAATTTTATAATATTGTTTGGATTCTGTATTTTCCATTTTAAAATTTAAATTTTAAACTACAAAATCACTTAAAAACAACAAATTTTATGCAAATGGAATTTTTTTTTTTTTTGTATCAAAATAGCAAAACGGCAATTTAGGAACTTTTATTACATATGATTTGAAATTTTGATGTTTTTTCTTTTACTTTTCAATCAAGTTTTAAACATTACATCTTATAACTTCTATATTCCATCATCCTTTATTTAAATTAAACATTAAATTTAGTTAATCGAGTTTAGATTGCTTCACTTAATCGACTCCATTGCCCTAATTCTTCCCCATTCGGAACCCTAAGATAAAACAAGTGCTTTTCATGTTTGCCATTTATATATCGCTTATGGCTCGATTATGAATCACGTGAGAATTGCATGAGATATAAAAAAGAAAGGAAAGAGAAGAATGTTATAAAGTCAAACACTTTAGGCGGCAAACACATGTAAAGACACCTTTTACATCACTTCCACACTCTCCCTTTGCCTATTAACACCCTCAACCCCCCCCCCCCCCCCCTTCTTTTCATTCCTACTAAGCCCAGGTACGCCAGCCCCACGCCCTTATTGCCCCTTTTGTTAAATCGGTATGGAGCATGAGGCAATTAGCGGACCTCGCTGCAATTAAGAGACCATGATGATAATGAGGCGGCGCTGTGAGGGGACAACGTCATTATTACCATCATTGTTGGCTGTGGTTGCCATAACACTCTAAGTGAATTAAATGCACGCAAGAATGGTATACGCCCACCGCCCACATAATAATTGATCCTGCTTATTGCACCTGCTCTCTTACTGTTTCCACTCTCATGACAGCAATGTGAAAGCAACTGAAAAACAACAACAAACAAACCAAACATCCAGCCAAAACATTCCTGCGACCATAAAACACAACTTTCTCCTTTCCCCCAAATTGAACAAACGGGCCGGGCCAATAAACATTTTTTTTTCTCACATTGTTTTGGATTTTTTTCTTCTGTTTTTTTAGGTCGATATTCATAAATTTTGTGGTGAAAGGTTAACCAGGGGCAGGGGGTAAAACAAATCTCAGCGTATGTCCAATAATAAGCAGCCATTAAATTGAAAAACATATTTTAACACATAAAAACATTAAAAATAATTTCCAAACATGAAGAAGGTTGAACAACTATTTAAAATTTAAGACAAGTGTCTCTGTTTATGACATGCCCACCCAAAAGTGATTGACGAGTTAAGTTAAATAGTGAATGGTATATTGTATAATGAGAAAGAATATTCTAATATTCGTATATGAGAAAATTTAACTGAAAATGGACTTTTACTCAAAATGACAAAAAAAACTCCATCCAAGTGAATAGCATTAAAATTATATTCACTCTACAATAGAATAAAACGTAATTGAAATCGTTCTATTAACCCTTTTATGCATTACCAAATGGTAACAAATCATTAAAAAAAAAAAACCTATATCGCGTGTAAGCTGTGATTTTAGATTATTTTGTATAATAGTATAATTTTGCTATAATTTCAATAAAAGTTTAAATGATTGCATTTTTTTGTGAACAGAGCAACTGGTAAATTACTTTCCTCGAATCGATAACAATTTGTTATCCTTTGTAAAACAAGGATAATTTTGATAAAATATATATATACATATGTATATATTTTTATTATTTTTTCAACAAAATTTTTAAATCAAATGAAATAAAACAAAATTTTTTTATTCATTTAAGGGTTAAACTAAAAGATTCTTCTGAGAATCAAAGCAACGTTAAAAGGGCCAAATCGTCCTATATTTATTGTATTTTACTATGTAGTAGTTGTGTGCAAAAAATTAACACGAATTCGAATTCATTAAAACTCTAGTTGACAAAATAATGACTGAATAATTCAGACCACAAAGTGCAAAAAACAGCGGTTCAGATACAATTCTAATTTGGTATTATTTATATTTAGTGAGTCTTTTAGCAAATAAATTCGATGATAAATATTCTTTATAAAGAATCTTAATAAACTGGATATATCGGGAAAACTTTATAATACATTGCTTACAATCGAGAGAATTATGGAATGTCATTAATTTGGAATATGTGTTATTTTTAAGAAAATTTGAACAGAGTCAAATTAAACATTTTAACTAACTGGACAATATGGACGTAGAACTTTTACAAAGGAAACTAAATCCGTCACTGTCCATTTGAGAAAGGGGGAAAATTATACAATGCACTTAGAGCCATGACTCATTGGATGAAAAATCGAAGCAAATAAGTTTCTTTGCTTAACTTACATACATATGTCATTTGTCTAAAAATAATCCACATTCGTTTAGAAAAAATTGTTAATCCATAAATGATAAAAAAAAATTGTATTTTTAAATTCCATTTGATTAAAGCAAACGATGAAGTTTTGGACTTTATATATGTATCTAATACATAGCAATAATCATTGATTGATTTTAATTTTGATTTATTCTGTGAGCCATCTTTCGGATGTCACTGTAAGTTGATTTCGGACATGAATGAATTTACT
The DNA here is from genome assembly GCA_037075365.1 of Drosophila emarginata. Taxonomy (NCBI): domain Eukaryota; kingdom Metazoa; phylum Arthropoda; class Insecta; order Diptera; family Drosophilidae; genus Drosophila; species Drosophila emarginata. The sequence goes on from JBAMCD010000174.1 coordinate 64,186, forward strand.
TTATTGCATAATTCAATTCGTTTCTAATATCCAGAGACTTGGATAATTTCTTAAATGAAATTTTTAGCCAAACGGACGGACAATGGGTCGAGGCAGCAGTGGAAAATCATAAAGAAGATAAATGAACGGAAGAAGCTACCCCCCCTAAAAAGACGACGAGAATGAAACAAAAACAGAAGTAAAAGGAATAAGAAAAATAAGAGGCCCAAAAACAGCAGAAGGCAAGAATTATCATTATCATCATCATCATTCTCATCCTCGTCATTTTGACCCGGCCGGCGTGCAGTCAACAGTAAAAGTCAAATATTGTAATTATGCAAAATACATAATTTACTTTGAATTAACAGCTGAAAAGCTAAAACCGAAATGAAACAACCGGCGGAGGCAAGTGGCAAGCTGCAAGCGGTAAAGAGAGGAAAGAAACAAAAAAAATAGAGGAAGTGGAAGTGGGCAAAAAGAAGAAAAGAAAAAAGAAGACAACCGCGCACACATAAATGATATTGAAATTGCCAGCGACAGACCGAGTGAGAGAATGAGATAAGAAGAAGAAACAGCAGGCTGGCTGTCTGTGGCTGTGGCAGTGTCGGTCACAGGCGGCTGGGGCGTTGCCCTAATGCTGCCCGCAACCCCCCCCCTACCTACCTACCTACCCCCTACCCACTACACAGCTTAAGAAAACTGAAACGAAAATTCAATTAAATTGCCTTTGCTCAGTCTGCTGCTGCTGCTGCAACGCTCTGCCGGTCATCGTCAGGTAAGAAACAAAAAAAAAATGAACTAAATGTATCTCCATCTCTCACTCCCTCTCTCTCTCTCTGTCTCTGTAGTGAACTGTTTGCGGTTTGGTTTTTGTTTTTGTTGCTGTTTGGCACCTGCCACAAGCCAAAAGAGTCAGCTGTGTGTACACCACAATGCATCAGGATCTCCTCGGCCCCAAAAGGGCTATTATAATATCGGCAAAAACAGCCGGCTGTGGCAATTGACATTCCCGCTAAGGACCAAAACAAGACGCAAAAGAAGACAATGCAAATGAAGAAGAAGAAGGTAAAGAGGAAAAGAAAATGAGAGAGAGAGAGAGAGCAGGAGAGAAGTTCAAGTAGGTGAATAAGTAGGCGTGTCTACACCTTCATTATTCACTCGTCCACAAATTGTAAAAGATGAGTTGAATGAAGGGAGACACATTCAATTTTAATAATTCCCCTTGTTTTGAATTGCAACTACAGTGAACACTCTGTAAAGGTTATTGTGGCACGATCGATATCAATACAGCCAATCGTATGTATCTAGTAATTACGAATCCCAATATTTGAATCCATTTTTCAATTCATTCAATATAGAAACTCATTACAGATCGGATAACTTTATTAGATATGTACATATATCCAAAAGGATCAATCAGTTGAAAAACAGACACGGGATATTTTTCCCCCTTTAAGAAATTTGTCATAAAAAGACTATATTTTCAAAAGCGATATATGTATATATAGTATGTATATATGTATATGAAATAACTTCGAAAAATGTGTATAATATATTACAAATCGGACAAATTCGAAATGGTTTTCAGTACAATCTATATATAAAGTTAGACACATGACGTCATTTTATAAATTGTTAATTACAAGGTTACAATTAAATTGATTAACAATTTATTATGTGAATATATAGAATAATATATAACTATGTAGTAGGTGCAATTTTATAATGAATACTTTACACACATATAGAAAAACATTGAAAGGGACAATGAAATTAGATGAATTGAAATAATGTTTGAACTACATATATATAAAAAAAGAGAGAAGAAGCGGGTTCTATAATATAATGATTTTTATGTTTGATCTTTGAAATTAAAACTTAAACGAAGAAGAAAACTCTTTCGATATCGAAACTTTAGGAGCTTTTCCCATTGATGGGTCATAATTCATCTCCTTCATACAGTCACTGGCCATCTGTATATATGGAAAGTCTTCTCACACAAAAAGGAATATCTCTTTTTCTCTCTCTTTTTTTTTTCTCCTGAGATAGATAATTGTCAGGTGCAAGAAGAAATGAAGCGAATCGTAAGTAAAATTAAAGTACAATGAGTAGAGAATGAGAATCAATGAATGACTGAATGAATGAATGAAGAAATGGATGAATGAAACAAATTCAAGTGAGTATAGTAAAATGAATGATGAATAGGCAGCAAGTAGAGAAGAGTCGAGAGTTAGCAAGGGGGAGAATATTTATACATATATACTACGTACTATACCATGTATATGTATGTACATATATATGTATATACAATGTGAGTGGAATTATATACAAAGTACATCAACAATAGCAACAACAGCAATTATAACAAGTAAAACAACAAAAACACAGAGCGAAAAGTCAAAAAGTCGAGAAAATACTCACACAGCAACTCTTTCTCACTCCCACTATATACATGTATACATACTTAAATGTATATATATATACGTATGTATATAATATAATATAATATAATATATATATATATGTATGTATATGTATATATTAAAAAATATAAATCTCTCTTCACTTCTCTCTTCAGATTTTATTTGTTTTAGTGACTTTTGGTTACGCCATAGACGCGTTTTTTTTTTAATGTCGCGTCGAATTTTACTTCTTTTTTTTCTTTGGATTTTTCTTTTATTTTTCTTTTATTTTTCGATTTTTCTTTATTGTATACAATTTTGCAGTTATTGCTTTTGGTTTCTGTTGCATATAAACTCTGTGGTTTGATTGAATATGTAAAATAGATTTTTGAATTATATGAATGCATTTAGCGTGGCTGTCTGTCTGTGAGTGTGTGCGTATGTGTGTGTGTGTGTGTGTGTGCACCCTTCTGTCCCCCCCCTTGCCATCATCAATCACCCATCTATTGATGATGTGCGCCTTTTTTACTCATTTTTATTTTTTTTTTTTGAAGGTTTTTTAGTGTCTCTGATTTTATGGCTTATATTTATTCATTAGCCTCCTTTTTGCGATTACAACTACCACTACCATTGTTTGTTGTTATTTGTCGTTTGTTTTTGTTGCTGCTTTGCCAAAAATCAAACAATAAACCAGTCGACAGTTCGTTAAGACGCGTTTGTCAGAGATAAGATAACACCGACAGCTGTAATACCCTGTAGAAGGCAAACCGTCTTACTATAAGAATGCTTAATGATATTCATGACTGAATCATTATGAATTTAAAAGTTGTAGTACTAATCAAAAGTCCAGTAACTAGTACTAGATAGAATATTAATACTCTATCAAACATTGCAAATAAATATCCTTTGATATATAGTTTGCAATTTGGTTTGAGAATCCTTTAAAATAAGCATAATTCCTCAATAGCAACTTTCATTTAAGTCCTGTTGATTACATAACTACCGAAATTATATTCGAAATCTCAATATAATTCTACTGTTATGCAAACCATTAATATAATCATATGAAACCAAGGAAATCAATTGAAAATTGCATAAAGAGTATAATTTAAATAAAGCGAAAATTAATTAAATTTCTAAAAATTAACTTAAAATTAATAAACTTGAACCAAGTGAAAATTTAAGATTTTCTTCTTTCTAATACAGTTTTCAGTTGTTCTTTTTTAATTACGTTAAAGTAATCCTGGGCTAAAGAAAAATACATATTTAACTTATAAGAATATCAAATACGATATGATATGAAATGAATACATGTTTATATGCACATATATATAGTCTAAGTTCAGGAATTAATCATTTTTCTCAGTCATATGTATGTAAATGAAAGAGAAATTATCTATCAAATGCACCTCGTTATCAAGTTTTGATAATAACTCCAAAGTGCATACAATCCTGATCAGAAAAGCTAAATTATATATAGTATGAATAGTACAATTTTCCGATGGTGATGAAGAATTTACATATATGCTTTATTTATTAGTTAACAATATCATTTTCAACAGGGTATAAAAGCTTGCCTAACCTCAAAAATTGAATCGCCAGCTATCTGCGAATCAAATTAACACATTTCAATTAGCATTTAACCAATTTGCATAACACACACACACACACACACACATAAACACACATACACACATAAACACACATACACACATAAACACACACACACACACACACACAAATATATATATATATAGAGAAACTAATGAAATTTGATAGTTACTGTCAATTTGGAAGGTCTCAAACTTAATAAATTATTCCAATAGCAAAATTCAAAAATCAACCATAAACAAAAAAAGACTTTTTAAAATATTAAAACCATTTGCTATACCTATTTCCATTGGGGAATTTTTATTACATATAATACAGTATCATAGTTAAAATCGATTAATATCAAATCTATCAAATTTAATATGAAACTACTGAATTTTCTAGGAATAATATAAACCGATAAGATTTTATCGAAGTAGAATCAATGCAATATACGAACAGACTTAGCTAGAATCTAAATCAAAAATTGTTTTAATTTTTTTAAGAGGAAGTTCACAATTTTCTTTACTGAAATTAATTTCAGATATTGAATATATGTTTTAGGTTCATCGAATGATAGTTATTTCAAGTTACAGAATTCTGTGAAAGTATTTTGTTAATAACGATATTGTTTATTCAATAACTATTATATTATATTATATTTCTCCAATTAAGTGTAATCCATTTAAAATTAGTAAGTAGAAATGTCTTCAAATATCTGCTGGATTACCGCATAGTTAATTGTTAAAACTAAAACTGTAAATGAATCTAAATATAATTGCATCCTCGTACTATAAAAGTCACCATTAATATCGATATTTACTCGGAACCCTCATGATTTCTTGACTTTGGTGGATTATCCAAGTAACTAAAATTTCTGTGAAATTTCTTAACCATTTTTTGTGGAATATGGAAAAAGCAACATTTATCTGAAGGTCGAGAAGATGTGAATGATTTGGTGTACATTTAAAATGTTTTTGACTTAAAGCTGATTAGAAATATACATACATATGTACATATGTATGTATACTTTATGAGATTAAAAATTTTTTTCTTTTTGTCAGTGAATTCCTTTAACGCTTTAAGAAAAGTTTCGAAATTTCCTTTTCTAAAAAAAATATATCGATACATATACATACATATGTATGTATGTATGTATGTATATGTATCGATATATGTACATATGTAAAATTATATTGAAGGAGTCTAGTCTTTCGTGCTCCATTTCATTTGGTCTTCTTTTTTTAATAAAAACTCATATTTTTAATAAATTAAAAATTTTCAAACAAAGTAAAAACAAAAAAGGGATATACAAACATTTAAAAAATGGTAATCCAAAATTAATCCACATGGTAAAATGTTCATGCATTTTGGTTAATCTCAATTTTATTTGCATTTCATTCGGTTCGGTTTATCGTTTAGGTATTATTCGCATGGTTGTTGTTGTTGTTATTATTATTTGTCAAGAGTGTTTTCTATTTGATTATATATTTAAAAATTCGATTTGATTTGTTTTATTTGAATATTGTTTTAGCTGTTGCCGTCCTCGCGTTGTTATTGTTATTGTTGTTCTTACTGTGAGTCGCCCCAGCCATTCAGCGATGAAGAACCAAGCCAACACCGCCGCAAAACAAAACCCACGAGACAACACATTAAAAACTAAAATGACCAAATAAAAGACAGCTATAAAAGCAACAAAACAAAAACGAAAAAAAAACAAACTACTTGCAAGTCAAACGAAACTAAATGGCGGGAAATCTGTTTTGAAATTCTCAACTTGTGCGAGGGCTAACCATAGAGTATCTTACAGTTGCAGCCAGTCTAAACAATCAATTCATCGATCATTCCCCACAGTTTTCCATGTAAATGTACCTGTCTATCTTCCTCGACCATAACATTTTAAGAAACTTTATTTTCTTCATAATTATCATATGTACATACATATATGCATTCCGAAATTTTTATTACCAACCTCGGTCCTAGGAGACATCATTAAGTTATTGCAAGTGTAGCGACAATTTGCTCATAAATCAAATTAGGTTGTCAATATATTGGCCTAAAGTTTATGAGCAATTTTTGAAATGTGTTACAAACAACCGAAATGAAATGGCTTGAAATGCCCTGGAAATATTTTTGCATTAAAACCACAAATTCTTGTGAAACTTTCGATGAAGCCAGCAAGCAGCACTTCAATCTCATTCACTTTAAAACTATTCACAATATCTTTTAAAGCGAGTTACTTTCTATGGAGAATCACAAACGAAAAACAATACAAAGAAAGAGAGAAAGAAAAAAAAATAAAGAAGAAATTCCTTGAAACTCAAATTGGGGCATCGACTTTCCGATGCCCTATACCAAGGTAGCAAGGGCTTATCTAAAATATTAATAATAATTCAAATTCAATTCAATTATCAATGAAATTTATTGAAAAAAATTGATATATCAAATGTTTATTATTTCAAGTCATTATTTACGCTTTCTTCTATACTCTTTAAACCAGAGAGATGGGGAGGAGAGAGGGTATAGGAATACTATAAACAAAAATGAAGAAACATGTTTCGTCTAAACGACCAACGACCGACGACGAGGGCTTCCGGTTTCGCTTGGCAAGTGAGTTCATTATTTGTGCTCTGAGGCTTGGCCATATTCATAGTTGAAGTAACATTTGATGACTGACGACGACGACGGTGACGGCGAGTGGGGCGGAGTGCCGTACGGCCGTATGGGTAACTTATAATGTTAAGGGCAGGGGGATGGATGTGGGGGAAGCGGGAACGAATTAACATATACAAAACTATGCGATAAAGCGTGGACTTGGATAGCAGCAGCAAAAGCAGTAAATGAATGCTCGGTAATACTTATAATAAGCGAAGCTGTCGACGACACGCCGCTATGCGAAGGTCACAAGAGAAACAACCAACGACTGAAGCAAGAATTCAATTTCCCCCCCTCCCCCCACGACATCGCCCATTACCTTGCAGTGTAGTGTAGTGGCCCGCCGATTGCGATAACGAAAGAAAAATATTACATGAATATGAAATATAGGCACTGGGGGGAAAAATTAAAACTGATTGAATACTTTTCCAATTGCCGAAAAAATAAAAATTTTAATAATCATTCAAAATGTGAGAGAAACAGAAATGGAGAGGTAAAGTATAAAAGTAAATATTGCATTTTCGCCAAATGTAGATCGATGAATCTCACATTCATATCTCAAGTATATATACATACATATGTATGTATGTATATGTATGTATCTTGTCAATAATTTATTTCACAATCGATATACATATGTATGTACAAACATAATTCAAGCCCTTAAACGAAATATGTATATGTATATTGTAAACAGTTAACATTTTAATGGCTTATACTTGCGAGAACCCTGCTTTATTTAAGCTCCGTCCCTGTTACACCAATTGCCCCTTCCTCTCCTCACCCTTAGTGGTCTGCTATGCCGACTCACTCTATCTCTCTCTTCCAGTCTGGGATTCAATTGCGCAGCAAATGCAACAGTTAATTGCATTATTATTTCTTTCTCTCTCTATCTCTCTGTCTGCCTCTCTTTCTTTCTTTCTTTTTATATTTCCACAGATATGTCGCAGATCTATATAGGCGTATGAATATGAGGAGTTACGGGGTAAAGGCAGGCTGGGGTAGGGGTAGGGCTAGGGTGACGTGTATAAGCGAATTGTTCATATTCATTTCTATGTTTATTTATGGTGATTCGAAATGAATAAGTTCCGCATGTCTGTGTGAATGGGTGTGTGTGTGTGTAAGTGCAAAATATTATTGCGCCCCAAAAAAAAAAATAATATTGAATAAAGTTCCCACCGATGAAAAATGTTAGGCTCAGAGACAACAACAACAATAACAACAACGTGCTTCCTTCTCAAGGACATTTCAAAGTGCGTCGCAGAACTCAAAACGAGTTTTTTAAACCGAAAAAGGAAAGGCAAGAAACATAACCCTTAACCAGCTGACATGCCTCTGCCTGTATATGTGCGTGCGTGTGTGTGTGTGTGTGTGAGGAACAACAACTGCGTCACGGACAACCCTTAAAAAAATTCAAAACAAAATTTAATTTATTTTTACTTCTTCTTGTTTTCTGTTGTTACCTAAAATCTAATACAAGCAATACAGTTTCTCTTGTTATTAACCAAAACAATTTTAATTAGGATATTAAAAGTAATTTATTTTGTTGAAATTCGAGATTTTAAAAACATTTTTCATACTCTCTCAAAGTTTTAAACTGATCAGATTAATGCAACTGAATGAAAGTCCCAAAAAGTTATACAATTTTGCAAAAAATACTTCAAATTTTATTTTATTTCCATAAAAGCTCACAAAGTATTAATATTTGAAAAATAATTACCAAATAGGTTTTAAGTATAAAGACACCTACTCTTACTACCATATCCGATCCGATTTTTGGGGGTGTATTTTATGGATGGATTTCAAATATTATTTTTAGGTATTGGCCAATCTCAGTGAATATATGTATATATGTATACACCTGTAGAAAGTCCAAAACTATTTTTCAACTAGATTAAAACTGAACATAAATAAGCTTACCTCATATACATAAGTACCCCTATTTTTAAATTCTAACCTCATTGATTACGCATACGCCACATGTGACACTCGAGAGTAGAAGAAAGAAAAAATATGAGGAACAAATATAACAGCATTATGAAAGATAGAGCGGAGAGACCGAAAGAGTGAGAGAGAGGAAAAACAGGTAGGCAACAGGAGAAACAATAAGGTAAACGGTAAACGGCTGGCAAACAATATTAGCGGCCGGCTTAAGTGCAATCATTCATGAGCCAACTAAGCGAAGAGAGAGAGGGAGAGAAGTGCAAGAGAGAAAAAGTAAGAGAGGGTGAGAGAGCCAATGAAAACGGATAAACACTGAAGGATGAGGAACTGTTGCTTCCTTGCTATATATGTATCCATGAGTGTTTGTGCTTGCGTTAGTGTTCGTGTTTCAGCACGTCTTGAGCGCGTGCACAAGCAGGCAAGCTGACTGACTGAATGACTCGCCTAATGACTGACTGACTGACTGAGTGGCAACAGCCGCCGCTGCTGCTGCTGCTGCCGCTTCTTATTGACATTGAGGCCGCCCGTTGCCGTCTGTTGAGTAACACCCGGCGCAGATGCTAAATAAGAAGCAGGAATTAAACTGTAAAGGTTTGTGTGTGTGTGTGTGTGAGTCCTTATGTTGCGTGTCCTTATGCGTTGTATGACACCAAGAAGAAACCCAAGAACAAATAACAAATAATAACAACAACAACAACAAAGTGAAAAAATGAGAAAAGCAGCTTATACAATGAATGAATGAAGGAATGAATGAATGATATTGAGCTATAAGTACTGCAAAATATGCGATCACCAAATGTAGGCCAAAAACTGTATTCCATATAAAATGCTAGTCAACTATAAATGTATTGATAGAGTATATAGTGTATATACTAAGTCGGTATTATTTTCACATTACTGTTTCTCTCTTGTAAAAAGCGAATTCGACCATTCACAAGTTTGCCGATTTCCAATTGGTTTAATAACTGCGTTTCCAGATAAATCAGTTTCCAATTTCGATTAAGTAAAATCAATTTCGGTTTTTCCACAAAATAAAGGAAAATTGTCTTGTTTTCTATTCTCTTGTATATATTTTTGATATCTATTAAAAAGGAATAGATAAACTTACTTACTATGAGCATACTATATTGTAATCAAATTTAGTTTTTCCCAGGACACTTAAGATTGATAACTATTCCAAACTTTGTACTTCAAAAAACAGTTGTGAATACCCAAAATATACTCGATTCCTCAAACAATAAAAAAATATTTAGTCGATTCATCAAATAAATTAAACCATAACGTTTCTTAATGCGGCATTCTTTATCGGTTCTTAATGTGGTTCAAATTTCTTTATCATAATCCCAAATGATTAAAATTGCAATTATAATTGAAACCAATTTTCCATTTATTTTTTTTTTTTGGTGAATTATAAGATTTGGTTTATGGGCACACATGGAATATATGTACATACATACATATATTTAATTTTTAAAATTGGATGAATCATTCAATCCCTATATCGGCAACTGGCCATTGATCTAAGCAGTGCTATTTGGATTGTATGGACATGAATCTTTGATGGAAATTCCACTAATCTTAAATCAATTATAAAATCCAAAATTCCCGTAGATCAAGTAAAGTAATTTCATTCCTATATAGAAATCGCTTTTTTGTTTTTTTTTTCTTTAATGAAGTTTTAGATTCCTTAGCTCTTCTTAAATATATTTTCATTGAATTAATTTGACAGAAGTGAATCAAATTAAATCTTCCGAAAATTATTCAATTTGATTTCTTTTTTCGGATAGATAAGGTAATCCATTAATATGGAATATATTTACATACATAGGTCTAGACTATTTGCTTTAATCTGTATACATAAATGTAACCAATCTAAAGCAGATCAACTGTTAATTCCAAGAATTATGCTTTCAATATTTTGTTATTTGATATGTCTGTATACATATGTCTATACATTGTATATGTACATATACATATGTATATACATATATGTATGTATGTACATATATAACATTACAACGTATGTATTTATGTTTGTATGGCATTCTAAAATGTTGTCAAATGTATTTATTATAGTTGCATTTCTGCACTTGCAATTCCTATTAATTACAAATTTGTTGATTATTAGGCATTTCTGATTAAAACTTTGGTTTCATTTGTTTAACATGCAATCAAGAACAGAAAATTCTAGGTAAAACAAATATTTAAAGCGAATAAGGAAGATTTCGGGGAAACTTTTTTATGGAGCGTCTCAAGGTTACCTCAAGTGCAGTAAACTTACACTGGAAAAAAATCAATTAGACTCAGAGATGGTTTATATAATTACTATATATTTTTGATTATATGTAATAATACTTTTTGTATCATTTAAAAAGGTTTAAAAACTGCTGAGTACTTGAAACAAAGGTTTTATGTAGTTTATTGTTTCTGATTTCTTTTATTTTTCGCTCTCAGTGTAAAAGTTCTCTACATATTTTACTTGAACAAAAACAATATCTGCTTATAAATCTATTCTATGAGGTATATTGAGGTCTATGTAAAATATATATATATATATCTAAATGTTGAAAAATCTGTGTAAATGTTGAAAAATCTATCTAAATGTTTGAAAATTTTTCTTTTTGCCTAAAATCAATATCAGGTTTTAAATTTACAACGATATCGTATGGATGTTGAAATCCGGGTCCATTTTCGAAATTTTTTCATCGCTAATTTTTAAGGTGATTTAAATAAAAGAATAATAATCCATTCCAATAGGAATGATCAATTAAAAACAAATCAAATGAAAAGTAAAATGGACTTCTATATTTTGTGTACATTAAAATGTTATTTAACTGAAAGCTTATAGAAAGTACGATCATGCCTATATAGCAAAGTGTCCCTTTTGTGGTATTTCTTATTTTAATAAAGATTATCATAGAATTTTCCAGAGATGACTTTTTTCAGTTAAGATAAAAATATAAATTCTTGCTTCACGTTGTGAAATAATTTCTAAATTGCAATTGCAGCTAAAAACGCAAAAAAAAAAAAAAAAAAAAAAAAACAACGACAGCAACAACAACAAAAAAACAGCCAAATAGGCAATGGAAATTTTGTGGAACGCAAACTTGTTGCTCTCTGTGCCTATGCAAGTGTGTGTGTCTGAGTGTTAGTGTATGTGTGTTTGTTGGTTTTTTTTGTATGGTAAGAGGTTTACATACTTTAAATTGTGGCTAACTTATTTTATTATGATTTCTTTATATTATAATTTAATTTACGTTAACAATTTTTCTTCAATTTTCACTGGCAACACAAAACAGTAACAATAACAACAACAAAAACAATCACAAAACTTAAGTTGGATTTTTTTTGCACGTCATCAGCAAAAACCAAAAAATAACAACAACAAAATCGCGCGCGTATATATAAGCATGTGTGTGTGTGTGGGTTAGTCTCTTTCATTTCAACGTGTGCGTAATTTGTCTGTCTGTCAGCCTGTCTGTCTGTATGTTAAGTGTGTCTGTGTGTGTGACGGCGACAACAACGGGGCGTATGAGCAATGGGCAAAAAGGCGAAAACTTTGCCACTTTTTGTTGCAACGCAATGACAACAACAATAAGAACAGCAACAGCAAACTAAACGCACTGCGCAAAAAAAATAAAAACAAAACAAAAAGAAGGAAAACTACAACAACAACGGCAACAAAGTATAAAAACGCGCAAAACTTTACATTCGACGTAGTTGTTGCTATTGCTGCTGCTGTGGGCGACGACTGCGACGCGACGACGCGTACGTTTTGCCCGTATACGATTCAAATAATTTTTTATTTTTCTCTTTTGTACCGCTGCGTTTAAGCGACGCCGTTGTAAACGAGTCGACAGGTAGAGCAACACTGAAAGCAAGGCACAAACGATGAGCGCAAAACGAAACGATGAGCACAGCAGCGGCAGTAGCAACAACAAATAATTGAATGTAGGCAAGGGAGAGAGAGCATAAGCATGGCCCGAAAGTTAGGGAGAACGAGAGAGAGGGAGCCATAGCTACATCCACAGCAATAGAGAGACGGAGAGAGAGAGAATCGTTGTCGTCCGGTATTGGTATGCCCGTCGTTATTATGGTTGCTTCTTGACTCTTCTATTTGTTGCTGGAAATGTGTAAGTGTTTTACATTTTGTGGTCGGTTGCCTGTAGATGTTGTTTTTGGTTTTGGCTTTGCTTTTGCTGTTTTTTGCTTTTGCCAGCACTTGTCGTTTGTTTGTTGTTGTTGCTCGCATTATGCAACAAAACACACGAAGTCAAAACGCTGCCCTCTGATTGGTTAAAAGGATGCTGAGCCGAACACCACAACGAAGGCAATTCTCTCGCTCTGTGTGACGTAGTGGTCAAGCAATTGAGCGTGACAATAAAAAAAAAGCACATATGCAAGGAGCATTGGCAGGGTGAGGAAGTGAAAAGAAGCATGATAGCAAACAGCCGAAGAGCATTTGGAGGGATTATCTTTTGTCTTAGAAGCCAAAATGTCATCGGGGGAGTCATCATCATCATCATATCATCCTCTCATCTTGTAATCATCATCCAATCACTAGAGAGCCTTAGCGGGTGGAATGCAATTTTGATTGTTTAATTTAAATAGCTTGAAAACTGCCATAAAGACATTATTCTTAAAAATAAAAAAAAAAAAAGGAAAGGATTACAGATCACTGGCCAATGAAAATCTATTAGCATTTACATGTGCATATATACATATGTACATATATTGTATATAAAGACGAACCGGAACAAATCAAGGAATATCTGTGCAATACTTCCACTATAAATAATCTATGTACATAATAAACTATAGTAACTTGTAAACGGATAAAATCCAAAAAGTTTCCATTCCACTTCACTTGAATCAATGATTGTAGATTTGCATAAACTTTGTTCGTTATCAGGATAATATTTTCTACCAAGTTCCAGTAAAAACGATTTCGAAAATTTTTGATAAATTTTGAATTCCTTTATTATTGTTTATATGCTGTTTGCTTTTGGAAAATTTCTTTAAACTTTGCAAACTTTGGGTAAGACTGACTTTGAAACCCAAAGGAAAAGACATATTGTTGCTAATTATTTTCTTATCTGATCTTTTTATATCTTAAAGGTATATAGTCATCAGATCTGAACATTTTCGGCATATCTACAGTCTTAACTTAAACTTTTTAGCTTTAAAACTAATAGATTTGAGTATATAGACTAAAATGTTTTCTAGTTTTATCAATTAAGCATCAACTTAGATTCTTTAAAATAATTCAAATACAATCCAAAGATGTTATGAAAATTGCAAAAACTCCCTAAAGTATAGATAAATCATTGCGGAAAAATCTACAGTAAAACCTCTCTGATTGGACGAGGGAGGATAAAGAAATTATTCGTATTTCAGTGGATTAAATATAGAAAAGTATTTCGTAAGTCTAATAATAAACGACTTCCATACATCGTATAGAAATCTCAAGAATCAAAATGAAATAATAAAAATATTTTGTGTTTTATATAATTTATAAAATTTAACATTTAGAAAGATGTTGACTTTTAGGAGACTTCACTGTATGTAGATTCATTGTTTGCGTTTTTTTGTGAGTTAGTGTACAAACATAAAACACATGTCTTTAATATTTCTTTTTTATAAAAAACAAAAACTAACCATAAATCTTCCAGAATCTTCACACATTCACGCTGGCAATGGGATCTAAAATGAGACTTTCCAGAAGTCTTTATCACCACTAACACTAACACAATCAACCATAACAACAACAATAATAATTATGAAAAAAAATACAATATGCGATAAGTAATTTAAATTAAAGTTTTTAGCTTTGTTACGCATTGTTTTCTCTCTCTTAAACATTGGCTCTATATACCCTAAAAATTAAAATGGTTCAATTAAACCGATAGACTCCCAGGATAAGTCCTCTGAGATAATAAAATTTACTTATTCAAAATTTAAGAAAGAATAGCAAAGTTCTTCCTGATATCCTTTGGGTTCATTCAGCAAACGAAAAATTTTCACAGTCCTTAATTGAAGGGAAGGCATCTGCAATTCGACTATTTTAATTCACATTCCATTTGCCCTTTTTTTTCTAAAGAAAATTAATTTTATTTAATTTCACTTCATTTGATTGTTGTTATATTTGTTGATAAATAATAACAATGAAATCTGGTGGTTGCTGCTAACTTTACATTTTTTTTTAGTTTAGTTTCAAGAGAAAATAACAAAACAAAAAGAATAAAATACAAAAAATGTTTGAGTTTTGTTTTTTGCACTCTCCTCCAAATTGATAAGATAAGCAAAGTAAAGCAACGATTTTTCGAGACTTGCTCCGGCAATTTATGGTGCTGCATATAGAATGTATACGTAAATACGGATAATACATTCATACATAGTAATATATAGTTGTGCATACACACACACACACGATGACAAAAAGACAAAGCCATACAAGTTATATAGTATGTATGTATATATATATTTTATATATTGTATATATACTGGACAAGTGGTTGAAGTGCGCGTGCCGCATGTCCCGTTGATAACTTTTTTGGTTTTTTTTTCTCTTTTTTTTTTTCTTTTTACAGTCTGCTGCCTTGTTTTTATTTTGATATTTTGGTGTTGGTTGCTTTTTTTTGGGGTTTTTTTTTTTTTTTTTTTGGCCATGTGTCATGAGTCATGCTCAATCGGTAGCCAAAAGGAGAGTGATTCATTCCATTTTACACCATTCCATTCTACCTTGACCCAAACGCAACGGGACTAAATTGACTTTGCTGCAGTTGCAGATACATTTGTATCTTTTAACCCATTAAGGGCAGACACAACGAAAAATGGAAAAATGAAAAAAAAACGAAAAACTGGGGTGGGGGAGAAGAAAAAACGTCCATTGGTGAAAGTTGTTGGTCAGGCCTGTGAAAACGTTAGCAACGACTTTTCCATTTGTTAAATTGGAGAGTGAAGAACTGAAGAAAGTGTGGGGCAAGGAGAGAAGCGAGTGTAGAGCAAAGTAGAGAGAAACAAACTGAGATAGATTATGTTTAATTTCTTTCCCATTTGCTATGTACTCATGTATGTACATATATACATAGATACTTACCTTTTATGTAAATTGTATGCCAAATTGTTCATACTTCTTGTTACTCCTTTACCTTCACTCTCTCTCTCTCTCTTCTCTTCCCTTCTTCGAGCTCAAATCCATGCAAAACTTAGACCACAAAGACTCAACTGGGATAAGAGATATACATTCGACTTGCGGAGCGTGAGATTTTTGGCACACATGTCGTCCGGCTGACAAATGGACGGAAATGGACACACACGACGAAACGCCAACAGCTGAGCGAAACTAAGTATGGTAAGGTGGGACAGAGACGGTGACGGTGACGGGGACAGGGTAACATTCCCGGGAGGAAGGGGAATAATGAAGTCAAAATGGTCACGCTTACCCGCACATGGACGGAATGGAACATTATAATGACCAGCCAGAGGAGGACGTGAGAACGAAAGCAAATATCAACGTGCACAAAGAAAAGAAAAACTTTGCTGTCGGTTTGTCCAACCATGGAAATGGTACGACAACTTCCAACCAAGATCAAAGTTGAAAGAGAAAGACAGGGGGTGGGTGGAGAGATAAACCAAAAGACTGAAGAATTTACGTGTGGGTTGAACGGCGGTGGCGGCGGCAACAGCAGTAGCCTTCCGATTGAGTGATGCGATAATAAAAACTGAAGACAGCACAAATTAGGTGACAAGTTCCCAAAGAAAATATTCGCTTGACTCTGCTTTAGTTGATTAATGTAAAGGTTAAGTCAACTGCACTTTATGCTCTTTAAATGTTGGCGCCCAACGTGGGGCAATTATTTATGTTTACCATTATTTTGTGTACAAACTAATTGCAAAACGAATTGTTAGAAAGTTAAATACCTAAATGCTTAAAAATGCCAAGTTCTAAGCCAACAAAAGGATTTCCACTTATAATTCCCAAATGGTTTTGTCACTAAGCTCACTATGAGCTATAGATTGAATCTTGGAATTTACGTTATAAAATGGGTTGTAACATCTGTGTACAAAGTGAGTGACGCTAAGGAAACGATAAGAAATCGATAAAGTAATCGATCGATTTAACTTGAATTTATTTAAAATAAACTAAACGCAAATATTCTAGTCAAAGATTGCATGTGTTTAATATTAGTCTTGAGTATACTAACTAAGCAGTTAAATCATAACCGGTCATTAGTTAGAATAATAAGATTAAGTTAGTTAAAAGATCGGCCTTGAAGGGTATATGTATGTATATATGTGTTTATATGTATATATTGGGTTTAATAGTAATTGCTGGCATCAGTTCCACTCTTCTTCTTCCATTAAGACTTAACGATTTCCTAGAACAAACTTTTAATACCTTTACTAACTGCTTTAGTACATGAATATAATTTGCATGTTAATGTTTTGAATTGCACTTGAGCCTATCATCAGCAAAACTATCGAGTGAAGGAGAGAGTCCAGCAGTTCATGCTGTTCACAGCTGCTAACTAACCAACCGACGAACGAACCAACTAACCAGCCGACAACCTTGACACAAATGCATGCAGAAATCCCCAACATACACACACAGCCGCACAATCAAGGGCGAGGGCACAATCCATCCAGGGAAAAGTGGGCGTATTTATCGCACGGACCCTCTCTGTATGTCTGTACGTCTGTATGTCTGTCTGTCTGTCTGCCTGGCTGCCTGGCTGCCTGCCTGTCTGTGTGTGTGTGTATATGTTGTGTCTTCTCTCGTCTCATCAGGTAGCAACCTGGCACTCATTTGCCTAATAGAACAATTATCGACGCCTACGGGCAATGGATGGTTGGATGATGAGCGGCGAAGGTTGTGGGGCGTTACATAAATATAACACATAATGATTAAGCTCATCATGATGATGATGATGATTGGTCATAGCCAACAACAGGTTAGTCTTCTTAATGCGTGGTCAACATGAAGGCCAAAGGAATCGAGTACCCAATAGCAAGTTCCACATCATTTCCTTCGCATCCTTTTTAGCTCACCTTTTTTGTCCAGTTCTAATCTTAACTATAAATAATTTATAATGAAATTATAAAAATGAAATAATTTTAAAAGTATAAAATAGCCAAATATATTTATCGGTATCTAATCGATTATAGAACGATTCGTTTATTTGCGTGCTTTTGTTTAAAAGAAATGAATTTAAGACAATATTAAATAAATTAATATTCTCTTTAAATATCTTAAAGAATTTTTATTTCAATGAAATGTGTTTCTATTTTGTTTGAGATTTAATAATATTTTCTATATATTATGATACACAACAATAATGTAACTAAGTTAGTATAATAAATTTCTATATGGTTCATTTTCTATAGTTTTTGAAGAAGAGTTTTCAGTAGAAGCCCCCACACAAGTTAAGAACACACAATATAGAGAATTTTCGCATTGAAATTTTCATATAATTTACACATTTTCCTCATGTTCCTTTCACACTTTTGTCTTGTGAAAAATACAATGGGTGCCGCCATAATGAATAAGCGCCAGAAGAGGGCGCCAAGTTGAAAGACAAAGCAAAGAGCCAACAAACTGACGACTCGTAAGGAGAGAATTATAGAGAGTAACAGAGAGGAAGAGAGGATAGATAAATAGAGAGAATAAAGGAGAAAGACAAAAAAAAAAAAACGCAGGCAGACAAAGTGCAAGCGCACTTTTACGGCTGTTGCTTGCAAAGGCAACGCAAATAAGCGGCAAGGACATCAACGCGAGGCCATTTGCGATGCGCTTAAAAATGTCAAGGCCCTCCCCACCACAAACCCCTTGTCAGCCAACATAACCCGTCTCCTGTTGCCCTGCCAACCTGGCAACGAACAAATCCATAAGCCACCAAGCCAACCAACCATATCAAGGACAATTCAATTAACAAACAATGGGCTACTACAACAACACAAACAAACATACAAACATACAGACATACATTTATGAATATGCATATGAATAGGATGCCTGCCAAGGACACACATGAAAGGATTCTAACATAGGTGCAAAAACAAAATTCATAGATCACAACCTAATAGAAACCCGCCAACTTTATGTAAATTGAATTAATGTGTTCAACTTTTTCTTTCTTTTTTTTTACCCCAGCACCTGTTGATTTAGACAATAAAAGAAATATATATACAGAATACGTATATATACATGGATACAGCCGACTTTTAAGCATGAAACATAATGGTTTTTTTTATAAAAATATTTAAAGGATTAATTGTTTTTTTTTCTTGCCTGCCAGGACTTAATTATTAAGTAATTAATTATTATTAGAGAAGCAAACAAAAATGATCAGAAACTTGAATAGAATTCTAATATTCTAATAAACAACAATAAAAAATAATTATTCTAATATTTAGAATAAACATTTTGAAATAAATTCCTTCTTGCAACTCATTGTCCTGCTTTGAAGGATCCTGACAACGCTTTAAAGGCATTTCGGTTAATCCGTTTCTTTGTCAGATTTTAAAGGACAATTATAACTCCCTCTGAAGCCTATCTAAACATGTTTTACTCTAATTTGTCTATTATATTTGATTCTTAAGGCTTTAAGGACACCTTCAGATATTACAATTTTATCTGATAAGTCACTGAACAACTGAAAATGTTATTGAAATGAATTAAATCTTAATAGATCTTTTAGATCTACTCAAAGTTCTTATACCCTATATTTATCTCATTCTTCTATTAAGAAAATTTTATCTAAAAAATAAATAAATATCATAAAAACAAATCTTTTTACCTTAGTTTAAGCCGTGTCAACTTGTAATTCTGAAGAAAATGTTAAAAATTGTACAACAGGAGGATTTGGCTTAGGTTTTTTTTAATTATTATTTTAATTTATGTATGGATCCTGTTTAAACCCAGGATATACATCGCTAATATAATTTAAGATATTAATTTGTCTTATAAAAATCAGCTATAATGAAATTGCATTCACTATTTTAAGCCATAATCGTTATTTTCATGCAACTGCTTAATTCTACTCTCAAGGATTCCATTTGATGTCTAAGGATACTTAATTTGTATGCTTATTTTTCATTGCTTTTGGGTGATTTCTTAGAAAATTTGCAACACCTTTCAATAAAAGACATTGTGTTCCCTTTCCTCCTGTGCATCATCATCCTCACAACTGTCGACTGTCAATGTTCTAAATAAGGATAAGCATAAACATAATCTTGTTCCATACAAAACGATTTAAACGCCAATCATTGGTCGTGGCTATTCGTTTTCTTTTTGTCTATCTCTGGCATTCGTACTTCTTTGATACCCTGCACAGAGAGGGTATATTGAGGTAGTTTAAAATGAATGCAACAAGTAAATAACAATATGAACCATTTGGGGGAAATAGATGCCAATAGAGAAGACAACTCAATTGTAATTAATCAGAGTTTGAAGGCAAAGTAAAGGGTATCCTAAAGTCGATCAACTGTTTTTTTTTTCTTGTTAGTCTTCATCGTTTTGTCAGTGCTTTACTGTGGCTTTGCGTGTCAAATCAGATTTTATAATTTCTGCTGTTGGCAGCGACTTGAACATGTTTTTCTCTACTTTACTTTTGTTTTCATGTCGTCGACATTTTCTCTGTTTTTGTTTTTGCTATTTTGTCCTAGACGCTACAATTTCACTTTAACAATGTCCAATCCGAACAGCGGTCTCACTCATTCATTTGTCTCCGAACTGAATTATAGTGAATGAGAAGTTGCCGATGCTTTGCACCAATCTTAATTGAGGGAAAATAATGCTGCCAAGTGCCTAGCAAATCGTTTGCTAATTGACCATTAGGGCCAACGGAGAAATTGACTCAATTCAGATGCATTCAGACTCTAAAGGTAGTTCCGGGAAGAAGTATATTTTTTTAACACGCACTTTGACATATCCTGTCAAAAAAATGAATTCGAGTCTTTCGTTTTACACAAAATTTTCTACAGAGCTTCGAATTATGACTTCAGTCAAAACTTTGTATATAACTTTGAAAACTGATAAAAATCGGTTAATGTTCATTTAAATCGTATGTACTCACACTATCAATCATCTGAATTGTATTAATCATTAAATACTTTTCTCTTACTGTTAAAAAACTAATTTTCGCTTAAAGCTCAATGAATTAGTTACAAAATTACTAAATATAAAAATTTAATTGTGAACTTTTAATTGGTAATCCATTTTTATACCATTGCAGAGGGTATAAAAAAATTGGTGATATATACTTTTGATCAGCATCAATAGCCAAATCGATTTAGAAATGTCCGTTTGTCTGTCTGTTTTTTTTTTTGCAGCTTTTAGACTTTGAATTTTAAGCTACATATGTGGTTGCACCTTGGTAAATAAGCTTTTTAGCTGTGGCAAGTTTTAAAATTGGTCGGATCGGACTACTATAACGTATAGGCACTATCGGAGTAATCGGTATACGATACATTTTAAAGGATACAATTTAAATGATTTTTGTACCTATACACCATCCATCCAATCAGATTTAATAATTATTATATAATAAAATAATTATAAAAATGAATTATATTATTATAATTAATAAAATTAATCTTCAATAGAAACAATGTACTTCAGGCTAATATACATAGACATTAGCCTTATAAACACAAACTCTGAAGAATAAATATATTTTAATATATTTTTTAATTTAACATTTACTGCATTTATTGTGATTTTATATTATATTATATCAAAGAATTTAGACGATAAATTGTTTTTCCATCATATTCCTTTTTTGTATTCAAAGCCTCACTCTTTGCAACAATTTGAATACGATTAAAACTTATATAATCTTAATTCTTGGCTTCTGAATTTAAGGCCTAAACGATGCTGAAAAACGTAAGAACTTGCATTGAATCAAACAGGTGCTCGAAAACAACGACGGGTAACCCGAAAATGAAATGTGCGTGCACTTAAATTGCGTTTTTCGGTCAACCGCAGATTCGTCCGCTTACCGTTTTACCAACATGCATGCCACCATTCGGTGCCACAACCACCCACTGACCCAATTGTCGGCACTATGTCTACTCATGCAACGGGGTTGCAGAGGGTACAGGGACAGGTTGAAAGGTCAGATATACAACTGAATGGGTCGCTGTCAAGCGAGGGCAACATCATCATCATCATCAACATCATCATTGGGTTTTAATGGTGGACAATCGCTGTGTGTTCAAGGAACTGACACTATGATGACAGGATGTTTAATAAACGGCCATGCCTCTGTACCATCCACTGAAGATGTGGATGCAAAATTGGATTTCATTCCATGGCCTTGTCCAGGATATTGAATGGCAATTGCTGGCTTGTTTTTTTTTTTTATTTTTTGTGGTTTGTCTAGTGCAAATTGCAATTCAATTGAATTTGCTTTGAATAACGCTCTTAACGAAATCGTTTTAAATATTCTTCGTTACAATAGAAAATAAAACTAAAGTTCTGAAAATAATTTTGCACAAAGTAAAACAAATATTTTTGTGTATTCATAGTAAGAAGTAAATTTAACTAAACAACAAAAATCGTTTTTTTTTTTTTTAAACAAATAAACCTTCTAAAATATTGATTTAAAGCATTTTTGTATTGCAAATTAATACACAGTTCTGTTGCAAATTACTATAAAAAAATGTATTTTTATTTTAATGTGATGAACAAAATTGTTTCGAATCGAATCATTGGAAACAATGAAACCAGCTCAATAATATATACGAAATATATTTAATCGAATCGCTAATCACTAAAGATTAAAAACTACATTTTAATGTATTGAATAAGTTTGAAAAATATCAGATTAGTAGTTTCGAAAAATTTAAGAAGTTTCGTAAAAATTGCAGACGAAAATCTTACATTGTTTTAGGAATAAAAGAAGAACAAATTATTTAAATTAAAATGTTCAAAAAGGGCAAATTATCAGTACTATGAACATATGAAAATTTACTTAATATAACTTATTAGTTGCGTTCTGCGAGGGCTTACTGTATATTTAAATTTATTTTTAAGTTTAAAAAATTTAAACATTTCCTCAAATGTAAAATAAATTTTGTAATACTTTTCATTTCATTTAAATACTTTAAAATTTAAACTAATTACTGTTTAAAGAGCTAGATTAATGGAACTATATATTATTTTGTGTTAGTTTATCAATAACTGAAACAATACACGGGACGTGAAAAAGAACTGTATCAAAAAATCACTTGGAACAATTTGAATGAACTTAGTATTATTTAAATTTTATTAAATTCTTCCATATAGCCACATTTTGTCAGAGAAATCTGAAGATGTCTTATCAAAAAGCCACTTAAATAACTTCGAATTTTTCGAATTTGGTCTTAAATCTTGTGTAAAAAAAGTCTCTAAATAGTTGTCACTTCAATTGGCGGTAACAAATATTTGAAAATGGTTCGATTTGCATTAAATTTGGTATTTAAGAGCTTAACATCTATTCTTTCATTATCATTAACAGAAAATCAGAAAGAAGCCTTCCGTTTTAACGGAATCTTATGGCAGTGCTCTTTCTTGACGGAAATAGTAAACAAATATTTAGAACTCGATTCTTTACAATAAAAAAAAAGCTATGGACTAAATTTTTAATTCATCATCCCTTAAGAATTAATATTTAAAATAAATAAAAGTTTCTCTCCTACTCAGCTTTTTCTGGGCTCTCTATCTTTTTGTTGTCAGGGACAGACGGTCGGTCGGTCGGTCACATATGTACATACATTCATACATAGGTCAGATGGAGATGAAAGTTTATGGGAACAGCAGCCGCATTTCGATATCAATGACATGAATGCCACTGTGACTGACTCCCAGCTGTCTTTCCATATGTTTCCTTCCATAATACTCTTAGCAACATATACTCCCCTTCCCTTTAAGCGCCCCCCCTCCGTACTTACAAAGCACTCCTTGCCCGCTCGGTTGCCTTTTGCTCTGGCCAATCCGTATTCACTTTTTTATGTGTCACGTTGAGTTATTTTCAACGCGAATTTTCGAATTTATTCGTCGAACATTGGCCGCGTCTGGTTGACGACGACGAGGAGAGAAGAAGAAGAAGAAGAGCCGAGGAATTGGGTAAAGGGTGGTGTGGGAAGGGTAGGAAGTATGATTCCCCGATATGCATTCTCATTCGCATTCTTTTGCTGCTGCTTTTCTCTTGCATATGCGTTTTCTTTTCATATGCACCCTGCAAACAATAGGATAAACGGGCATATTGAAATGCCAAAGAAGAATATATATGTACACACACACACACACAGCGCAGACACACACAAACACATGCATAAATACTCTATACGCTAAAAGAAAGCGCAATTGGTGTAAGTAAGGTAACTGCATTAATTTGCTATTACAGTTAGTTAGCTACAGTTAATCAATACATACATATATGAAAATTCATATGTAGGGTATTCAGAATTCCATTTCACATATGAATTGGCAAATTTTTGTCTTTTTTCTTTGGTTTTTACTTTGCTTTTTTGGACATTGCCAGCGATGGCATTTTTGTGGCCCAAATTCATAGCAAGTGAGATGATGATGCGGTGTGCAGGGACGTGGGGCATGGCATGGCAATGGGGCAATGGCAGAAGCACGGTAGCGCGGGGGCATTGCAATGTGTCAGCGCCAGTTGCCTCAATGAATCTGTTTACATTTTCCACTTTGATGTCTCTCTCTCCCTATCTCTCTCTCGCGCTCGTATCCCCTATTTCTCTCTGTCCCTTGCTGCGTTTCTCTTTTGAATGAAAGAAATACATACATACATACATACATACATACATACATATATACATGCATGTACAGATGTATGCATGTGTGTATTTCTCTTCTTTGCTAGCACTGTCACTGTTGTGGGTTAGCTTCTCTCGATATTAATGCTGCACATGCCACACTGAAAGTTGCACGTTGCACTTTTGTACCCAAAATGTTCATCTTGGCTGATAGCTGATAAGAGTTTCCAAGCAAACAAAGTGACCAAAATGTGGAACGAAGGCTTTCAACCCCGCTTACTGGACACACACACACACATTCACAATGTGACTTAAAAGCACCGTTAAACGGTGACAGACACAGCACAACAAAAAGCTGTTTTTAACGTTGCTGCAACAATAAGAAAAAACAACATCAGCGACAAAGAAAACTTGCCAGCAAGCGACTACTAATAAAAACCGGGACACCACCAGGAAAATTGTTCAAGAAAATTCTTGTAAGAAATTAGAAAAAAGAAAAAAAAACAGCAGATGATCATCATGATGACGATGACAACGAAAGCGTCGACGTCGACGTCGACGACGACAACAACAACGGCAGCGATGCCAATTTCGCCGTTAGTTTGTGTTTTTTTTTCCCCCCCATTTCATTTTTTGCCGAAGAGCTTGAGAGAAAGAGCAAACTAGAGGCAGAGACAGAGACCAGAGCAGAGTAAGAGAGCGCCCAACGGAGAGCAAATTTTGCTAAGGCGCGACTTGCAGCATAGCAGCAACAGCAGCAGCAGCTAAAAGACAATTGCAACAGAAGCCAAAATGGTGCAGGCAGCAAAAGCGGCAATATCAAAGTGTATATTTTTCAAATTAAATATTTAAAAAATTGCTTTTTCTTTTGCTATACTTTTAAAGCATTTTCATTTTACATATTATTCATTGTATCGATTCGTTAGAAAACCGGTTTCCTTTTAGGTTTTCTTTAATGGTTTTTATTTTGAGACTGAATCATTTTAAAACTTGCTAATTATTTATTTATTTAAACAACAAAACAGCATTTATATTTGTAAGAAAGAAAATCGATTGGATGAAGCAAGTATTTGATTATCAGATCAGATGACTATATACATATGTACATACATATTTATGTACATATAACATGATTGATATATGAAAGATCTTTAATCAAACAATTATTGATTTTTATAAATTTATCAATGATACTCCAAATAATAATTCCAATTTATTTGCTTTTCATTTTCAGAAATATTTTGACCATTAAACGTTTTGTTTAACTTTTGTCACCTGAATCTATGTACATATGTACATATGTATACACATAGATTCATATATAATATAATATATATATGTACATATATGTATACAAATGTATGTGTGTTAGTGTGTGGCCAACAGAATCCGGCTTTTGCTCTAACAATTTCTCGCTGGCCAAACAGTAAAATACAGAATAATACACAAAAATGCAAAGAAAGAGGAGAAAGGAATGCAAAAAAAAAAAATAAATAAAAAAAAAATGATGACGAAAATACAGAGATACATAAGGTAATAAGAGAAAAACCAATTGATTATAATAATAATAATAAAAATAAAAATAAGCCAGGAAAATGGATACAAAAATTTCTTGTGTTTTGTTCATAAATCAGTTGCAATTAAAATTAACTGGGAAAATGCCAGGCTAATTGGATTTGTAGTCAGACACTGGGCCCGGTTCCGTCGTTCGTTTGGACACATTAGGAACGATGAAACGACGAATGCCGGCACCAACACTAACACCGGCATCGGGTACCCGGTATCCGGCACCCGGCATCAAGCACGTGTGGTGCGCAATTTGTAGAATAAATTTCATTTTTGGGGCGGGGCGGGGCGCGGCAGGTTTAGACGATGCATTGCAGTCCGGCGCGCAGTTGCCACATTTTATTTATTTTATTGCATTTGAATTTTTCACGTGTTTCGTTTCAACAACAAAACGTATTAAAAAAATATAAGTAATCATTTTTTGCATTATTGCAGTATTTGTTTAGTTGATGAACCACAAAAACAGAAAAAAAAAACAGAATGAGAAGTTTTAAGCACTCAGACACACACACACACACACAGACACCAAACGATGCTTTGAGAATAATTGGCAGTTGCTATTGTTGCTAATGTTATAAAAAGAAAACAAAAAACAAAACAAAATGCCGACAACGAGAGCATTAAGAGCAACAGCGACAATAATAACAACAATAAGAAGAACAACAACAACAAATCGGCAACACTATTATCATCAATAACACGCGCATCCCACGTTCACGTTACGTATACGTAATGCCCGTTTTTTTTTTGTTTTTTTTTTTTATTCAATCTTTATTTGACTCTCCTTTCTCATTATCATTATTAACAACATCATTATTATTATTATTATTATTATTATTATTATTATTATTATTATTTTTTATATTTTCATTATGATTGCAATCATTATGAACGAACATCTTCTACCCCACAAACACGAACATCGTCTGAGCAGGCATCGTAGTCGTCGACGTCTAAATGCGCACTAAAAATCCAAAGTTTGCCGTCGTGTTCCGTTCACATTCACGTTGAACGGTTTTAAACGGCGGCTAGCTAGCTAACGGCAAACATACAGTACAGTGCATGATGGAACAAGCAAGTGCTGCCAAAAAGGCAATGCCAAATCCTTTTTTACCTCTCTTTTTGTCACGCTCTCCCTCTCTCTCTTTCGTTATTTTACTATAGCTCTCTCCCACTCTGTCGCTGTCTCGCGCCTCTCTTTATCTCATTCATATACTTTTTTACTCTTGGTATTTTTTAATGCCGCAAACAGCGTTTTTAGAAACATGGGTAACAGAAGCACAGCAGCCAAAGATAGTCAAGTAGATTACTAGACAGAAGAGGCCAAGGAACAATATAGAATCTCTCTCTTTTTCTTTCTCTTGAAATCTTTAGCAGTATACACACATACATATGTATACATATATGTTTGGTGTGAATGTGTTGGTAGTATGTGCCCGTTAACATGGATGAACTAACGTCAAATAGAACATGTGCTAATGAATTATCAACTGTCAGCACATAGCAAAGTGTTAAAACTCTTGCGGACACGAACAGGGATTACGAAGAGGATGAGAATGACGTTGCGGATGATAATGTAGAAGAAGATGCCAATAAATAAAGTTGCTGGACAAGAAGACGAAATAATCAAAATTATGGAACATCTAGCAAGCGTTTTATAGTATCCACTATATATACTAATTAGATCTTATATTGTAGAAATATGACAAGAGCTTTATAAAATTTTGTTACCCATGATCAATTAAGATATAGAAATGTGTCAAATCTGATCGTTTTGTCCGATCCAAGTAAGGAATAACCAGATGGAACAACATTATAATTAAAACTTATTTTAGATTTAAAATATATTTCATTAAAAGATTCATCAAATTTAAATAATTTATAATTCTTTGACTTAAGGAATTCGCTTAGTAAACTTTAATCTTTTGTAACAAATTGAATATTTAATATATTAATTAATACTCGATCGGGATCTTGATTAATACTGATTATATCTGAACAATATATAAATTTCAAATGAAAAGAGCAAATCAATAAATGACTTCCTTCCAAGTTATGACCCCAACAACACGATGACGATGCAATAAGAGCGGAGAGCACAACCCATTCGTAAAATGAGAAAAGAAAAGAAAGAAAAAATAAAAAAGGAAAGGAAAGGAATGTAGGCATGTAGCCTGCTTTTAGGCGTTAAACGCAACTTTTGTAATATGCATTTTTTGTATGCACTGCGCCTCTGTCTGTATGTGTTTGTCTATGCTTGTATGTGTATGTGTGTGTGTGTGTGTTTGTGTCGAAAGGTAAATGACATCAATGGAGGTTGGCTGGTGGCTGGTGCCTCAGCCGTTGCTACGTCTACATTTACGTCTACTGTTGATGCGGCTGTTCCTTGCTCCTGCTCCTGCTGCCGCCTTTCGGTATGCGTCGACTAAGCGCTCGAGTCGTGTTTACTTTTTTGCTTGCATTTTGGCCTTCGTTTCCGTTTGCTGCTTGCCTGCTTACAGCTTCCGGCTTTGGCCACACACAAACACACACACACATACACAGACACACACACACAGACATACTATTGAAGACAGGCAAGGCGAAGAGCGCAACTTATTGTGCGCGCGCCTAAATATATGCAATGACTTTTTCACAGCTTCAAATATATCTAAAGACAGCTGGGAATTTGACAAAACAGACCGACCAATCCTTAATAACTAATCAACCAACCCAAAACCCCATCTGCTCCCCTTACTCAGCCGCACAGTTTCCTCCAATGAGTTTCAAAAAGTTTTCGAAAAGATGCAAATTGACGTTCATTGTTTGCCCGATAACTAGAAATCGATGAAAACTTGTAAAACAAGCACAAACCGCAAAAAAAAAAAAATAGAGGCAAACGATGACATCAGAATGAAAAATTTGTAATTTTTTACCAAGAAAAAAAAAAAGTTTGACGTTGTTAAATAAATTTATTTACCTAAAATTAGGTGAATACTATATATGTATACTATTATATTAAATATAATAATATTGTAAATAGATTTAGGAAAAGTTGATTTGAGGATCTGGTGGATAATACCTATAGAATAGTGAGGACTCAGTGGGAGATTCTGTGAAGATGTGTGAGAAGTGTCATCAAATTGCAGTCGTCAAAACTTTATAATTAATTTTAAATTTAAAAAATCACGCTTCAGACATTATTCGAAGACTTGAATAAAAGATTTTTTTTATTTCCTTGAAAAATTAAGGCATACGACTGCCTAGTAAGATTATAATAAGGAGTACTTATCTACCTAAAATATATCTGTAGCAATTCGTAGAAATACACACATTTTAAAAAATTACTAAAATCTTTTTAATTGTATAACGTAAACTTTTTAACTTCAAATGAAACATTTTTAATTTTATTATATTTTTAAAGATTAATTTTTGAAAATTATTTTATAAATTCACTAATGATTAATATATAATAATTTTCATTATAATCTTATCATTTTTTATTTAAAAGGTTAGTATATCGAGGTCTATTTCATATAATGACTTTAAAAACTCTGCAAAAGTTTTTTCTATTGTTATTAAAAAAGATTTTATTGCTTTGTAAACAAAAAAAACAACAAAAAAGTGGTAAATAAATGGCTTTCACGCTAGACAACCCGCCAAACAATTTATTTATTAACGGTTAAAATACTGTAAACTAAATATAAAAATAATAATGTTAATTGATTTCTGGCTTTCCTATCTCCCATGTACCCTTGAATACAAATTATTAAGTTAAATGCATTGTTAAGTATAAAATTCTTGCGAATTCTATCATCATTCAAAGTCATTATAACATTTAGTAAACAAACGTGTTTTATATCTTTTGCTAAACGAAAAGCCTTTTCTTATCTTTTTTGGTGGAAACCGTGTGCTACAGGTTTCAGATAATATCGCTTCACAGTGTCTATTTATCACCATTGCTTTATAATTAATTTTTTTTGTTTTTATAATTTAAAAAAAAGAATGTTGTTTGTTATGTGGTACATATTTCATTTGCTTGTAAACTTTAAAAAATACCAACAACAAAAATGATATTAATAATTGTTGTCAATAGTCAAATTTGTAGACTAGTGTAATTCAAATTGTACCCACATCGTTTTTGTAGGTCATCTATAAATTACGTAGCGCTTTAGATCCCTTTTTATGTGACAATTTATGATATAGGCGGGGTGAGGAATCAAGATGAATTTTTTTAATTGCCGAAAATTTGTTTTTGGAATGACTAAATATTCAATGAATAACTATTAAGTATAAAGGAACTTGCGACAAAGTGTTGAGGGGGGGGGGGGAGAGACTTGCCTTATGTCATATTCCCTTAGGTTACACTTTCGAGAAACGCTCGGAATTTTTTGTGGTTGTGAAACTGAGACGATTTCCACATAGCACATAAAACGTTCACAAATCCGCAAAAAAACAGCTGATTTTACATTTACTTTGACTAGACTTGATGCACTTAGACACGCAAAAAGAAAAATAAGAAAATATTTATTTATTTTTAAGAGCAAAATTAGTAAATCCAATTGCAATAAATGGTGAAAAATATAATTTATATATTTATAATTTATGTCGACTTGAAAAGTTGATATTTCAAGGCTAACTGAATAATATTTAAATTAGTTCTATGCGTAAAATATGATTGCTAATTTCACTTAATGTTGAAATATGTCAAATGTTTTTATTATCAAAATAATTGTTAAAAAAAAAAAACTATGTATAGTTTTCATTGCGCCTATATATAATTTTATCTGCTAATCTTTAATTTTTATATTTCTTTCAATTAATTTAGTTCAATATTTACATTTCCAAACGAATTTATTGCAGTAGATGGATATATTTTCTGTGTTCCATTTAAAAATGATCGATAAAAATTTTAATCGAACCGTGTGAAATAGGAACAACCCAAGAGGATGATTGACAAAATTTCGAAACGGAAAAACCAATTGTAATATTAAATGTTCTCCAGTGGAAATATAAATTAATTACCAGATCAAAAACATAAATAGAGCTAACCGATCAAATTACAAACTTCTGTAAAAGACATATTTTCTAACAGGATCATCAATCAGAAACAGTGCATTTACATAATAGATATATAGATATATATGTATATGTATATAGTATATCTGTATAAATGATAAACTTTAGTTTTTTACTTACCGCTGGGATCATGATGTGGTGGCACTCCAGGTGGCACTATTGCTTGTTGCTGATGCTGATGATGATGATGGGGATTTGGTGCACAAAAGGCGCTAGAGCCACCACCCAATGTGGGCGGCGGCGGTGGCGGTGGTGGCGGGTAGGCACTGGCCCGATATGATGGCGGCGGTGAGCCGACATCACAACGCTCAGTTGGGACCACCGGTGGTGGTCCTGCCAATGGTGGACCATAATGGGCCTGAGGCGGCGGTGGTCCTCCATAATGATGAGGCGGTGCATGCGGTCCATGATATTCGGCTGCTTGCTGATAATGGGCATGGGCATGCGCGGCATGAGCCGCATGTGCGGCATACTGATGCTGGTGATGCATGTGAAGAACACTGCCTGCACCAGGTGCCAATTGGTGGGCATGATAGGCAGCAGCTGCTGCAGCCGCTGCAGCGGCAGCGGCATAGGAGGGCGGCGGAGGACCGTGATGTTCGGGCACGGCATGCTCTGTATGGAGGCCTAAATCTGGAGCGTGATACATGCCAGCGCTAAGGGGTTCGCCAGGCAACAGGACATGTCCAGGCGGTGGTTGGGGTGGCAAAGGTGGTGAACTGTGAGCTAAACAAAAAAAAAAAAACAAAACAAAATCCAAGAAATTGAATTTTAAAAATTTACGTTTCGAATCGGTTGGTTATCGATTTCTGTTATCGTTTCGGATAGCGATTGTTAATTTAAAATTTAGTGTGTCATGTATTTTTTTGGAGTACTCACCCTCACTAAGACCAGAACTGGCACCGGGGGGCAGCATACTGGACAACGCACTTAATGGGGTATAGGATTTGGGTGGCTCCACTGAGCCTGGACGTAGGACACGCTCTTCGGTAACGCTCGACTGTACACGATATTGCATTTTGCAGTAGGCCTCTTGGGCAGCTCCGTTGCTTGCATTTACATAGACCCCGGTGATGGTGACATCTGTATCCTGGACAATAACCACACTGGATGATGTCGGGCGGCTACAATCCTTGGCATCTTTGGTGCTGCTTGAATCTCCCCGATAACCGGTAGTCGTTATTGTCGTATCAGTATTGGTCTCTTTTGTCTCCTTCGAGTATTTCGAATCGTTGCTCTCTTCAATGACACTTGCGTTCGGCAATTTGCTAGCTAAAGAAGAGTCTCGCAATTCCTTTACATCCTTCAGATCCTTGGGTTCTTTTTTAATTTGAATTTCAAAAGAGGACTTGGTAGCGGTAGCTGTGGCAGTTGAATTGGAACTAGTGGAAGACGTGCTAAAGCCCGCGGGTTTTTTCTCTGCTTTTGTGGGAGCCACCACCGACTCTAGCTCATCATAACTTTCAAAGCTACTACAATCACTGGCCAGATTCTTATCCAAGTGCCGTTCTACTTCATAGGTTGCGGCTACAATGGCGCTAGCGTTCAAACTGGCCATACGCTTGCGTGCCAAGATCCCTTTATAGTCACCAATTAGTTCTTCCGTGAAGGCGCTTTTCCGTTTCTTCGGTAATTGTTTGGTGACCGCCTTCGATGATGATGCTTGTGGTGCTGGAGGTTTCTGATCCACCTCATCGCTGTCATAAACTACGGGTGCTGGTTTCTTCTTTGCACGTTGCACGGTATCGTTTTGTGCCTGCTGTTTCTTCCCAACAGGTTTCTTTTGTAGCTTCTTCTTTTTGGGCTGTGTATGCGGTATGAGTTGATGTAGATCCTCTGCTTCGCTATCGCTATCGAATTCCCAATGCTTGCCTACACCTCTACCACCGGGCACATAGCGTAACTCCCGACGTGGTTCCACTTCTTTTACGGGTGGTGGTGCTGCAGGTTCTGGTGGAGCTGAGTGCGATTGTGTCGAAGTTGATGCTATTGCCGATTCTCCTGCTTTATCGCCATCTCCTCCTTGACGTGGCGAATCTTTATTGTTATCATCATCGCTACCATCCAGGGTACGAATGCGAGGCGGCTGCTGTGTTGCCTTCGAAAGTCCCAGTTCATGGGCTGTGCGAGATTCATTCTCGTATAGGCATTGGACCTTAGCCAAGGCGTTCAGAGAGGCCATGCGGTGTCGCTTGGGTCCACTGTAGGCGCTTAGCTTCTTCTCATCTTCGGAATCGCTGCTTCCGCCGGAACTGTCGCTCACTTGCAGATTGATGAAGACTTTTGATTTTGTTGCTTTCTTTTTGCCAGCGGCGGAGCTAGTTGTTGGTTGTGGGGTAGCTCCTTTACGTTTTGTCTGTTTTTTGGCGGAAGTTTTAGTGTTACTACTTTGTATAGGTTCGGACTGTTCTGTGGGGGATTCCTTTTCTTCCTTGTCTTTTTCTTTGTCCCGTTCTTTTAATTTCTCTTTTGCCTCGGTTGTCTTTTCTGGTGCGTCTTTAACTTTTGTTTTCTCCATTTCTTTCTCTTTATCTTTTTCGTCGTCGTCATCGTCATCTTCCTCTTTCATTTTCCTTTCGATTAGCTCTTTATGCTTTGTTTCAAGCTGCTTCAACGGCTTATTATCCTCATCTGAAAATTCACGTAACTCTTTTAATGACGGCAAAACCATTTTGATAGGTTCCTCATCCTCAGATCCAGACTTAAAATCATATATATCCTTGGTCCCACTCCATGCCGATGAAGCAGGTCTATTGCTATTGCCGGCCATTTGTTGTTGTTGTTGAAGTCGACCTTTTGACCCCGATGTCTTGGTGTATTTGATTTTTGGTCGCTGCTTTACTGGAGCTGCTGGTGGTGGCGGTGTGGATGGTGTCGATGTCATCGGTCCGGGAGTCGGTGTCGGAGTCTGTACTGGTGATGATGCACTACTGACAATCTCCTCCAACTCCATTTGCACTAGTTCTGTATTCGAATCGACGGAACGACTCATTTTGATATTATCCTGATGGGAGGAGTTCGTCTTTTTAACCTTACCGCTTTTACCAGTTTTTCCATCATCCTTTTTAGCCTGCTCTGTGGCAGATTTTTTTGATATTGAAACCTTGCCATGTTTAACCGGAGTCGTCGGCGTTTCTAGGCGACATTTTTTGCTCTGCTGTTGTGTCTTTTTAACTGGCTTGGGGCCCAGAGATTCGATTTGAGTATCTTTTGTTTCGTTATACGTTTCCGTTTTTATCTCCGATTTGGTATCGCTGGATTTGGATTTAACCTTATCTTTATTCGGCTCTGGTGATGGACGTTGTCGCTTTACAGCCACATGTTTGACAGGATTGAGATTGGCAATTACTTTAACAGCCGCTGCCCGGGATTTGGTCTTTACATTTTCTGATATGGAAGACTTGAGACCCTCATTTAAACGCTCTTCACCACTAGGCAGGAGATTATCGAAACCATGGATTTTAATATCGAGATTCTTGAGCATTTTGTTAATAGCCCTCGCCTTGCCATCTTCTGGTTTCTCCTCTTTCTCGGAGGGCTTCGCGGAAGTCCATGGCCTCGATGTTGATGATCCTTCTATGGCAGTGACTGTTGTCGCGGATGCTGCGGATGTTGGATCTTTTGTCTGCCGTTTGGCAGGGGGCTCCGCCGTCTTTGCGGAGGTTGATTTCTTATCCTCCGTCTCCTCTGTAGATTTTGATTGCTTGCCGGCTCTCTTTTTACTCGTAGACGATGCAGTCGATGATGTTGGACGCATGGAAGCTACAGTAGAGCGTTGCACACGCTCTGCCACGGTGTTACGCTTCTTCGAGACCATATCGATGGCCTAATAAAACGATGAAACAGATACATAAAGAGAAGAAAACAGAGAGTAAGAGATAGACAGAGAGAAAGAGAGAGTGAGTTAAAAAAAAAAAAAAAGAGAAAGGCCTTCCCACTGTGTTTCAAGCCACTTCACTTTGCGTTTCTTTATTTTTTATTCCCCCTCTTTATTTATTTTTTTTTTTTTTTTTTTTTTGATTTAGTTCAAGTGTTGGCGCGTGACAAACAATACGATTCTTAATTGTCCCAGTGAAAGGAGGCGGAAACTGTAAACGGAAATGGCAATGGGTAAGATACAGAGGGGGCACAGGTCTATTACATTCTAATGTCAAACATTTTGTTCCTTTATATACATATATTATATAGAGCTCAAAATTTTTGCAATTTTATAAAAAGCTACAAAAATTTCGGTTTCTATTTAGTTCTGTTTTATGTCTGTAACTTTATACAGTAATTTGGTAAATTTACAGGACATATTTTTAATCAAACATGATGGTAGTAAGCCGTAATTTTTATTAAAGTTGATCATAATCAAATTTATGAAAATCATCTAATAATTCCTCCATCTCAAAACAATTCTCAGCGTTTTCGTATATGTTTTCTTCTTAACAGGATAATAGAATTTCGAAAAATAGAATTCATAAAGGAATAGTTTGAGAAAAATAGTCTTTAAATGGACTTAGCGCTATCAGGAATTGTAAACGATGTAATTCTAATTGGTAAAGGATTCTGTTGGGTCGCTTGTAATTCCCAACAAGTTGAAGAAGTAGAAGAGTACTGCTATGGCTATTGTCTATGGCAGCTATAGCATATAGTTGACCGATTCTGCTGAAACTCTATAAATGTATTTCCATATTTATCACACTTGCATATATCACATTTCGTGACAATCGCTCCGAAAACAACAAAGTTATTGATCTAAAACTATATTTTTAACCGATCGTTTCTATGGGAGCTATATGATATATTCAACCGATTCTGATAAAACTTGGTGGATGTGTTAAGAATATATAAAAATTTACAAACAACAAAAACAAGAAAGTTATAGATGTTAAACCTTATCCTCGACCGACCATTCCTATGGGAGTCATCCTTTCGGGATTATTCCAAGTTATACAATGCCTGCAGCTAAAAGAACCCTGTGTAGCTCTAAGGGTCTATTCTATTCTATGCGTTCCAAACTTCTGCCCAAAATGATTGAAACAATTTATTTTAAATTTGTTGTTAGTCTTTTCTATGCATTTTTCTATCTATCTATAAGTTAACATTAATATTTTATATGTATTAACTATATCAAAAAAGTTCAAATATATATGTATATATATCTTTTATTCAAAACAGCAATTTAGCAAATAAAATGTTCTTTTTGTTAGTTAGCACGATTACTGTAGATTAATAACTAAATCAATTTTGCCACGACGGATTACGAGGAGGATTATATTCATTATAGATTTTGCACATCTTTGAATGTTTGTGTTTCTTTTACGTATTTTTAATATGTATTTTATATAATACATTAATATGATGCATATACCTAAAAGGAATGCTTATAGACCAGAACAACGCCTCAACGCCCCGTGACAATGTAACATCGGCTCATGGGCTTTCACAGTTCTTTAAATGTTTTTAGAAGTGGATAGGGTTAAAAAAATACTATATCCATAAATTTTTGAAAAATCACATAATAGGAATTATTTGATTTAAATGAATTTTTATCAGGTAACATTTTAAGAATACTGTTTAAAATTGTCCTCCATAAATATAGGGATATAAGCCGTTGGCAGCAACTCGCAAAAAGCTCCTTATTATATTTTACTGGATAATTTAAAACAAATAAAGTAAAAATACATTCATTTTATTTATTAATTTTTCTAGGATACCCTCTCGAAGTTTATTTTAACTGTTTTTTAATTTTTTTAATACAAACAAATATTGATTTTTGACGAAAAAATCCACAATGAAGTTGGTATAAAAAATACCTAACAAAATCCACGAAGCTATCTCGCTTGTTATGTGCAGAAAAATAATAAAAAACGAAGAAATCGTTAGATTTCGAATAACAGACTGCACCGAATATAAAAATCAAGTGCTGAAAAACGACAGTGGAGGAACTCCAACTACAATCATTCTATTTTCACCGGTTATTTATACCCTTCCAGAGGGTATAATAAAATTGTTCAGATGCTTGTCGCGCGTGGAAATAATCAAATAGTGTATATAGTATATTCTCTATCAACATCAAATGGGAAACCTATTTAGCCTTCACCATCTGTCTATCCGTTTGTCTGTCTGTTTCTTCGCACTTTTTAGACGTTATATTTAAAACTTTGTGGTTAGAACTTGGTAGATAAACTTTTTAGATGTCTACGCGTTGCAAGTTTAAGTGTTGGACGGATCGGACTACTATAAGATATAGTCACTATGGGAATATTGAACGAGCTTTTGTTTATTTTGTTGGCGTATAAATGCTATTTATACCTGTAGATAATCCACCAAGTTTAAATCAAATCGGTATAATTATAACTAAATAAAATTTTCAGACATCGTTTCTATGGAATCTATATAATATGATATAGTAGTTTGATTCAATTCATATTGGAAAAAAGGAAATTCAACATTTTTAAGAACTTCCAAGCATACATAGAAAGCATCCTTTACCAACATCATCTCTGGACGGAAATCTTAATGGTATGAGGGAAATAGTGAGGATTCAAAAATCGCAAATAAACTACAGAGTTACCTTACATTATTAACCAAATGATCCATATTAAATATCAAGGGTTAAGGATAATAATATATATTATATATGTATGTGTGTTGTATATTTACCTCTCACTCTGCTACTCCTCCTCCTCAACTGCCAATGGCAGGTACTAAGCTCCTTGGCCACAATTTAAGCCAATGGCATTCCTGGGCATAGGTGTTGGTGGCAACACTGGCGGCTGCATCATCATCATGAATGATGATGACAATACACCAAAACTCCAATTTTCAAAAACTTTCAAAAAATAACTAATTGTATTTTTGATGTGTTTTTTGTTTTTATTTTATTTTATTTTGATTGATTTGAATTTGATTAAATATTTATATATTTGATTATTTCATGGAAATTGTTTGAGGTTTTTCTTATGTTCTTAATGTCATTGTTACTGCTGCTCTCTCTCTCTCTCTCGCTCTCACTCACTCACTCGCTTGCTCGCTCTCTCTTCGTTTTAAGTGGATTTTCAATTTTTATGCTGTTGTTGCCTATGGGAAATGGAAATGAAAGATAAAACAATTTATAGAAAAAACAACAACAACAACAAAAAGACCAACACATAAATTATGCACTGCAGTTGCAACAGACGACACACAACAACAATACTCTCACACACACATTTTAATGAAACACTTATACATACACACACGCACACATACACATATGGCAAATACAATAACCAACAAGCATATCAACAAAAGAAAACTTGTACACAAAATTGAGCGCGTTTTTCACAAAATTTTCACCAGGTTTTTTGCTCTATCATATTATTTTCGTTTTGTTTTATGGATTGATCAATACTTTTTGTATTGTTTGTGAAAAATTTCGATAGATTTTTTTGATTGAAATTTTCACATTTCTTATCGTTTCTTTTTTTTTTTTCGTGGCTTTTTCTTTTTAGGCGTACAAATTTCCACACCATTCCTTCCTTCCTCTCATCACCGCCACCACTACCACCACCTTCCTTCACTGGTTTACTTCACTGACACTCCTCCCAATACCAATACCAATACTAAGAGCAAACTACCACCCCCAAACCATCCCCACTCCCACCCCCTCACTCCATAACACACACCACCGACGACAACACAACTGAGCAACATCAACGTCAACGTGATGGCAGCAGCGTTTTCTTATTGGAAATTATTTGGCATTTTCATTGTAAAAGTTTTTCATTGAATTGCTTGACTTTTCATTTTCATGAAAATCTTCAATATGCACAATTCACAAATCAACGATATGCAATAAACAAATCGCATAAAAAAAAAACAAAAAAAAAATAAATATAAATAAACAACAACACACAACCAACGTACGCACGCACATTTCCAACTGTGTGTGTAGTGTGACCGCATACATTTATATTTCGATTGCATTGCTATCGATAACAGACCAGCACCGGTATAGAGATAAGAGAAAAAAATAATAATAAAAAATAAATTATACTTCCAACTGTCGATGCAGATAAAAGTACATTTCTTAATTTAATAGAGACTGAACAACGTTTTATGACAAAATTTCTTAAATATATATATAAATATTTTTATTGGTCCCAGTGCTGCTCTCTGTTGGCAAATTGCATGGTGCCTGCAGCCCTGACTTCAAAATTATCGATTGGCCACCACCAATCATAATTCAAATTTTGATTTTCCAGAATAACAGCGACTAATTTTGATTTTTGATCTTCATTCAGACGTTTAAAAAAATTTAAGCAAATTAAATGAATATTGAGTCTTTGTTCGGTTTACTTTAAAAATAAATTAATTTGTGTTGACCGTAAAGTATTAATTATTCTTATTAGGTGCGCGGATCAAAGATTTACGGACTACAAATATTTTGCTTGACTTTTTCTCGTACACAAATTCATGGGATATCTGTTTGGAAAATCGTTTTCCAAAATCGAATGTTAATAGATTTCCGACTACCTTTTCCATACATGGTTAAAAATGTTTTTGTTTTCCACATAGGTATTAGAGATGGTTGAGAGATAAGTCCGGCAAATCTTCAATAAACTGTATAAACTTTATTATTATTTTTTTTTCTATATATATATAGTACAAACACTTTCTTTTATCACCTTAATATATCGCAACAATACACAAAAAATAAACTTGGAATTGAACTTGAAATAATGAATCAATTGGTTAATAATTTGCTGAAATTTCATTTTCTGTACACCAAAGGATTGGCCTTAACTGGAGCAAATTGGACCAGTGCCTTAATTCGACGCAAAAGTGAGGCATTGAAACCCTTACACTTGACCGTGTATCCCTCGCTGGCATTGATCAGCTGGGTGCAGAATGTTTCATTGAATGTCGAGATGAGCAACTGTTTTAGCTGAACCGCTTCGTCTTGCGAGGCAAAGAGAACCGACAAATTGGTTGGATCTATGATAACAATGAGAAGAAATATATCATTAAATATATGTATGTATAATATAGGATTGATTTAAATTTAAACAAATTACCCAAATTACTTTCATTAATTGCACTGCGATTCTCTTGGGTATAGAGAACGGCGTTGCGTAAATAAAAGTCCAAATGTATCCAAAGTAAATATAAATTTTGTTCTGCTATAAAAACGGCTTGCATCAGTTCACTGCGCTTCTCGTTGTGCCTCTGACTAAGGTCCATATAACTTTGTTTTCCTGTCAATGAAATAAAAAAAGATGAAATGAAGATAATAATACAATTGAACCTTCCTACGGTAAACTACTTCATCTTTCATCTATTCCCTAGAATAACTCACCAGTGGGACCAAAATTAATATTGGGTAATGATGACCTCTGTTGCAATAGATTATCGGCTATAGATTTCTGTGATAGATAATAATTAATTGATCCTTTTAGCTGATTTAATATGGTATGCATAATGGCAGTCAGTTTCTTGCTATCCGTTTTTCCAGTCCTAAAATTGAACAAGTTATTGAATAATCTTTCGATAGATATATATATATATATATATTGTTGCACTTACAGTGGGGTTATATCATTGATCATTGTGGTCAACAAGTATTTGGATGTCATGTTATCCTTTGCATGACTAGTTACCGCATTGCGGCAATATAGCGATAAATTGGCGGCTATATCCAAAAAGTATTTAATATGCAAATTCTGTTGAGTTTCGCTAAGCTGATGTTCGACATGTTGTTTAATTATATGATGGACTGTTTCCTCGCTGACAGTGAATCGCCCGAAAACGACAATCATCAACTGCTGTAGACAACTCAAACGATTCCTCATCTCCATATCGTTCTCAACATCGAGACCATCCTCCAAAGTGGTCACATCGTGGGTTGTTGTGCGGGCAAATAGATTTGTAATAGCTGCCAATTGCTGAAGATGGCACAGATCCATAAAGGGCGTGGCTGTGCGAAGCATTGCCTCAACCATATCAATATGGGCGAACATAAAGTTAAGAATTTGCAACGAGGCTGAGCTATTTGCCGATCCAAGGGAATTCATAATGGCATCACAGAGTGATAGTGCCGGCAATAGAATGGCACGGAAACGTTCATCAATATTGGGTAGAAATTCCTTTGGAACATTTCTTTTCAATTCGCTAGCCTTTAGATCCGGTTGCAGATCATAAACCCTCATATTGGATAATAGGCCCAAAGCTCGCTCTCCCAACAGGAGATGGGCACCAACACTCGTTTGCGCGAGTCTGGTAAGGAACGACATACGCGACTCATACACATACAAA
The DNA here is from genome assembly GCA_037075365.1 of Drosophila emarginata. Classification (NCBI taxonomy): domain Eukaryota; kingdom Metazoa; phylum Arthropoda; class Insecta; order Diptera; family Drosophilidae; genus Drosophila; species Drosophila emarginata. The sequence goes on from JBAMCD010000174.1 coordinate 105,426, forward strand.
GCCCTCATATTATCCGGAACTGGTTGAAGTATACTACACAGATCCTCTGTCGATTTACCCAGGCTATCGAGTATGGATTTCAAATAGCCACGAATTGTGATAAATTCGCTTAAAGTGCTAACCGCATTTAGTTCAGAAATCATATCCAGACAAGCCAATGCCAACATGCGACAAATATCGTGACCCGTAACAGCATCATGGCAAATGGTATCAATCAATTTTTCACCAAATGCTCCAATCACCTCAACTGCCATTTCCTTTTGTTGCATCATCTCATCCCCATGTTGACTGCCATAGCCCCGTGAGCTATCCAAACGAGATACCAAACTATTGAGAATTAAAGAAATGGAGAAATATATTAATCCCAAATGTAATGTTTGAAAGAATTTAACTTGCACTTACTGTTCCTGATAACACAAATGATCATCGCTACGCAAACGCTTAACAATGCGCAAACAATTAAGAAGTGCCGTATAGAGATTAATCCGAAGTTTCTGTGACTTCACCTCACTGACCATAATCCATTCGACAAGTTTTTTGAGTATAAAACGAATATTATTATTATTACCTGTGGAATTTGTCGATTTTTTCATTATTTTTGATTGACTATCAACGATTGAATCATTGCCACCAATACTTTCCGATGCCTGTGTGGTTGACTGATCATTGAGAGTACCCTGATCCTCCATTAGATAGCAACAATATCGTAGATTTGCTAATAATAATAGAACCGTTTCGGTTATCTGTATGGATATCTCAATTAATGGCTGCATCGGTTGCACTTTCATTAAAATCTTTTCAATTATATCAATAATCAATTGACGACGAACACCAATAGGCAGAACATTTTCGGGCATACTGCTAAATAGAGTTTGGACAACTTGACACCAGGCACTCATAAAATTGAGAGTGGCACAACGATGAGTGCGAATGCAATTCAATTGAATCGCATGCTGGAGGAGAGTGGCTATCTCATTGGTAATGGGACCACTGGCTATGGTCGTTTGTACCATTCTCAATTCATCATGCAAAATATCATGCAGTTTACGTATATTAATTAAATTGGCAGAACCCTGACCACCACCACCACCACCACCACCTCCTGGTGCCTCACAATCCTTAAGCAATTGGGCAATTAAACGTCCATCGAAAAATTCCAAACGTGGCTGACTCGATGTTGCCGTATCAAGGATTAGGCAATCCAACAAACGATTCACATGCAATCCCAACGATGTCTCTGGCATTATCACGGTATTAATGCCACTGGTAGCAGTTATATTCTCGACACCATAGAAATTTGTTGATCTTTGCATTAACTCCAATGGCAAATTGTGGCTATGGCGATGCTGTTGATCCATATTACCGGCCAATAAAATTTCACAGAGTAGATTATAACGTGTCGTTTGGCCATGGATGGCGGCCAATTTAATCTCAATGGCCACACAATTAAGTAAATGGCTCATTGCATGCAGAATATGTTCTTCGCTATAATGCCGGAATGGCATCGAATTCAAATGACGCAATAAGAAATCATTGCAAGTCAAACGGAAATAACGTAATACTGTTTCCGATGTCCGACGATTTGCACAGAGACCATAAAGCAGACTATATATACGTTCAACCAAATGGCATGTCTGTTCGCAGTACTCTTCACTGTGCCTTTGTTGCTAGAAAGATACAGAAAGAGTGAGATAGAAAGTCAATAAAATTCAAATAGAGCGAGATGCAATTACAATTAGATAAAGACTAAGCCGGGGATTAAAATATCCAAGAATCTGCAGGGAATTGGAATGAAAAAAATTTTAAAAATAACATGAAATATCTAATTTTCCGAATGTATAGAAAATTATAGAAAACCTTTGCCCACAAAATATCTTTGATATATAAAAAAAAACATAAAACAAATCTATGACAAAAAATATACATACAAAAAAAGTATATAAAACATTTAAAAAATAAAAAACAAAATTTTAAAAATATTTAAATCTAGAAAAAAAAAAACGAATATCCTTTATTTTGATTTAACTAGCGAAATCGAAATTTAAGAAAAAAGTATTTCATATTAAACAATTCTTTTCGTCTGATTTTTTCTATGACAGCTAAAGAATATAGTCCGATTCCCTTACTTAGTAGATATATTTCTCTATAGATTATAGGATCATCATGGATTTTTGAGACGAGGTGGCATTGTGTTTCTATTAACATTAATTAAGTTTTAATCTCTTATTTAAATCAAAGCAAATGGTTTTTCCTTCAATAATAAATTAATCAAATTATCACAAATTCTTTAAAGGGAAAAGAATTGGATGACAGAATTTGTTATCCGTAATCCATTCGTATTTAAAAATGTATTCTTACCTCTAGATATTTTTCCTGGAACAAAATCAATGAGTTAATGCAGGAGCAATGTGTTTCAATGCCCAATTGTTGCTTCTCATTTGCCATAAAATCTCTAAGGACATCCACACCCAATAGGAAACAAATGAAATTTGGCAATGGTTGATTTAGATTCATCTGGAATAGATGGACAATGGCCTCTTTAATTTGCAATTCGATGCGCAAGGGTTTCCTCTTTTCCACATTTCCAGACGTGTCCAGCGTATCGGGAAATTTGTTGGCTTCATCAATATTTGGATTAATGCAATTTAATTCCAGCAATAGTTCATCATGTTGGAATGATGGTGTCCCTTCCATTTCCAAGCATTCGACAAAACCCTGACGTATCTCCAGTTTCTCATTGGAGCCCTGGGCATACATGGTTAGGATTTGGGATGCCACATTTGGACGCAGGGTGACAGCACTAAGAATCTTAACGGCCGACAATGTGTGACGCGGGAGCCAACTGTTGTAGGTGACATATTTGGTTATATTCAAGACATAATCGGGTTTGCGACTGCGAGGATTCAAATCGAGGAGCATGCGATTTAGGCCAGATAATAATATGGGACAATTGGCAGCCGAATGGGCCTCAAAGAAGGCATTCTGCTTGGCCACGGCAACCTCGAGCATAAGCAAAGCATAGAGAGAGCATTCCTCGAGAAACTCCTTGCCACGGAACTTGTTGTAATTATCGAGACGTTCGCGTGCCTCCTCAACAATGCGAAGCAACAGGGCTAACATATCCGATTTCACTTGCAGACGCAACATAATATGATAACCCGGATATGGATGCTCATCACGTATCTCCATAAAGTCCGACGCTCTCGGCTGATATGTGGCCAATAAGAAATAGAATAGTTTTAAACATTTTGCTCCCACTTCCCATTTTTCGGCAGCATCCTTGTATGCCCGATTATAGAACTTCAGTAATATCGATTCCAGTACAAAATTAAAATACGCATCATAGCCAGGTTTACGTGTTCCAACACCAAGACTTTTGGGCATATGTGTGGTCATCAGTGTGTGGAGTAGTGTGAGAATGCCTCGGCTCAGTTTGTATGTCTCCAAACGGCTCTCATTCTGTTCAATTTCCTCGGCCAAACTGCATTGGGTGAATGTACTGGACACTGGTATAGTTGGTATTATTTGTGACTCCTCCAAATGGAACCAGATTGCTCGTGCCGTATCCTTCGACTTGGACAATGAGGACAATGTGAATAACAATTTGGCCTTCAGTACCAATGGAGTGGAGCATGCCACCAAACCCAATAGAATCTGCGGCGTTTGTCTATTCGAATGCTCACATATCATTAGCCTAGATATTTCATCATATTCGGTAACTGATTGTATTATTCCCAATACAGCCAATAGATGCTCCGTCTCCCGTTGCGTTATACTCCAGGGCATGGAACGGGAACGATAAATTGTATCAGTAGTGCCACCAATACCACCAGCATTACCACCAACACTAACATTGACATCATTACGCATATTGCTGTAAGAGATTAATTCAATGATAAATAAAATCGTTGGGACTTAACACTGATTCACCTACTTGTAATAGTTTGTGAGAGCCGTCAGAAAGTGATCCCAACTCACGGCATATGAAGAAGTGACTGACTGTGAATGCTTCAACAGATTGAAGGCACATCTTGCCGAGAATTTTGTCCGTGTTAGACCCGTTAACATTTTTAGATACGATTTAAATAGAGTTTGAGGCAAAAGTTCACTGGCCAAACTGATAAATTTAAACAATGAAACGGCACGAGATGTATTCTTTAAATAGTTGCCATTATTTGCATTTGGATTTGCTGCATTTAATCCGGCACCCTCGCTCGCAGCTCCCCAATATTCATTGCAAAGATTTATGCAGGAACGTTTATCGCCATATAATTTCGCCACGCACAGCATAAGCAATTCGAAATTAACATCCAAATTGTGTGGCGGCTCCAGACCCTCATTATTGAAACTCATAACCGTGCGAGCTGTCTCATCTGCACGTCCACGTAACTCTGAGACTTTTGCATGCATAAAATCAATGAAATCTGTGATGAGCATATGGACACGACGATAAATGAATTCAGTTCTGCAAAAGAATAGAGAAAGATGAAATTCTTGAAAAAGTGTAATATGGATAAATCCTTATTAATTTTGGGCATAATATTTATTTCTACCCAAACAAAGATTCATTTTAATGTTGGACCAACCTGTAGACGACCTCCTTTTCAAGTAATTGACGATAGAAAAATCCAAATACATTGGCTGCAAGTGCCTCGTCAATAAGTTGCTCATCTCGTTGTATAATGACTCCGGCAGCTGCTTGAAGATTACTTGGGGCATGACGCAAACTGGCCATTGTTAGGCCAAAGCTATACTTGATGACACAATCGAGACGAGGCGTTTGCCAATTTGTTTGAGCGTATAAAGCATCATGGAAACTCTTTGCAAAATCCTGATCAGCAAATATGGGCAGGCGGGGGGTAAAGGGATTCTGTTTTTCACTAAGGAGAAGCACAGATGTATCATAGGCATATAGCAATGCCATAAGCATGATCAAGGTAATGTCATCGATGCAGCCAGAGGCATCCACAGTTTTTGCATTTGCCAAATATTGAAGGAGACGTATGGCAATCGCTTTGGGTAAACCACGTTGAGCTGACCAATTGAATAGAGCCATGGCTAGAGATTTACGTATATCCTCATACATGCCCAGGATTTGATTCTGATGCTTCTTTGAGCCAAAAGCTCGATTTTTAGTTAACATCATGCTCTGCCAAGATGAATTTAATTTACAGATTTATTTCATTTAATTATGTGACTTATCTCACCTCCTTATCGATGTCCATATCGCTTAGTAACTCCAACAAACGGCCCAATATGTTGGTATCATCCACCAGATTCTGGGAATAGTTGGTAATCAGGCAGGTTAGCTGCAGTATAGGAAGATAAATGATAAAAAGATAAGATTATTATTTAGTTTACACTTCATATTGACCAACTAAGTAAGTGGCTAACCTCACGTGATAAATCTGTACTCCAGGAGACTCCAGCAACAACCTGAAACATGGAGCACAGGGAGGAACTCATTGCCTTACGGCCATCGTAGTAGAGTAAAACTGCTACTAGACCACGCGGTAGTCCAGGATGATGCATCTGCTGGCGCTGGGCCGTGCATAGCAGCTCTAATGCAAAAATTTCATCCAGATCAAACATATCCGATAGGATTACTGCCTCATCGACAATCTCTTGTGAGATTTGCATTTTTCGAGTTTGACCCGCCAATTGAATGCCATCCTGCAAAGCAGCATTCCTTAGCTGACTGCGACTCTTTTCGCTTTTGGGCTAAAGGGAAAGAATTGGGATCAAATTCAAGATTTTAAGTAAAGGTTAGGTCCTTCCTTTTTTTTTTTTTTAATAATAAACTGGCTTACCGGGTTTCGTAAGAAATTTGTAAAGTTCTGTTTGTATCGCTTGAGGCATAGCTCTAGATCAGAGGTACATCCTTTGGGAACGGATAAACATGCCTGAATTACACTAAATAAGTGCTTATACGGCGCCCACATGTCCTCGGTCACACCTGTAAAACAAGCAAAAAGTAACACAATTTAGAAGGTTTCGATGCTTGACTTTCACTCTACTGCCATTAGTCAGTTATCTCAACAAGGGGGAGATCACATACCGTCCATTGTTTTGTCAGTAATAATAATTGCATACAACAAACAAGCCTTAAGAGATAAAACGCGGCAATTTAGCGCCGGCTTCGCACACAGTGTGACCAAACACCTCAATAACAAAATTACTAAAAGCTAAGATTGGGCATTTTCTACATGAAGCATGTAGATAAATTTTAGAGCTAACGCTTAAATAGCAAATTGAAATTACAATTTACTAATTATCTTAACATTAACTGAAATATCAGTGATTGGGCTGCATATCATTTAAATGGAAACCATGCTTTTTAAACAGTTGGGGAGAGGATAAATAAAATCTTCGCCTTGTATCAAAAAACATTCAAAAATATGAAAGGCAATAATGGGTTATATTATTAACTATTAATAATTATTTTAAAAAACTAAAACTAAATAAATTCAGTTATCAATTTGAACTTTCTGTTTGACACTCATTGTTATTTAACAAAAAAATGTATCAGTCCTAATAAGCATGACTTGATATTTAATGACCAATTAAGCTGGACTTAATTTTTTTGCAGCCACTGTGAGTTTACTATTGGTGGTATTTAATAATTTTACGACAACGGTCACACAATTGTAGTGCGGCGCGGGCGGGGCGTTTTTCACGAAAATTTTACGCACGAATTTCTCGTAGTTCTCCCCCTTCAATGGAAATATAACCGAGTTTTTTTATTTAGTTTTCATATTAATCCTTTTCGGTTTTTTTTACACAATCGACGTTTGTCTTTGTAAATGATTGCGATTTGAATATTAATTTTTTTATAGTGTTAAAAAGTGGTAAATAAATTAACAAAGTGAGAAAGAGAAGGAGAGATGTTAACACTCCTGGCCAATATGCAGTTGCAGCAGCAGCAGCAACAACAACAGCAACAATTAATTAACATTAACTGATGCCGAAAAAAAAAACATGAGAGTTAAGAATTGTCAATGAATAAAGTAGAAGATAAATGAAATGAAGAAATAGATGCAAGTTGCAATTGGAGTTGGAGAATGAAGAGTGGGAGGGAGAGAGAGAATTGCATATGTCGTCGTTCCATTTCGTTCGTTCCATCAATTCGCCTACGCAGCAGCTTAAGGCCAAAAGGAAAGGCCAAAAACGAAATTGCAACAAAATCAACATCATAATGCAAACTTAGCAAAAATAAATATATTGAAATTTAAGACCAATTAACGAAAATCAAAATTACTGGAATTTTAATGCCAAATTGCAACAAAAATTACAAAGCGATCGAAACTTGTATCGAGAGACAAAGAGAAAGAAGCAGAGAGAAGTAGAGAGAGAGAGGGAGAGACCACAAGAGAGTGAACCAGTAACGCTGCAGTTCGTCCTCACGTTCCATTGTCGGTTTCCCATAATTCCTCCGCCTACGTTGACTTGCTTCCCATCGCCCTTTCCCCCCACGCCTAAACGCTCTCTCTTGTTGTAATATGGATTGTGGTGGTCTGGCTGCCCAACAGCAACTCCTACAACAACAACAACAGCAACAACTACATCAGCAGCGCTTACTCCAACAGCAACAACAAACTACTTTAAATTGCCTTGGGGAAACAGCAACAACAACAACGACAGCAACAAATGTAAGTACCCAATCGGAAATTGGTACATAAATCATAGACATACACTCCCCGAATACTTTCCAACATTCTCTATCCCAGCGAAAAATCTACAGCTTTTACTTTCATTAAATATACATAAATATTTGTTGGATTTATTAGAAACCAATTTATACAGCTGTTACAGGTGTAACTATTACATGCACCACATTATAGGTTCTTAAGAACTGGTAACTAAATACCCTTCCACATGATCGGTGAAGTAAACAAACAATAATTAAACCACTATATCAATATCTCTCTGCTACGGTATATAATTATCCAATCAAGGTAGATCTGACGTACATACATATATAAAATCAACACTGAAAAATATCTTCTAAAATTGTGTTTTCAAGTGTTTTAATTTAGTAACGGAGATAGGAGTTAAAAGTTTTTGTCTGCAACTCGTTTAGCTCTTTTTTTCTATTGGGTTATTCATTTCTTTTCTACTTCATAATTCGCCCCCGCACACAAATAGCACTACAACAAATTTCCAATGTATTGCAGTTTATTGGTTTTCTTTCTTATTAGATTCCTCCTCCTCCTCTTGCTATATGCATGGTTGGATGGATAGATGGGGGCGTGGTAGCATATTGTATGCATATGGATTATTAATTCAATTGACTTTTCTATTAAACAAAATGAAAACTGGCCAATGGGAAAATTGTATGAATCACAGATCTCTACTATATGACGATGATTAATCTCATCTCTCTCCCATCTCATATCTACGACGGGCCAAGGCAGCAACAACCGATGGCCAGAACAGAATAACAAAACAACAGAAGCAGCAGGCAACAAAGTGCCGACACATTAAGTGCTGTTTGTACTAACTTTTTCTCTTTGCCCTTAGCCCGCGTCCCCCCGCTACACAGCATCTTAGTATTCGTCTTTTCTCTCATTTTGCCCATTACTTTCACCATGCATAAATTCTACAGTACAACAAAAGAAAGATAGAGATAGAAGGAAAGAAGAGCCCGTGAAAACTTCGAAAAATTATTGTAAATTGTTTATATAAGGAAGTAAAGAAAGAAAGAGAACATTAAAAAATAAAGCAATTTAAAAAAATAAATAAAACTGTGACGCAATGACTTTAAAATACTCTGCACTAAATTAATTTTCATTGAATGCAATGCAAATTCTGCCTTGTTCTTGTCTATTGGTCAATTCTACACCAATGCATTTGATATAACTGCATATGTTTGTATGCATGTGCGTATGTTCATTTTCGTGGCATTTATATTCCCTCGTCGCTATAGGGTATATGTACATACATACATACATACATATATAGAGACATGGTTGGCGTGTTGACGGACAAATACAAAAACGACAGCGCAACAGTTGTTGTTGTCGCTTCCCTTTTCCTTTTGTCGTTGCCTTTTTGCGGATGCTCTGCAAATTTCGGGTATTATTGCCAAGTCATTGCAAATGCAAAGAAAACAATTAAAAAATTAACCATAAAAAACAGGGTTAGTGTTTTCAATGAAAGTATGTAGATATGTTTAAAAACATACATACATATATGTATGTATTCCAGTAAGAACGGTTTAAATAATAGAAAAGTAATACAAATTTCACATGTTGGGTATATCACAAACAATAAGGATTTGTTTGTGGACTAAAGTGAACTTTTAATTATTTAACCTTTGTTTCGATGTTAGGATGGGACGGAGTATCTTTAAATCTTATAAAAAATGCATTAAATCAGAAAATGGAGAAATATTTTGTTGACATTGAAGGGTGTCTAATATTCGATATCTTTAAAACAGTTCATCTCCTTGTTATTCCGTTTTTGTTTCTTTTGCTACGTGTCTGCAATAAAATAAAATTTAACTGCAATTACGTGACGCACAATTCTTCATGCATACATATTCAAGTTTATAGTGTATTTATGTATTTGTATGTGTGCATATATCTTTCCCATTATACTATGCACAACATTGGCTCTGCGGAACGTCCCACCTCAAGGATGAAACAGCAGGACATGCGGGTTATTCTTAAAACCCGTCGAGTGCGTGTCAAATTTATTCAAACAAAAACGCACTGAACTCACCTCCTACATTTATTGTATTCTGGAGCTGCCAACTGGTTTAGCATCGATTAAAACTAGTTGGCAGCCCTCGGCAAATGGACAACAGTGGGCTCAAAATGAGCAAAACGCCCGCATTTACATTTCGGCCGACGCGCGCAGCGGACGTGACAACGAAGAGCGAAGAAGGGAACGTTGAAAAATACGTTTATGAAAACCCGAAACGAATGTTAAAGTAAAAAGTCACACAATAAAAAAGAAAAACCGTCTTGTGCAAAAAACGCGCCGAACTTAATAGTTTTTATTTCGTGACTCTTAATTTTTTACATTTTCCGTAGTATTTCGCGACTAAACGATTTATCTCGCGTACCTTCGTTAGATATTGTTTTTTTTTTTTTGAATGTGTGCTGCGTTTGTTGAGTTCCTTATAAACTGCTGCCTGCCGATAAATGTTGTTTCTACATGTAGAAACAACAAAAATACAAATAAAGCAATAATTAAAAGTGCCTTTTTTAATTAAGAAAGAGATAGGGAGATAGAAGTGAAGCGTAGGAGAAGCTGAGGGAGTAAAACCTAACACCAGCGGGCGCAGCAATCGAAATAAAATTGACGTAAACGACGACGTCGACGTGGTAAGAGGAATATAACAACAATAACATGGGACACCCTCCCTCATCATCCACCTCTGCTCCTTTTGCAGACAGATACCATCAACCTCTCTCTATGTACATATAGCCCCCCATATCCCCTTCTCTGTAAAGAATGAGAATGAACTGCTGGGAAGTTTTTGTTTGTTTTCTTTTTTGGCAGTTAATTTTAATGCGTTTTCGCTTTTGTCTTTCATTTTGTTCGGTTTGTTGCATTGCCAGCAGTTTATTTAGCTTTTATGTTCAATCATCGGGGGGAGGGAACCGAGAAGTAGTAGAAGAAGACAGGGGGAAAGGAGTAGTAGGAGGTAGTGCTTTTATCATTGTTTACTTCATCTCAACTTTGTCTGGGATGCCTTGCCATGCCTTATATGTACATATATATATGTATGTATGTACATATCTCTCGCACTATTTCTCCCTATATGTACATACATATGTATGTCTATTATAAGGTCTTCTTGCTATTAAATGCGTAGTATATTATATTTCGCATTTCCTTTGGATGTGGCAAATTTCTTCTTAACCGGCTTTTTTGATTTAGTCAATTACAGTTATTCAACATATTCTCCCTCTTTAACCAAGAGTAAAAGGAGGAAGGGGCTAGTAGTCCTTTCTCTTTCTCTTTTTTTTTTTTTTGGAGAATCCTCATATATATGTACATACATGTCTGCATAGCAGCAGTTTTTATGCACAATATTTCGCTTCCTTTATGACTGCTGGGCCAATTGTATTAGCCGATTTTTTTTTTGTTATTCGCTTAGTTTTAGTCATAGGTGCGTCATTCATTCTTCATCCCTACAACTTGTAGAAACATCCACCCACCCTCATTGCTGAGTTGTCAAATCCTTCTCCAACTCTTTTATTTCCTCCTTACTAACTTTCTTTTTGGTTCCCGGCTTAATTCTGCACGTTCGTCAAATATTTGCTAACCTCTTTTTAATTACATTTACATACTAACACACACGTACACACAGAATATATCACGCACTAAAACCTAACGGTAGTACATACATATAATATGTCTTGGTATGATACCCTTTTACACGCTGTAAACTTTTACTGTAAAACATATAGTTGTTATTGCAGCAGCAATAACAATTTTCTCTTCACCAGAGAAACAGAATGAGAAAGAGAGAGAGAGAGAGAGCAAATGTGAGAGTGCATTTGAGAGTGAGAGCATAGTGTGACTAAATGTAATAGTAAATGCATTTCTTAGAAATGGCCTGTGATTGATGATTGTCTTAGAAATGAACTTTGTATATACTTAAATGCACATTGGAGAAACATTTGGGAGCATTTACTTGTGTGCTATGTCTATAGGAATAACTCCCGCTACAAAATATCATTATGTACATATAAGCATGTTTGTGAGGATATGTTCAAATGAATCTTGCAGAATCAGTTACAATTGCAAGATAAAACTCAATTTTAGACTTAAAAGAGTTTTATCACATTCTTGTTCTATCATTTTATCTGAATAATGCACCTAGTTTGTACATAAATGTGTACATATTTATTAGTTTTCCCATTGCTTGTTATCAAATAGGTTTTCTTTGTATTTTTTTTGTGATAATATGTACTTACACAGAATGCGTTTACGATAAACAGTGTGGAAAATATTTCTATGGATGTGGGCCTTGATTAAAATACTCTTTGGATCTTCAATACCGTTATTTCCTGTTACCAAGCAATTCACAAAAAAAGTGATTATGATATATGTATTCGTAAAAAGTTATTTATGCATATGAAATATTCGTAAAAAGTTATTTATACTATGAACTAGTTTGCAAAGCAACTTAGAAAACGTATACATGTAACATTTGCACATACATACATACATATGTGAATATGTATGTTTGTACACATTTATCGAAATTAAGTTAATTAAATTGCCATCGTTCATTTTCACATTTTATACAGAAAAATTAGAATACTATTAGAATGTTGATATATGTACATATGTATAAATGTATGTATATGTATGTTTTGAAATCTGTTGAAATATACTCGTCTCCCACTCGACTTTAATTTGCTTTGGATTTCGTAAATCTTTTGACTTGCCTTGACCCACTGTGCCTTTGCTTTTGCCTGGTCTTTCCCTTATGTTTCTTATGCTGCGGCAAATAAAAAGTAAATCAGCCGCCGTCGACTATCGCGAACATTTGCCGGCAGCATCCACCTCCCTCTACACACTCACACATACATACATATTTGATCTCATACATACATGCATGCATATGTAACTTTTGCGCGCCGTTGTCTTCGTCTTATTGTTGCTGGTATTCTTTGTGGTCGTTGTGTTTTTCTTGTTTTAATGCTGCGCTCTGGCTACAAAGTTTTGTACACTTGCCAAGGGAAAGTATATTCGCTACAATACACAAAATACAAATATCGATACAAATGTCAAGTACTTGATTATAACAGTTGGCTATGTCGATATAGTTATGATATGGCTAAATAGGTCGATTATATATCACTTAGCTACCACTACAATAACGTGTTTGTTTGGCCCAAAATATTTTGAAATGGGAATGGAAAGAGTATCGAAATATTGGCATATCTAAAAATTAGCTGCTCCATTTTGTGCGTCTTGTTCCAGTTGATGCTGGTTTTTCAGTGCTTTACTGTGTATGATTCTCTTATTACATGCTTGGTTGCTTTTGCTTTTTGCTGCTGTCTCTTCTTTTCTTTCATTTTCCCATTTTTTTTCCTTTTTCTTTTTTTGAGAAGTGCATGCGACAAAATACTATGTTGCTGCTGCTGGCACCGACGTCGACTGAATATTTATGCTGCTTTTTTGAATTTTTTGCCATTGTTGTTGTTACTGTAAAATATTTTATTATCGCTTGTTTCCGTTTAGGAACCAAATTGAGGGGGAAATATGTAATGAACGGCATACACACACATACTTACATATATGGGCTTACATTTACAACACTTACAGGCACGCATACGCATATGCGTACACATACATACAAAAATATATTATGCGTTTGTATGTATGTACATACATACATACATATTTGAAATTCTTTTGTCGCCATATTCATTTCGAAATTATGTACTTGGGGCTGCTTGTTGCTTCACACGAAAACGCTTTGTCGCGCATCGCCCCTCGCCTCACCACTCTTCTTCCCCCACACTCCTCACCATTCGTTTTCCCCAACCAATTCCTTGGACCCCCCCCTTGTCAATTTATGTTGCTATCTGGTGCTGCTGTCTATCGTTTGGTTCTGGTTCGGCTCAGTTCCACATACTCTCATGCTCTTTTCTCCATTCCAATTCATTTTCTCCCTCTTTTTCTCCCTCCCTATGCCGCACGATTGTTATAGGGTGACCCTGTAGTACGTTTGTTATAATAGACAGAAAATTAAGAGAGGGGGAACAACCAATTGACAAAAAAAAAACCAAAATTCAAACCAGAATCGACCAATTAATACCCTTCTATTGTAACTCGCTGCAACAGCCAAATATTTGAAAAAAAAATCTATAATTGGGAAGGTTTTAGATAAGGATTCGTAAAATTATCACAATTGATGTCGAAAATGTCTACCGATATTGTCGATAATGTGAAAATTACGAAAGTTTAAAGACGTTATATGAACTGGCAATCCAGCAAAATACCGCAGCAAATGCCAGTATTTCTAATCCAATATTTACTTACATGTCTTTGAAATAAAAGTGCAAATAATAACCAAAAAAATAGTACTTAAAAAATAGTATAATAATAAATAATATAAATAATATAAATAATTTAATATAATAGAATATAAAATATTAGATTTTTATATATGTATGTACATATGTATATATAATCGTAATGAAAAGCGAAGCGTTGATTGTTAAGGATTGATAATGTGAAAATTACGAAAGTTTAAAGACGTTATATGAACTGGCAATCCAGCAAAATACCGCAGCAAATGCCAGTATTTCTAATCCAATATTTACTTACATGTCTTTGAAATAAAAGTGCAAATAATAACCAAAAAAATAGTACTTAAAAAATAGTATAATAATAAATAATATAAATAATTTAATATAATAGAATATAAAATATTAGATTTTTATATATGTATGTACATATGTATATATAATCGTAATGAAAAGCGAAGCGTTGATTGTTAAGGGAAATCGAGTCTAAAAGATTGCTTGAATCGTAAACCCGTTTCTATATTATACTTTCATTCCTATTATACATTTGAAAATATAGAAAAACTTAATTACTATTTTGAAGAAACATTTAGTGATATTTTTTTTAATTAAAATAATATAATCTTTGTTAATACAGTTCTCATTTTAAGAAATATCAGAGAGCTTAATAATGATTTGCCTATATATAGAATATATGTACATATATAGGCCTACATATTTGGAGCCCGATTTATAGACATAATAAAAAATATTCACTACAGATAATAGTTAGAGAAAATATTGGTATCGATATACATATATGAGAATTTTCAATAGATAAAAAGTTCTTTGATAGATTTATATATACAATATACATATATTAAAATCGTATAAAATCATTTTGCTTTAGTTATTTTCAAAATTACAGCACAATTTTTCTATATATCTCTTGTATTTTTAGTTTTGTGGTTTTTTCTTTCTATTGCTTCTACCCCCCTTCTTCCCTACATCAACTGCATCTCCATCTCAGATTCTTCTGTTCTTGTCACTACTGTGGGCGTCCGTTACAATTTGTAAATTATATTTAAACATACACTGAATGACTGACGAAATGACTAACTGACGAATTGACTGACTCGCACACAGTCGGCCGTCGTCGTTGTTGGATTTGGCTTGTGGCCGCGCGGATTTGGATCGGGTCGAATCGGATCGGATCGGATCGGAGCGGGTCTGAGTTGTTACCAAGTGGGCGTGCAGTGACCCAATTTTGCTAATAGATTGCATTTTGCTACAACATACACACGCTTACACACACACACACATACACACACACTATTTGAATGAGACTTTTTTTTTTAGCGCGTTGAACTCTATGAGAAGACGAAAGATATTAACCAATTGGAGGAGTAAAAATTAAATTAACACTACAATTCCAACTCCCATTGAATATGAATTAAAACTACATATAATCAAAAAAAAAAAAACAATTATATCCCACGTTCAAAAAAAATAACAAATTGCAAAAAGTGAGCGTTGTTTTTGCTCTTCTTTTTTTTTGTGTTTCCTAATTAAGTACAGTCATTTGACTTGTCGACTAAAGTGTCCCCGCAATAAAAATTAAACAATTTAAACATGTTTGCATACATGTAGTATAATATATATAGTGTGTGTGTATGTAGCTATAGCTACCATATAATATACATATGTATGTATGTATGTAGCTATAGCTACCATATAATATACATATGTATGTATGTCTGTATGTATGAGAATTTATTTTTCCTCTTCATTTATGGTTTTTAGCACATTTTCTGTTCCGCATTCCTTCTGTCTAATTGGTAAAAAGAGAAATGAAAAGAAATTGTGTGGGCATTAAAAAATTGTAACGATGTGTAAATTTTGTTTAAATGTTTCCACTAATTATAATGCAAATTGATTAGATCAAAGAACTGATTGATTTCCCAGAAGTAATTAACAATTTATTAAGATAACTTTCAGTTAGTGTAACTAGAGGAAATGAAGGGGTGGGAAAGGGTTTCTTTTCCTTGTGAAAATCTTCGCTATTAGAAATATCGATCGTAAAAATATAATTTGAATTATTCGTTTGCTCTCTTAAATATTCATTATTCAACTATTCATCCTCGTCTTAATGGTTTGGAATTCTATTTCTTTATTGAATTGAAATGCAATTCAAACTTGTCAGAAATCAAATGGATGGTGGGGGAAAGAGGTGGTGCGTTTCCCCTTGTAGTGTAATTTATATATTCGGTGAATATGTAATCATAATTTGTTTTGTATGATTTATAATGTTTATAACAAATGGTTAGACCTATGAACCTTTAGTTGGATTGCTCTACCCTCCCCTCTCATGTTGTCCCCCTTTTAATACACTCGACTACCGTACTTTTACCGTATCAACAAGTGATTAATGATGACGTTGTAGAGAAGGCCAAGAACAAACAACTGGAAGAGATCTCTTTTGAGAGCAACCCCTGAGTTCAAAAAGAAGTCTCTCTAGGTCTCAAATATCTCTTGGTACTTACTACCCAGTTGCAGTTACTTTGCCGCCTGTTTAGTATTTGAAAGGAATTGAAAGATGAGAAGCCACACCTACAACAATAACCACCACCACCACTAACGATAGAGCTAGATAAAAACGGAGTCGGAGACATGGAGACGGGTGATAAAGTAAAGGAGAGGTAGAGAGAAGAATGGTAGCACTCAAAACGCATCTGTTCCATGACGCTGGCGACGAGTTGCTTTATCTTGATCTCATAATCAGTGGAGTGAGTCACTGACTGACGATTCTCCAGTCTCTCTTCAGTCCCAAGTCTCTATTGGTAGGACAAGGGGAACGGAAACGTACCTACATGTACCTACGCATGTATGTATGTACGTCATTAAGTGTTGTTTTTTTTTTTTTGGACATGCTGTGTTCTCTTTTCTCTATATACATACATATATATATGTATTTGGAAACTTGTGGCAGGTGCAAAATGTTGCGAGCAGCTCAGCTCCTTTTGTTTTCTTATTCGTGTGTGCAACAAAAAATAAAAAAAAAGAGAAAAGAAAATAAAAAAAACCTCGACCCTATTCGATTTATTGCTGTTCGTCTGTCTGTCTGTTTTGTCTTTCTGCCTGCCTGTTAAGGACACGCGTCGTTTGCCGGCTGCACGAGCCAACAAGCACAATCCTTTCAATATAATAAGGAAGCATCCACTTCTCTGTGGAATTGGGTTTATGAATCTTAAAATGGCGTTGCAGATTTCTTCTCTTTCTCCTTTGTGGTGTGAGCAGATGTTTTTTTTCCCCCCATTTTATTTTTTCAGTTTTTTTTTCTCTTATCGTAGCGTGTGGATTTAATGAGTTTTCTTTTTTCGACTATAATGCATCTTAATGATTCAAAATCTTTGTCTCTGTGCTGCCCACTTGGCCACATTAAACAATTGTTGCCAAAGAACACTTAAAAATACATTTGGAGGAATCCAACAAAATTGTAGAACAAAATGAATAATTTCACAAATGTTAAATCAACATGAATACATACATATACATATATTGTCATACATACATACAGTATTCAAAACTCCCAAGGATTGAATTATCCAATTTAAATCCAGAATGCAAATAAAAAATATTTTATAAATATATTTATACAGTATATTCAATTAAACCAGAAAATGAAAGTTTGATATATTTTAAATATGCGAATAATAAGTAATATCAGTTTTTTTCCATGAGCTAAAGAAATAGTATCACTTGTAATCCCATTTAAAAGTTTTCTTTTCCATTTTAAAACTAAAATTCTATTTCGATTAATTTTTATCAATCATTTGAAATGAGTATCAACGATCACACTTCATAGTTAATTATATTTACAATGGAAACAAATTTATAATATATATATCCTTATCCTTCAGGATAAACAAAAAATAAAGTTTTACGATGAGTCATCTTTGAATGGCAGACTTTTTTGGTACAGTCACCACGGTTTTAAAAAGGGTTTTCTTTGGTTATACCGAACACATTTGTTCTCTGTTCTATTACAAAAAATATATATGTATATATTTAATGATCCATAATTAAATGTAAATTTAACCTTCAAATTAGTCGGTCGTATAGAAGACACTTTAACAAAAAACATTGGATTAAGGTTAACTTAACCTAAAACAAAATACAAACAACATTTGTGAAACAATTGAAAATAAACAAATTAAGTATTAAAAATTATTAGCAAAGTTTTTATAATAAAATCGGTATTTCGTTCAGATTATTTTCGTAATTTAATTTAATATTTTTAATGAAATAAAGAATTATATTTATGCATAATACATTTAAATATATTAATAAATCTAAGCCAATAAATCACAAGAATTTTTAGGAACAAAGAGCTTACTTTCAGAAATAAATAAAGTAATTAAAATTATGGATTTTGTATTCCTAAATATTTTATTAGAAAAGATAGATAAATAGATAAATAAATCTGTTATCTTTATCCTTTTACCTTTTTATCTTTATGTATGTATGAGTAATATTTACTATTTACAGGACCATAAAAAAAATGCATTATATTAAAACTTTGTTATATAAATATTATTAGTTGATTATTATTCACTGTGTCTAAATGAATTTGATTTATTATACGAAAAAGTTCTTTAATTTGAAGTTCACTATAGGGAAGTTTGACTGTATATGCATATGTACATTTATAATTTAAGCATTATATTTGGTCACTAATTATTTCGAGGGACACCCTTATCTTCCTTCATATTTCTGTAGATCTCCATTATATTATTTAATATAATTTTTGCTTTGCTTTTTTGCCTTGAGACAAAGTCAACCCAAGAGGAGTTCCCCTCCACTTCCCTCCAGCAATTAGGTTGTTTAACGAACCGCAACTCAACTCTTTTTAGCTGATGGTCACCATTGAAAATTGTAGTGTTTGAATTGAAATACATATGTATTTATACATACATATATTGTTTATATTTTGTATATCGTATTCCATCTGCGCAAAAGTTTTATGAGCGACAAATTTGCTAAAAGGAACGAATGCTTTTTAAGGCCCATGGCGTGTTTTTTGTACTCTGCTTTGGGGAACCATCAAAAAATTTAATTTAATGTATTAATTTAGTTTTTTTTTTGTTTTTCGTTGCTTTTGTTTGCTTTTGGCACTCTTCGTGGAAGTTTTCGGCACTTGGGCGTCTTGTTGCTGTTTTTGTTGCGCTGTTAGTTTTATTAATCGACTGCGGAAGTTGCTGTAAATGTCCACAAACATGAAAATATTTATATATGTTTTTATGCCTTAAATGAAAAGAAAGGTAAATGGACGGGCAGGCGGACATGTTGCGTTTAGTGGTAGAGAGACTCATTCCTATTGCCCCCCAATGTCTCATTTCTCCCCCCCCCCCATTATGAATGAAGTTTCTACCCATTAAACCCTGACGTCATTACAACTAGAAGAGGGTTTTTTTTGCACGCTCGTTAGGCGCCAGTTTGTTGGTTGGGTCGCTTTTACTTAATTGTTGAAATGATTATTACGATTAAGAGGACGAGTGGGATGAAATAAATGTAATTATACTTGACGCTTCCCTCTAGAAAGCAACTACTGTAATTAGCTTAAAAGTAAACCCCCATTCCCAGTACACAATTCTGAATAGAATCTTCCTACCTACCCCATATAATATGGTTATAGAACATGCAACGTGTTGAGTAGGTCATGTTAAGTGTTAGATAAGATAAGATAAATATGGTGCTTCTTTATTTCCACGGTTCTTGATTATAAAAAATTGGATAAGGTTGGGTTAGGTTACATTTAAAAATTGCTAGTAATAAGTATAAGTTAAGAAAAGGGGGATTTTCCAATTTTTAGATGTTTTTTTTCGAGTCGTAAGAAAATGTATAAACATTTAAAAAGTTCAAAACTTAGATTAGATCATTTTTGGCGCCAAAATAGTGAATTAAAAAGCACTGACACGATTCCAACTCTAAAAATATATTCTAAAACATTCATTTTTAATAACTGTTTTTAAGAGTAAGAATGTCGTTTGACAAAAGCGATTTGAAAAAATGTATGTGAAAGATACTTGTAAATTTTATTTCAACTTTTGTCAAATTTGTACATTTTTTAAAATAGTAAAAAAAAATTTGGAAAACTTCAAACAATTCTTGAATATATTAAAAACCAAAATATATATTTTTAAGCAAATTGATAACCCTTCCAGTTTTCGAGGGAAATGGCGGTTTGAAGTCTTTTAAAACTCTCAATTTGGGATATATATGAAAAATAAAAATCGATGTTTTTTTTTTTTAATTTCTAGACGTATTTTAAGCATAAAATAATTTGATCCAATTTACGATTCGAATTGGAAAATTTCCGCTTTAGCTTTCGACTAAGTTGGTTGATTGTTTAATGTCATGTTACAATCACCTACCCAAGACACACTATAATTAAGCAGTTTGGCATGAATAGCAATTTGCATATATGTATACACAACAACAACAATTAACATTCATCAAGTTTAATTTTGAAGGTGAACGGCGGCAAAAAAAAAAAACAATTTTGATCTATATATGTATACATATGTATATACATCTATGCTTGTATCTATAGATGTTAATATCTATATATATGAATATGTATCTCTAATATTGCATTAAATCACATGATTTTAGATCAAAAATATTATGAAAAAAAACCAAGGAAAAATTTTAGTCAAAAGACGAAAATTCTTCGTTTGACCGAAGGGAATAAAATCAGTTTACACACACTGTTAATATATTAGGGGTATACCCCTTGATGTTAAAAACCCACATTTACCAGTTTTATTCAAAATCAGACAACAGTTTTCAACATTTATATTGTATCTCTTAGTTTCAGTGTTACCATATTTCACAACACTGTTGCTTGTTTCTTTTTTTCAGTTTTTAATCTATATAAGTAAAACTTGATTCTTTCGGTTCGCTCTACTATAATATATAGTTCTCATTGGAATGTTTGGTCTAGAAAAAAGTTTTAATCAATCATTTTTATGTTTTTTAATTGAATATGATCGATGTAGTATGATATTAAGTTTAGCTTAATGAAATTTCATGAGAATCGGTTGACTTATATCATATGTATATTGATTTTCAGTGAAATACTATATATGTATGTATGTATTATGTATTATATTATATAACCTTTAGTCTTAAATCCACAAGCGAGGGGAATGGCAGCTTTCAATTTTGCCAACATTTTTCTTAAATAAATAAATTATGAACGAAAAAAAACTTAATGTTCTTGAATGGATTTAAATAAAAAAAAAATTTAAAACTAGCAATTTTATATAAGAATTATTCATTTGTTACTTTTGAGACTTATCTTTGATATTTTGTTTTTTATTTTTATAGCAAATGCGGCGTAAGGTTTCTTTTATTTGTAATTTTATAAACAGCTGATTCTAAATTCTAGTTAATTTTGGTTCGTTTTTCGCAACTGCTGAACAATTTTCTGTTGAATTTATTGCAAATCAACAATTGTTGGGCAATAAATATATCCTACAATTACATATATTTACAATGTAAAATGCTAAACATTTACAATCCAATTATCATTAATTATGATAACAAAATTCAATTGGAAATTAATGTAATTTTAATGGACATGGAAGTGAACGTATTTTGATATATGTATTATATACATATATATATATATGTATTTCGATTGGGATAATATTAATATACACTATTAACAGAAGAATAAGAAAGTAAAAGTATTAAATATTCTCTTGCTATACATAATTGTGTTAGAAATCTGTGAAATAGATTTCCCTTACAAAAGATTTTGAGTTGCAGTCTCCACTTGAACGGACTTCTCTAAACGTTTTACAGTATGTGGACATAACTTTTGAATGGGATATACATACATACAAATATAGACATCATGTATACATACTTACATATATATATACTACACTTATACTATGGATGTTTATCTATGTATTCTTGTTGTAGTTGACACTTGTACGCGAAGCTGTGAATGAGACACTGAACCTCATACCGGTGACGGTGAAAGGGGGGAGCGGTGGAGTATCGGAGGAACGACTGGACCTAGACCTGGACAAATACTAAAAACTATGTAAACAAAACTTGTAACTGATTGCAAACAAAAAAAAAGTCTTTAAATGGTGTGTGTGTGTAAGTTGTCTTTTGTGTGTGTGGTTTGGCTCTCGGTTTCAATGTGTGTGGCAGCGTATTCCTCTCCCTTCCGTCTGGCCCTTTCGCACATCGTCATCGGCGATCTCTCTCTCTCTCCCTCTCTCTATCTCGCTCCAGCATCACTTAGTGGATTTTAGTTAACTGTTTGTCAATGCAACTCAATTAGAATTTTTGCTGTTGTTGTTGTTGTTGTTATAGCTGTCATTGAACTTTGTGACAAAACAAATACAGAGAGAGATAGAGAAAGAGAGAGGTATAGAAAAATTCATTGAGGTAGACTTTCCATCAGAAATCACAGAAAATAATACATAAAGTTTATTGCGTAGCGCAGTGTAGTAGAATTTCCATAATCAAATCAAAGCATATTTAAATCATTGCAAACAATAATGTTTCCACTATATAGTGGAATGGCCTTGTTTAACCTTCCTTTTGACTCTAATCAGCTGCTGCTGCTGCTGCAGTTGCTCTTGCTCTAACTTTTGCTCTATCTGGTGGATGGCCTTCGTGGTGCAATGCACAAGGAATGATTGATAGTCTGGCAGCGAAGGGGCGGGTACATATGTACATATTGTATATATGTATATTGGTGTCATCACCAATTACCAACTGAATAGTTGTCCTCCAAAAAAATAATAAAAATAAATAAAAACCAAGCTTTGGAAGGTTTTTTTTTGTTCTTTCTCATTTTATTATTTCTACAGTCATCCGGCTAGTTAGTGTCTAGTAACTAGGTAACTTCGATCGCATCGAAGTTTGCATACCCTCGCAGACATAGTTTGTCTCTCTCTAGCTTTAATTTATAAAATTGAAAATAAAAAATTCAAATCAGCAATTTAATTTACCTGAACAGATGCGAAAATCAATGACTTTACGGTACAGTCTAGATTTTTCTTTTAATTCTTTATCTTGAGTTATTTTTTTGGATGAGTTGAAATTGAGACGTTCTTGGTAGGAAGCAGAGAGCGGTTATTCAGTTTAGTACATCCGTTCAAAATTTTGAAAACGATTGGAACAAGTTTAATAAAACTATTAGTATATACAAATAATTTCCACTATTGCTACGAAAACCCCCAAAAATATCCTTTTATAGACAAACATCCGCGATGGTGAATAATAATAAATTAAATTATAAATATACATATATCCGATTATTATGGTTTCATTTTTTGTTTGACAGTGTAACGTTTATCTTTATAAAATAATATGTACACATGCTTGATCAGCATCAGCTAGCAATTTGTAGAGAGAAACATGTTGAATAATGTCAAAGTTCTTAAATGCTGTAAAGTCATTTCATTTCATGCATTCCACCATCTTCTTCCGTTTGTTATTTTATTTCATGCATTCCACCATCTTCTTCCGTTTGTTTCTTCCCATCGTTGAGTGCCTTCCACTGCAGTCGCATAAATAGTCTTTACACTGATTTGTATCAGTGTCGCAAATTCTCAGATTCTCCGGACGTTATATTTTTTTTTGTCGTCGTGTTAGTACGTGACTTGTGTCTTTGAAAATTACTTAACACTTGCCAAATGTGCAAATCTATTTCGATAAAATCCGCTTAACCATCAGCTGTTTCGGCCAGTGCGCTGTCAAACGCATCAGCAGCAGGAGCAGATTGTGCAAAACACTTTAAACGGCTTAGCTTTGATTGGACTGCAGTGTTGTACATGTTGGGATTAGCAACGAAAGAGAGGCAGAGAGAGAGAGATTAGACTTTGGGTAGAGAGAAGGGCGGCAAAGATACTTGTCTGTGTATTTCCTCTTTACTGCCCGTTCTGCTGTAATCGTAATCACAATTGCTACCCAGCCCGTAATCCGGACACGTCGTCGGCACGTACCAAGTGAATGGAACTGTTGACAATTATATCGCTTTTTCTCTTTGCAATTATTATTAATTTTCTTTAATCATGGAATATTCAAAAAACAAAAAAAAAAAAAACAAAATATAAATGAAACTGTCGATTGTACAACTGGTTTGTATTATACACGGCTGATGTATATATAAAGATATATAATGCAATAGTTATGAAACCCATTGATACATACATATATGGCTAGCCTTTTTTTCCCCACGAATTATCACTTGATTTTATAATTTCTATTAACAATCTACTGTATAGAAAAAGACGTGCTAAAAATTAATTTTAATTTTTCGACTTGATTTACAATTAAACTGCCGTAATCAGTGGATGTCTAACAAAAAAAATCAAAGCTTTAAGATTTGTACTTTGGATTTTAACTTTATTGATTATTAATATTTCCTCCATTTCATATGTACATTTCCCGGTAAATTATAGCTATCTGGAATTATTCTAGGGCGATATGTACGGAGAAAATAAGATCACTTTAATGAATTTTTTCAACGAATTAACAAAACATTTTCTAAAAGATCATCTTAACGTACATAAGTTGAAAACCTTTTTTTTTTGTTGTAACAATTCTTAATTTTATCATTTAAATCATTCGAAATAAAAAAGGTCTAAAAATATATCCAATTAAATAACAATATAAACCAGAAAAGATTTTAAAAATTATGCTCTATTTTTTACAAAGTGGCACACAAAGTAAAAAATTTTATTTTTGACTGTAAAGTAGCCGAACATTAGATAACTAACTTAAGTAAAAGATGACTAGTTTTTAAAAAGATTTATATTTACGGCACGAAACTATTAAAAAAAAAAACATCTTTTGAAAAATGTAATACCAAAAATATAATTTTATAAAAATTTATAAGTGGTGACAAATCTTTAACTTATAATTTATTAAATTATAACAAATTGTTCTTTAAAGACAAAGGATTTCGTCAAACGGGAAGGGTCTGAGCTTAAAATTTATTTTAGAAAGAAAGATGTCAGAAAAAAAAAGAAGAAAATAAACCGATCCGATCCTCTAAGTAAAAACAATTTCAAAGAACCTTAAACAAAAAAAGTGTCTTTAATTTTTGTAAGATCAGAAATTTAATTACGGATTGTAACCACGGTTACAGCCATTCAGTAGAGATTATTTTGTAGATAAGGTTTTCTTGTGCTATGCTTGAGGAACTTCCGAAGGAGACGTGAATACTCATAGTTATTGGGTCAGAATTTATTCTTTCTCGATATTTGTTTTATTTAGTGTAGTTTTTGGTGATAAGTTGTAAATGACCTCAAATGTTTCCTGTAAAAATAGTAAATTCTTGATATTTTCTTTGTTTTTTTCTATTTTTTTTTTTTAGATAAAGCTAGCGGGAATCTTGGTTGCCGGCGGTGGTGCCAGCGGTGGGGAAGGTGTTGGAGTTGGATTGAGTGGCGGTGGTGTGGATTGTTCTAACGGCGCTGGCGCCGTCAAACTGCGCAAGTACAGTGATCGTCCCCTAAAAACACCACAGGCGGATACAAAATCCCATACGTATCGTATTTCTATGGCTAATTTAGAGGACACACAGGAATCCGAATTGGATCAAATATTGGGTGAGCTAAGCTTACTGGAGGCACAAATTAGCTATGGTGAAGCATCCTTTCTGCCAGGCATGGCAGGTGGTCCAGGACCAGTTTCAGTTGCCCCCATTACCAATCTTGTTGGAGTTGGAGGAGCTGCCCATTCACAGCCGCCACCTGTAGGTGTTGGCCTATCCTCGTCGGCAGCCTCATCTCGGTCGCATTCACGGACGAATAGTAGCAT
Source organism: Drosophila emarginata (assembly GCA_037075365.1). Taxonomy (NCBI): domain Eukaryota; kingdom Metazoa; phylum Arthropoda; class Insecta; order Diptera; family Drosophilidae; genus Drosophila; species Drosophila emarginata. Next base: position 131,264 of record JBAMCD010000174.1, read on the forward strand.
ATCGGGTGATGTAAGCACATGCTCATCATCTGGAATATCGGAGAATGGTGCTGGTCTACCACCAATTGTTGGTGGCAACGGATCAGGATCTTCGATTACCATGCATCCCTCGAATAGTCCACACATTATGACCATGGGTATTACAATGGGAGTTGTGTCCCCTAGAGAGCCGCGCACAGAGTCACCCGATAATGATTCTGCGTTCAGTGATACCGTTTCTCTGCTATCGAGCGAGTCATCCGCATCGTCCAACACATCGTCACAACAGCAGGCGGCCCAAAAGATGCTCCAAGTGCAGCATAATCCTCGCTTACAGACACAATTGGAGGGCTCCAATTGCATATCGAAGGCGGCAAAAATTCAATTGGCTCTCCAAAAGCTAGAGAGTGCCTCCATAAGGCGACTTTTTGTGAAAGCCTTCACGGCCGATGGAGCATCCAAATCACTCTTGGTAGATGAGCGCATGGTCTGTGGTCATGTGACTCGTCTATTGGCCGATAAGAATCATGTGCAAATGCAACCAAATTGGGCTTTAGTTGAACAATTGGGTGATCTCCAAATGGGTAAATATACAATATAATATCGCTCATAGATATTGATATTTATATATATAAACTAAAATTCATATTTTTCTAGAGCGTCTGTTTGAGGATCATGAACTGATGGTGGATAATCTTATGACATGGAATTCGGATGCTGGAAATCGAGTGCTCTTTCAGCAGCGTCAGGATAAGGTTGCATTGTTTGCCAAACCAGAACTTTATTTGCCAGGTCCTCAGATGGCTCCGGGTTGTCAGCATGATGAGCAGACACGTCACATGCTTCTCGACGAATTCTTTGAGACGCATGCCCAGCTGCAGCTGGATGGCCCACTGTACATGAAGGCGGATCCGAAAAAGGGATGGAAACGATATCATTTTGTATTGCGTTCCTCCGGTCTATACTATTTCCCCAAGGAGAAGACCAAGAACACTAGAGACTTGGCCTGTCTGACCCTATTCAATGGCCATAATGTCTACACTGGTCTGGGATGGCGCAAAAAATGGAAATCTCCCACAGACTATACATTTGGATTTAAATCGGCGGTGGATTCGTCGCTGGGTAAATCGTGCCGTTCTCTAAAAATGCTCTGTGCTGAGGATCTGCAGACTCTGGATCGCTGGTTAACCGCCATCAGGATTTGCAAATATGGCAAACAATTGTGGCATAATCATAAACTGCTTCTAGAAGATCTCTGTCTGGGCGATGGAGTCTCACAGTCGAGTTTCGCCTCATCGATGCGAAGCGAGTCGATTAGTAGTATTTCCTCAGCGGTTCCTTCTCAATGTGGTAGCGTGTCCTCGGCCATTAGCAGCATGTCCAATTCGACCAGTGGCCGAACATCGCGTGCCTCCAGTTCCAGCTCCAGCGGCTGCCTGTCTGATGACAATAATGGATTTGATTCAGAATTCACAACGGGCACCATTAAGCGAAAGCCCTCAATGAAGCCAAATCTCCCATTGACCACAATGACACGTCAATTGAAGGAGGTGGGTGAAATAACAATTTGTGAGAGTGCTGGTGGGGATTTGGCCAGTTCTCCGGAACGCAGTGGTACTCTGACGCGTCGACATAGTCGTCGCAAATCCCAGGAGAGCAATGGTAGTGGTACACTAAAGCGTCGTCCAGCTGGCGGTACCGTAAATGTTGTTAAACGTGAAGTGGAGGGCAGCAACTCGTCTACATCATCTAGTAGCAATTCAACGCCTACTCCTACGCCAAGTATATGTGCCAAGCCGCCACCAGGATTGGCCGATGCTGAGTTAATGTGTTCATCGACCTTATCTTTGGACTCATTGCCTCCACCACCACCGCCTCCGGTTCTGGTTAATGATGAGCAAGATGTATATGGATCGCAATTATCCTTGGCCTCATTACCGCCGCCGCCGCCACCCGAGGAGGTAATGGCATTTGTTGGCCCGCCACCGGCAGCTCTTCCACTGCCTCCGGATGTTCAGATGCAACAGCAGATGCAGCAACAACAACAACAACAGCAACAGCAACAACCGATAATGATGAGCCTGCCTAATAGCAATGGATCACTACCGCCCGCTGTACCAGCCAAACCCATTAAGCCGGCCGTTAAACAAGGTGTCATTTTGAAGGCAGCTCCACCATATAAGGCGCCACCAGATTATGTGGGTCCTGCTGGCCAGGCACCACCGCCTCCGCCACCTCCAATTCAAAAGAAGGTATCATTTGCCGATTCACCGGTGCTGCTGCGACGAAAAATGTGTTCCCCGGAGCCAGTGCTCCCACAGCGTAATCCGAGCACATCGCTCAGCTCCAACTCCAGCTCTGTATTTCAGCTATATGCACCAGGACCAATGCTGCCTCCACGCACTGACCTATCACGGTTGTCTGCCAGGCAAAGTAATGGCAGTTTGAGTAGCTCCGAAATGACATCACCCAAACGTCTACAGGAATCCGCCTCGAATCCGCCACGTGATTTCCTCAAGGATCTCCAGCGTGTGATGCGCAAAAAATGGCAAGTGGCCCAGAAATGTAAATTGGAGCCAGCAACCACGCCGCACGAGGTGCTCGGCTTTCGGGACTTTAACAATGAAGATCTCCTAGCCGCTCATAATCTTAATTCGGGTGCCAATTCCTCTCACTACTATCGCGAAACGGCCAATGTTAGTCATTGGGTCCAGGAGCATTATGAATATGCTCACAATGCCCTCTACGAGAATGTCCATGGACAGACAAATGGTAATGCTGGTAGTCCAGCACCACCACCACCACCAGGAGGACTTCAGCAGCCAGGAGTCGATGCGAATTCAGTGCCACCGCCGCCACCGCCTCAGGTTGTAAATGAGGCGGCAGCCGCTTTGCGTAAGAAGCGTCCACCGCCGCCACCCCCCAAGCGTAGTGACAAAACTCATCTAACCAATCGTGTGTAAAGTGGGTGTGTACATATAGGATATAGAGCAGGCGGTTGCCCCCAGAAGTGTAAGTAAAAATGGAAAACATTTGTTGCTGTACCGATATAATGCTAACTCTTTCGATGTCAAAGACGATTTCAAAGTATTTTATGTCGATACTGCAATTAAAATTTAAATACCATTCTAAAGCCATTAATATGCATTAAATTAATCTATTAAATATTTATTTATTTTTCAGGATATTTCATCGCATCCGCAGCAAAAGTTCAACACACCCAATTTGTGTCTCTACCAATTTTCGGGATCGATCTCCGTAAACTTCGGCGAAACTATATGAAAACAAGATTTATTCAAATTCCTATATAATTGTAGGCGGCAAAAATTTTAATAATATACAATATATATATATGTATATATATATATACATATATGCTAAGAATACGCCTATTTCTCTCAAGTATTATATCATTTGTTAATACACCCCCTCCACACCGCAACAAATATTTATTCTGAATCGAAAGAGAGAATCCAATCTCCCATATGCCCAGAGAAATAATATTGTGTTTGATTAAAGTTGCAATTCGAAAATAATTTTTTATATGGCATAGTGAAATATATAAGCTAAATTTTAGATGTAAAAAAACAAAAAAAAAGAAACATTTTTTTTTTTTAAATTAGATTTTGTACTAGCGCGGCTGATAAGTGTCAAATGTTTAAAAACAAAATGGAAATTTCAGTTCTTCATTTTCACGTAATTGAATTTAATTTGCTATATTGTTCTATTCAAAAATTTGTTTTTTTTTTTATTAATTTTGAAATTTACATTGTTTGTGGAAAACATTTAAAACATAAGCATGAAATGCGCGCCGCAAAGATAAATGGCCTTATCTTATACATACATATATACAAAATGTCATGCAAGATTTCTAATTAATGTTTTCAATAATATTAGTATACATATATAAATATTTTTTTAATTTGCTTATTTTACTACTTTATAATTTTCTAATTTTGTACTTATTTGATAAAAGAAAAACAACACTGAGAAGCCACAACAGCCATAATCAAATCTATTTTATTGTATGCTTATTAAATAACCATGCCCCCAATGTATCCAAATGCATATATATATATATATAGTGTATATATATATATATAGTGTATATATATATATATAGTGTATATATATATATATAGTGTATATATATATATATAGTGTATATATATATATATATATATATATATATATATATATATATATATATATATATATATTTATATACAGCAATGTGCGCAAATGGAATTTCGTACAGAAAAATATGTAATGATCGTTTTGTTATTTTCGATTTCTTTTCTATATGATCTATATGATTTGTAAGGTAAATTTTGCAGGCGTTCCTAACAACGGTTAATTTGTAACACAACCTATATACATGGAGTACAAAACTATATATACATAAATGTGTATGTGTATATGATCATATATGTATACAATATATAGTTTGCTGCTCTATGTAAAATAATCAAAATAAAGTAAAATATTGTAATAATTTTAGTAAACTGTTTGCCATGTATTTTCCGGATTAATTGTATAATCTCAGACTGCAGCCATATTTATATATATACATATATATATTTATGTGTGTATATATTATATATAAATACATATATGTACTTATATATATTGTATGCATTGTGTATATCGAATTTACACCTATATATATATATATATATATATGTATATGTATATCTTTATGTTTAAGCATCGAATTGATATAGAAACAAATTTGCAATTTCTGAGCTGAACCTTTGTTAACATATAGTTGAATAGTTTATGCGTTTCTATTATATTATTTTAACATAATATCAAATAGTATAATGAATTTTAGAAGGAAAACAAGAAAGAAAACTAACTTCGGTACTCCGACGATTTTATATGCTTGCATTTTAAGCACTTTTAGTGTCTGATAGTAATTTTGATATACATCAGACATTGTAGTCCGATCTGAATAATGTACCATTATGTGCCGAATACCGAATGTAAAGCTTGATGGGAGAAAAAGTTCCTGTTAAATTGTTATAAATAGACGATAGCAAATAATAATTATCAAGAACATATATTTGTATGTATCCTTTAAGTGCTCTAATTACATTTGCAAGTGTATAAAATAAGAAAACTAGATAAACCATCGTATATCGTGTTCAAATTGAGTTTACCTCTCACCATTGTCATCATCGTCCCGAAGTGTTCAGAAATTGCGAACTATCTCAACTACAATACATATTATTAAATTGGCCTTTTGATTTGTCCTTCTGTCGTTTTGTTTCGGATTCTACAATTTATTTCACATATCATTTTACCATACGCATATTATTTTGTATGTCTGTATGTATGTATTATTCATATATTTTGTCTATTAAATAAATAAATTCTATTTATTAAACAATTTGCTAATTGTCTGTGTTTGTTTTTCTTTTTACTGTTTTTGTTTGTTTAGTTTTTGCATGACAAATGAAAATGGTAACTTTTAATTATTTTTTTTATTTACGTAAGCTTACAAATAAATGTATAAAATATTTAAAATAAATAAACAAGAAATTCAAATATTTTTTAGAAATTATTATTGTATACATACTTACTAAATATAAATATATATATATAGGAACAGAAAATGAATGCTTATAAAATGAAATGTGCCATAGGCGCTCGGCAAGTTGAAAAGTTGGATAAATAGATTCAGATTATGCAAATAATGCAGATACTTTGCAGCAATTTGCTAATCGGATGTACTAATGATAATGATCAAGATGATGAATAATTATAATTTAATTAGGCCATAAGATAAAATACTAAATGAAATCAAAAAAAAAAAACCCAAAAATATAAATGGAAACGTTTTATATAGCAATACAAAGGAAAGGCTACTGAAAAGTGAATTATCTATAATCTTTAGGAATGTGCTTATATATATATATATACATATATAAAAATCATGAAAAAAAGAATGCGTTACTAAGCATATTTTTAACAAAAATTAAAAGAAAAGAAAAAAAATAAAATAATATAGTATATAGAAGCCAAGTATAACTTCGGTTGCGCCGAAGTTTGTATACCCTTGCAGTCACAGTTCCTTGACTTTTAAGTCTAAAGTCAGTGTGGCCTAATCTCGCTGTCTCTCCAATGGGTTTTGGTACAATGTAACGATCCTTCCAATCGTCGCTCATAATAAGAGAAAAAAACGTGGATCTATCGATTGTAGGAAAACTTAATTAATTTCAACTTGATATATTTATGCTTACAAACATATAGTTCGATCGTTCCTATCGTACCAATATGCATATATAATATATGTAGTAGTCGCAAATTTAATTAAAAAAAAAAAGACAAAAATCATTCGAATAGTAATAAGAACAAAATGAGAGCTTATAGAATATTATTTTGCGCTTACTTAAAAACTTGAAAACCATATGAAATGTTTTAGAATATTGTTTTTGAAATTTGAATTCCTCTTTGCTCGATTCATTTATTCGTCAGACAGCTCTCTCTAATAATTAATTAATATACTTAAATACCAAGAGAGAGGATCGATTTCCATCCAGCAAGTTTCATATATGGTATATATTAATGCCGATTAAGAGTTTGCTTATTATGTGGACACGATAATGATTCCTTCGATGCGTTACAAAGATTTAACCAAAACTATGATACCCTCTGCAAGGGTATAACAATTATTATAATGCCAATATAAATATATTAAAAATATTTTTGATTCTTATTTGCTTTTTCACCAAACCGAAATGAAACAAAGAAAAGAAATGGAGCAATTAATCGAGAAATTTTGTTGTATATATAGAAGAACTATATACATACATACATACATTTAAAGGTAAATCGAAACTACTTGAAAAACCATAAACCAATCCCCCCTATCCTCACCCCCCCCCCTCCATAAAAAGACGATAAAGACAGAGAAAGATTTTGCAAACTGAAATTCTTAGATACAAAAGAGATTTAAAAAGCTATTGAAATATAAGGCATAGAATGGAAATAAACTTAAAAGCGACTTTATTAATATCAAATATAAACGTAACATAAAAAAAAACATACAATATATATATATACATATATGCAATACATACCGAATATGTGTGTGTTTGTGTGTGTATAGTAATACGTATGTACTACAAATTTACAAACAAACAAAATGAGAAACCACAACTACAACAACAACAACTACAACTAATTTATACCTATGCATATACATAATATATACATATGTATAGATACATACATACATATATAATTATGTATATAATAAAATAAAAATAAAAACAGAAAATGAAATATAAGAAATTTTTTGCAGGTCTATTATATAGTAAACAATGTTGCCATTTGATAAGATTTTCCCAACAAGACATTTGATATACACTATACATGTATGTATATGTATATACATACATTCATAATGCGTATGTATGTATGATACACATGTGTATGCATATGTATAGTATGTATGTATATACATAAGACTATATACCTTATATTCCGATAAAAATGGAAGTTTTTGTAATTTTGATAGAAACATTAAAACAAAAAACAAAAAAAAAACATAAAAAAAACTCAACAGGAATGAAAAATTTGCGAAAAAAATTTGTTAAATTACTAAAAAAAACACACACACACAAAACAAATACAAAACAAAAATAAATGGAACAAATGCCTAAAATTCAAACAAAACAAATATAAATTTGCATTTTTAATTAACAGCCGAGAAAATTTGAAACTGGATTACGAGAAATAAAATCGAGTATTTACATCAACAAAAATATTTTGAGAAACTTAAAAATATTAAAAAAAAATCAAGCCTTTATGCAACTTTTTTAAGCTGCAACTGCTTAGAAAAAATTTTTACAACTAAATATATACAATTTTCAGAGTCATGTAAGTATCTTGATAAAATCTAAATCGAATATAATTTTAATACTTTTGCCTAGTACCTTAATTCAAAAACTATTTTTTCCACACTTATTTTTATGCCTTTGCAAAAAGGGTTTATTAATGCTTGTCAATAATTTGTCATTACCAAAAATAAACCATTTATATGTAGTTCCAATTCTTGTCTATAAGTGCCAGATTTAATTTGAAATCCAACATTCAATTCAACCCATTTAAGAAATAAATAAATAATATGCAAAAATTAATATTACAAAATTTACAATTGAATCACAATTAATCACGCCACGAAAGTTTAAAAATTATATATACAGTTTAAAACATTTTCTTTAAAAAATGTCCTTACAGAAACCTGGCTATTCAAGTTATTAACCAGGGTCCGTAACAGTTATAAGTTATATTCAAAAAAATCAATAGTAATCATTAAATTATGAGTAGTATTCATTTAATCCAAAATAATTGTTATTTTTGATTTTTAAAATAATTGTTCAAAATAACTTTTATTTTTGATTTTTATGTTTTTACTCATGGCATAAGTGTTATTCTTAAATATAAAATTTTAAAAATCAAAAATAACAGGTAAAAGTAATTCTTTTAGATAAAAATTATTTTACTGGTGATTTTTTTGAGGAAAATTTTTAAAATAACAATTATTTTCGGTCCCTGTTATTAACTGCTTAGAACTGTAAAATTCTACCTACAATTTATTTTCTTTGAACACCACTGAAGAAAACTGCTTGTTTTCCATTTAATTATTTTTTTTGTACTTTATTAACGTTTTATAAGAAACTGTGGAAACAATAAATTTCTAGTAAAATCATTTAAAATTTTAAGCAAACAAGCGAAATTACAATACATTTATTGAGTAGAATTTGGTAAAAATTTAACTTGTGTGTTACGAATTTATTTGCGAATTTCGCCTAATTACAATATTATACCTATTATTATATTTATTTTTTATTTATATTAAGTTGTTAATTAATTATAGAACGGTGATAAATTTTTTATAAAAATTGTTAATTAGTTTAAAAAGTGCGTACCAATCGCGAATTTTCTTGACAAAAATGAAAGAAAGATAAATATTGTAATTAAGATATTATTCAAATGCATTTTATATGTGTACACCAAAAGTTAAATTTATTTATATTTATTTGCTAAATTATATAAGATAATGGATTGGCTTGATTTAAAATTAGATCAGGGACTTACATAAGCTTAATTTAAATATGTGAGACTGCTTTCTTTATCTAATAACGAAATATGCGAAAGTTAAGGAATGTAAGAAGCAGTGGAATTTTTTTCTTAAAATTTAACATTTAAACGGTCTTGGGGCTGCAGTCCCACTCTCATTTTGTCCAAATAACATTTAATTCCTGTATCATTGGAAATTGGAAAAAATTAGTTTACTAAATTTTTATGCCAACAAAAAGATGCTATTGTAACAGAAAGTTTTAAGTACTAAATTAGACTCATAAAAAAGTATATTAAAATGATATAAAGTAAGTTTAATGCACGTTTGTACTTGGATGTGCCACAAGTTTGTACTTGGATGTGCCACAAAATAAAACTAAATTGTTATTCAAATATCTTGTTAAGTTGTCTCATATATAAATTTATATTTGTATGAAAATTTTAGACAATATTTGTGAAATGTCACCTAGATGGACCACATTTAAATAGATTTACATAAACTAGCTCTTTAATAAAAATTCATATAAATATGGCACATTTTCTTAGTTTGAATTTTGATCTAAATATTAATTATATTATTATTATTTTCCAAAAAATTAACCAAATTATCGAATTTGGCCATTCAAGGGAAATTCATTGCTTACACGCACTGCTTCAATAATTTAACAACGTAACAATAAAGCAGTTCTATGATTTTAAAGAATACAAATTGATCAAGAATATATATGTAGTTATTGATGGCGGAATTCCTCATAATATATAATACTTAAAATTTTGTGCGATCCTTTTTTTTCCGCTAACTGGTGATAGTAAATCAAATGGATATTTTACTTGGGGTTTTTGTAAATGTAAAATGTCATAGGTCATAGCAGTCTGATCGTTTATCTAAATTGTTGGATCAAGTAGTAAGTACTATGTAAAACATATGGAAACTACATACAAACAATATATATATCTATATAGTTGCAGATACTGATTATACGAGATACTTGTGTCAGTGTCTGAATATATTTTGCTGCTTTATTTGTTCTATTTGTTCAGATGGTCGTGTTTTACCCTTGTCGTATAACCAGTCAAATGGAAATGGTAAAAGAGAAAAAGAGAAAAAATAACCAGAAAAGAAAAATCGCACAGTCCGCTGGAAAATTTATTTCTCAATTCTCGTCAGACAAATTTTATGCCAGAATTGGAGGCAAGGATAATGAGGTACGACCACATTGAGAAGTTGCCCCCGGGCAAGTAACGCCTCAGCTACATATGTATTTACCACCCAGACAGACCCGTAAATCATATTACTGCGGTACTCCGGGTGAACATGGACCTTACGCCAATTGAACTTTTGCCCCCTCCATCCATCAGCCAATCCTTCGGACCATGGCGGAATGGCGTTGAACTATAATATTTATTTGCCTATGTACACGCACGATGGTGACGCTGAAAGAAAGGGTTTCTTCTTATAGCCAAATGGTTTGTGGGTTTGGTTAGTAGTATATTGGTTGGTGGCCAGAGGGTTGGCAAGAGGAGGCGTTCGGAACGTGCCAAATTTTTAGCGATTGCTTCATGTGCATGCAACGCACGCTTAGGTCTGCCCCCAATCCACAATTTCTAATCATTTTGGGTAGTTGGGCAAATGTCCCAGGACCCAGCTCATATTCACATTCGCTTTCACTTTGAGACACGCACAGTGGTATTAAATCAATTGAACATATATACATATATCTGTTCGAATTTAAATTTTAATATGTAAATATGAATTCTGATTATAGATATATTTAAGCTTATTTATTTATAAAATCAGTTAAAAAAGAGAAAATTTGAACAGATATTAGAATTCTCATACCGGAGCGGGAACAGTACGTAAATAATTATCCTTCTATGTTTTTTTTTTTTTTGTAATCTGTATCTCTCTTTAACTTTCTATATCTTTACTGTTAAAATAAATCGGGGACACTGTTTGTTAAGAAAAAATGGACAGAGAAGGTAGATAAAAGTCAGCCATACTTCCGCCTATCCGCACCCACTCACACACACACACACACACATATATACATACACGCACACACACTCCAATGCAGAGAAGACCTTGCAAATTTACGCATTTTAATGGCCACGCACTGACCAGGCGCGGAAGCCGGAGCGAAGGACACGAAGCCAGCGACACGATGGCCTCGACGTCGGCGCAGATGTAGCCAAAGCCTTAGAGTCTCCATAATTTTGAATTCCTTTTCTCTCTAGGTGGACACCAACTTGGATTTCTGCTGGGCACTGGGTACTGTAAAAATACAACAAAATTCTACGTAAAATGGAATAAAAAAACCAAAGTGCCCCTGTAACATGTGCCAAAACGAATTTTGTATACTCTCAATGTAACAACGCAAAGTTGAAATATCGCAAATAATTTGATAAGATTTTTAAATATGGATGTTTTTTTTTTTTACTTTATAGTTAACCGTTTAATAAAGATCTAATTATATAGATATATATTTTACTTGCAGTTAAAAATCGTTCAATGCGACAATGAAAAAGAAATCTGATACAGGAATTCAATTCGTTGTACTGATCAAGAATATATATATACATACATATATACATACATAGTTTATAGAGTTGCAGATGCTTTCTGTAATAAAAAAAAAATGTCCTCATTGCAAGGGTATAAAATGGAAGGAGGAACAAAAGAGAAAAAAATAACTGAATGATGGAGAGAAGAAAGGGTTGCTAGCCGTGTGTTTTTTTTTTTTTTTTTTGTGTTTGCTCGGCATTTTATTTATGCTGCGTGGTTGCGTGGTCGTTCCTTCTTTAACTCTCCTCTGGTGGCAAGTCCAATGGTCTTTCCTCATCTCTTGCCGTATTTTCTTTTTTTTTTCTCCCACTTTTGTTGTGCTTTTTAAATTGGCAAGTGCCAGCGGGCGGCTCAGCCAACAAGCAAACTGCCCCTCTCCCCCCTTCATTCTAATGTCAAATGCTAAAACCCCTTGACAACGGCTTACACTGGTTCAAGAGTAATGCAAAATTTGATCATTTTAGAATATAATATAGAAAAACAAAAATTTTAAATAAGAATTCAAACAGGTGTAAGAATCTTTAATTGATAGACAAATATGTTATTATATTTAGTTACATTTCATGCTAACAAATTTTAGTATTAAAAATGTCTTAGTTTTTTGTATCAAGTGTTGGAATTTTGTTTATTATTTAAGAAATGTGTTTAGATAAGATCAATATTGGATCACAATTTGCTTGTTTCGTTTCTTTTATTCGTTCATATGCCTGCATTCCATTTTTGTCGTTTTTTAAATGTGTCAGTTTCCTTGTTAACATTAACATAACAGATACTGTTAAGTTAGTGTCAGTGTTGGTAAAAATTAGGATCGGTCGTTATTTTTAAACCAGACTTGCTATACTTGTGCTAATAAAAATCTTGATCACTATATTTCGATTTGATCTGCTAGAATCAAAAGGATGTTTTAAGATTTATGGTACACTAACCAGAAATTGTACAGATTAATACTTAAAGTTAAGTACATCTAAGTTACTGCAAGTTGTTTATGCGATATCAGTTTGAATTTGATTCTAATTTACTATGGAATCATACATATATACGTCTTATGTACAATACCTATATCTATTTTGAGGTTACTATTGCAAATCGAGTAAATTTAAAGTGCTTTAGAAGGAAAATTGCCTATTTGTAAATTTTTTTCTGTCTTTTCCTAATTAGAAACAATATAAAGAAAACATTTTTGGGGTTAAAAGTTTTTCCTTTATTGTGATGAGAATAAACCAAGAAACGGTTGATTGTTAGTTGTTTTTAGCATACTTTTGGGAACTTTAAAATTAAATGACTCGGTAAAGTTATTAAAAGGAATAATTTTAATCAATTTCAAAATCTTTTGCCAATTACTCACTTGAAAACATATCGATCCAATTAGTTTGCCTATAGTCGTGTTTTGCGTCACTTATTCGACTACTTTCGTCACATTGTGCAATGCGATGCGTTGCGATGCTACCTCATCAACAGGAACAGAAGAAGGACCAAGGTCTGGCTGGACCCTTAACCCGTTCGTGCGTTTTTTGAGCGTTGCCTTCGTGCGTTGTCCATCTTCATCGGGTGGCTTAATGGGTGGGGGTTGGAGGTAATGGGGAGGATGGTGGTTGGTCCTGTTGGTGGTGTTGGCCAGTAGGTGGGTTTAATTTAAGCGGGTTTTATTTTTTTTGTCAATTTTTTTTTTTTTGCTTTTTTACTTTTTTACATGCTTTTGGTTTTTTTTTTGTTGTGTTTTTTATTTGATTTTGCTTCGTATTTTTTGTTGTATTTTTTCGACTTTTTGCACAAAGGGGGTGGCTTTTCCTTTGTGTGTGTGTGTGTGAGTGTGTGTATGTGTGAATCTCGTTATGTTGTCTTTTGTTTGAAATGTCCGCTGCTGCAGCGACGTGGGCATCGCTGCCGACTTTGCTGTAACTCTTTTAGCCATTAACATTTGTTGTTGTTGTTGGTTCTCTCTCTCTACTTTTTTCTTTTTTTGCTGCCGTTATACAATTTTATTTATATAATGTATTTTATATGTATTTGTATTGTATGTTGCTCTTGCTTAAGTTACAAAAAATTTTAATTGAATTCTTTATTCCGGTTTTTTTCTCTGTTTTTGTTAATGTTGTTTTCTTTTTTTTTAACCAAGAGTTTAATGGAAATATGTAGAAATATATATGGAAAAAAAGGAACAGTAAAATTTAGAAAAGTAATGAAAATTGCTTAAAAAATTAGAGTTGGGTCAAATTGCTTATTTAGAAAATCAAATTTAATTGCTTAATTTATAATTTTTTATTATGAGAAGGAACATGTCCACTAACTTGATTAATTGTTTATATTTTACTTACTTCTTAACCATTTGCTTATTTGCTAATCCGAGTCTCTAATTTTGACATAAAAATAGCAAAAACTTAAACTTTAAGCCACTAAGATTCGAATTATTAAGTATTAATAATTGAACCACTGGGATTTGAACCATTGAGTTTTGAACCACTGAGATTTGAACCATTGATCAATGAACTACTATGGGAGAACGAATGAGTAAGGAACAGAAGAAGTGTTCAAGTATACTCAGAAACAGAAAAAAAGAAGAAAAATCAACTATCGAACCATTTATGGTTTCTTTATTATAAAATTTATCTGTTTTTATTTGTTTGCAGTTCAATTGGTTCATTAACTTCTTAATTACATTTCAGACAAAATTATCAATTTAAATATAAAAAAAACACTTAAAATAATATGTTTTTAAGATTTCATGAACATTCGTTAATGATGTATCGAAATCCATGTTTGTCCGGTTTTTGACGATGTGCTATAATTTCCATTAGTTATTTTTTCTGAGTATAGAGTAAACATATTCACTAAATCACCTAAATAAGTTTCTTAATTCTACAAATTAATTCATTTAGTATGTGGAATAACTTAAGAATAACTAAGAGTAAACGGTAAAACAAAAATCTATATAAATATTTCTAACATCCTTTTCGACAATCTATTTCCGGTGTAAGAAAAGTGTAAAGAAGACTGTTTTCAAATAATAGGTAAATAATAATTTTGAATATCATTAAAAGAGTATTTTTGAGTGGCTGTATTAGTATAAATTTATCTATTAAATGGTTGCGTGATGGCGTTCGTTTAATCAAAGGATTCTAAATTGAATTTTTTAATTTAGTTTAAATCTATTTAATTCGCTGTATTTCTATCGAATATCGTTACACTTGACCGTTGACTTTTATTGTTTTATGACTAGTTGAATAATAAATTAATGTAGTTGTTATTTAGATAATAATCCAACTTAATTATGATGTAGAAAAAGTATTTAAAAACCACAAACACTTTGGTTCTTTATAAGTAAAACTAAAACTTAAATTAGAAACAAATACTTTTGATTATTGAGCATAATTGAAAGTCAACAATATTGAGAGTAATTCATTATTTTACCCATATGACATATTAGTCTGTAGGTTAGTTTCGAAGTATTTCAGTTGATTTTTAGTTATTAGTTCAATTTATATTTATGACTAAGTGCAATGAGATAAAGTGGAATAACAAGTCAAGGATTAAGATCTTAAAGATAAGCTCTTGGAAAAAATAGGCGAATTATTCTAAATTTATATTCATTTTTGATTGTCTCTATTTAAAATTGTTTTTAAAATTTGCTTTAGTAAAGACAATGCAAGTTGTTAATAGATATTTTCCTAAAGAAATTGTCAAAAATTTATTAATTATAACTGTTACATTGAGTACAATAGGACCGAGCGATGGCTAATAATTGGCCAAAATTTGTTTCATGTGTTTGGGTGTATTTCTTTTAGGTTTTCCTTCTCTCATATTTCAAAAGAATTTAACTTTCATCTATCCAAATACAAGCAAAATCTTGGCAACCCTTTGTCCAGAATCATTATTTGACCTTTCCATTTGCTAAGATTGAGAGCCCAAAGCACAAATGAATGATGTAAGCAACTGTAAATGCCGACTTTGAGATACCCTTCACCGAGTAGGGATGCAAATTAAAATATTAGTCAGACACATCAACGAAATTAATGTATTCGGACAATCTGGGAGATGGATATATAGATATATATGTGTATCTAAATCGGGATTTATCACACTACCCAAAGTTATAGAGTATTAGAAATAGAACAAAATGAAAGAAATGATATATTGCCATGGCAAATGATGCAAACTTAATTGGTAAATATATATATTATGTATATGTATCATATGTAGATACATACATATATGTGTGTGTGTGTGTGCAAGGAGTAAAATGTAAACGAAAATCAAATTTAAAATTGGGCAAAATGTCTTTTCTTTGATATTTAATATGTTTAAATATGTAAAGCCTTTGAAGCGTGTCAGGAAGAAATTTTCACATACTCATACGAGGGGTGTCGACTTAAAGATACCCTTTAATAAGCAGGGCATTAAGTAACATAACTATTCCCAATATGAAATACCTTTTTATCGACAACTTACTCTTCCATTTTGAAGTGATGCCACCTAACGGAATATTTTAAATTTAAGTGTTGCAAAAGGCTGTTTTAGTGTGACTTGTTTCATACCGATCGTTCCAATGGACATTTCATCTTTGCACTGCTAATAGAAGGTATAGCAAATATCTGTAATAAAATTGAAATTGTTCAAATTTCCGATCGTTATTATAATTGACCATATACATATATCTCTGTATGTTTTATTTTGTCAATTATCCACAACTTGGATACAGGGTATAGGAAATGACCGAAAAGAAAATCACACACACACAGAAACAAACAGAACCATCCTGAACTCACACATATGCACATCACATATGTATGTATATTCAACATATATGTATATATGTACATATATGGTATTAGGCTGATATAGTAGAAACATCAGCAAAAGGCCAAGGCAAAATTCATTCAAACGAAACGAAATGAAACGAATTCAATTGAGATGACGATGACGACGACGACGACAACAAAGCAGGAATAATGCCAATGAAGAGTAAAGTAGATCGATAGATAGCACTAACACACACACACACACACATACATACACATCTATGGCCAGCATGTGGGACCAATGGCATTGAAACAAGAGGGGGCAGGAAAGGACTAGAGATCGTAATGCAAACTGTCAGAATGCGTAACTCAATTTACAATTTTTTTTTCTTTGCTTTTCCTTTTCCACTTTGAAGCAACAACAAAAGAAAGAAAGTGTGGGCAGCGAGCAAGAGCAAAAAGAAAGACAAAGGGAAAACGAAATGGAGAGACCGAAGTGCGTTAACGTGATGGGGGTGGAGTTAGGCTAAAAAAAAAAAGAAAAATGGAAAATGGTAAAAAGAAGCATCGGCTGGACACAAGGCAACGGCAACAGCAACAGCAGCAGCAGAAACGGAGACGTAGACCATAGTCCACATCCTTGTTGGCCTGGGATAGGGTGAGAGGGAGGGGGTTAAGAGAAAAGGAGCTGGAAACTCTCTCGCCCATGATAAAGACACCCAAATGTGCTTGGCGTGTGTCAGACGCGAGCAGCAGTTGCAAGTGGTTGACAGGGGACGAGGTGAAGGTAAAGATGGAGGTAGAGATGGAGATGGAGTTGGTCATCTGGGCAGGCTTTTTTGTTTCGCACGAATCCTTTCGCCAACCAACGAAACGAACAGGGAAAAAAAGACGAGAATATAATAAAAAGCGAACGAAAAAATGTAACAAAGTGCGTAAAGGGGTAGAGGGGGTTTCTGCAAGACTGGTAACGGGAATGGAGAAAAATCCTATACGTATATACAGTGAAAATTGTAATTGTACAATATTTTTTAAAAATCAAGACTTGAAAATTAATGTAATTGAAATTGTATTTTCATATTTATAATTGTGAGTTTTCGATTTAATAGAATACATTATTTATACAAATTTATAAATCGATGATTTTTACTAAATAAAATAAAAACAGAAACAAGCAAGTTTAAATTTTACCGATTTGAGACCATAAATAATCCTTGGAATAATATTCCACTTAACGATCGTGGTATTTACTAACACTAACATTAACAGTGAAAGAGCAATGTTAACGCTTACATAAAATAAAAAAAAGCAGAATAAATCAAGTAAAGAAAACAATTGTAATTCTGATTTAAATAATCAGATTTAAATAATTATGTATATAAAATATATAAAGGAAAGAAGGAGAAAAAGAAAAATGATGAATTTTTATACATGCACTTACTGCATTTTCCCCAAGGAATAAATTAAAATTGAATCTTTAAGATTTTAACAGGTGGATTATTCTTGATTTTTTTTTAAATATTATTTTAGGTTTGAATTTAAATCTCTTAAGTATAATACTAACATTTATCATATTTATCTTTTTATGGATATATGTAAGTAAAAATTGTGTGAATATACCACAAATAAAGCATTCTTAATGTGATTTGCTTAAATTTGTGATATTATAAAATTATTTTCAATAGTGAGAGTATTTACTGTAAAAGAAACTCACACAGTTATGTATATTCTTTATATATGTATGTATGTATGTATGTATTTATGTATGTATGTACATACACGCACAGATACGCTCGTTTGGACAATTGGCCATGGCTACCCCTTGCAAGCCTTCTTTCGCTTATCTCCCATTCCCCACTACGCAATATTCCCTGCTCCCCCTTTCATTCCCCTTTGACAATGTTTGCCAAGCGTGCAGAAAAGCTGACCAGCACAAAAAAAAAATACAAAATACAACAACAACAAAAAAAAAGCAAAAGGAGACGCACCAAATTATATAGAAAATATACAGCACAAAAAGAAAAAAAATAAACGAAACGAAACGAAAAAAAAAAGAAAAGAAAAAACGAGCCAAAATCTCTAATAGAAGGAGAATAAAAAGGGTTAGAAGAAATTGCGTTGGCAAAAGTAAAGAAATGTAAAGAAAATTACAAAATCACCCCCTTTGGCCAGGCTTACATGCTTACAGTTATTACCGTGATAAGGTGGACGGACGTGTGCGACTGTATGTGTGTGTGTGTATCAAGGATGGGGGGGGGGGGGGCTAGGTAGGAGTATGGGAATGGGGATGAATAAATGGAAAGAAGAATGAGAAAACGGGTATGCAATTGCCCTTGATAGTTTGCTGTACTTTATATTACTTACATACCTACTTACAAAAATATGTCTTTTTTTTTCTCTCTTGTGTGTTTCTTCCAACTGGAATCTGTTAGCCGGAAGGCCGGTCGTGGGGAGAATTACCGGAAATGAGTTGTATAAAAAACGCAAAATGCAATTTTATATTTAAGTCAAGTGTGTGGGAGTATTAATACGTTGTATATATATTTAGGCCTACTTTATCTCTCATCTTTGATAAGGTAAATACAAAAGAATAAATGAAAAAAGTTCAACTAGTATCTTAGGTGGATTCCTTAAGCGTTTTTGGAGCGAATGACATTGTGGGAACTTTGAATTTTTGCATATTTTGTTCCAATGAGTGGCCTTTACTTTTCACCTTTCCATAAATAATTCAAGTTGTATTAGATAAATCTAAAAATATATTTATTTAACAATACTTATAAACAATGTGTTTTGTTTTATTTTTTTTGGTAAATTTCTCGCTTCTGTTTTATGCTTATTTTTCCTTTGATGGTTGTTAATAGTTCTGTTAATATCGTTATGTTAAAATTTGAAGTTCTGTTAAATGCTAGTGTTAGTCAACGTCACTAATGATTGTTAGCGTTTAAACCAATTATCCTGTTTTTGAAAGATTAGTCAATTTATTAATTATCTAAGCGTGGAATCCATAACAAGCAAAATAAGTATCTTAACAGACACCAAACATCATGTTTATCGCTCAAGGAATATCCATTAATTTAATTAGAATTTATAGTTGGTCAAAAGAAAAAAATGAATGAAGGAATTTTAAGAATATTTCTAGGTATATTTTGATTTATTTATTTTTACATTTATTAAAGATTTCCATTGGAATCTAATTCAACTTTTTAATACTAATAATAATTTCTTGTTTCGTATGTATGTACATATGTATATCTAAATAAATTATGAATAGGAAACTAAGGAACGAGTCACACTCACTTAAAATTTTAGATATTTACGTGCCTGAGCATTCCACTTGATTCCAATTTATTTTTCGATCTTCTCTCTTTGTCCTTGCTGAATCTTTCACATAAAGGTGATTGATTTCTATGTCCTTCGAAAGTGTTCAAAGGTACTCATAGATTTATATTTATACATACATATGTACATACATATATAGTATATGGATTCTATACTCTTGTATCTGTGCATAAAAATTCATGAATATGCATATATAAAATATTATGAAATTTGTTTCACCCTCTCCTAAACACACACACACACATATATACATTTATACACTCATATGTAGAGATGTATGTATGTGTGTGCTGCTGGTCAAGCAAATATGGCAAATCAAACGCATTTCCATTCCCATCCCCATACCATTTCTTCTTCTCCCTTTCCTCTCCCACCATTTTCCCATCTTTGTGCTGGCCCTTGCGCAAAAAAGTATGCTCTGAAAAAAGTGAAAGAAAAAACGAAAAATTAGACGCTGACCAAAACGTCGACGTCGTCGTCGACGTTGGCAGCAAATGAAAAATTACATAAAAACCAAATTTATATACATATGTATATGTGCCTATATATTTATATATATATATATATATATAGATATATATGTATGTGTGTGTGTTTGTATCGGAGAAAAAGAAAAAAAAATTCTTCCCTTAACTTTTCATTTCAATGTTATGTAGTTGACAGTCCAGACGCCCCCTTTCTTTTTTTTTTTTGTATTTTTTGTATTTGTGTGTATGTTTTTGTTGTTGTTGTTGCTGTTGTTGCTGTTTTTTAAGTAGGAAATTGTGTCCAAGCTTCGTTGTCTGTCATCTCTGGTCGGTGTGTCTCTTATCAAATGATTTTCTTTTGTAAACTTTCACTGGCCGTCAAGGCGGACAAGGACAAGGCAACCCTTTTAGTTCTATGGCAGAACATGGAAAGGGGCAAACGGGTTGATGGGTGGTTGGTGGCTGAACGATGGCAATGGTGTGGGCAGTGTGGGCTAATGCTAATGTCGTATACGCTTGTCATTGCCAAAATGCTGAACATTTTCCCCAGTTTTCTTTTCGTGCTTTCTCTTTATTTTTTTATTCTTTTTTTTTTTTTTGTTGTCTTTTTTTTACGTGATTTTGCATTTTGGTTTTGGCTTTGTTGTCTGAGTTGTTTTCCTTCTTTTTTTTTTGGCATTTTTTATTTATTTTTTGGTTTTTTTTGCGACTTCAGTCTCAACTTTAACCCAAATATTCCGCTGTGGGAACTAAGTCAGTGTGTCTGGTTTGAACAAAACACAAAAAAAGAAAAGAAAAGAAAAAAAAAAAGTAACGAAAGAGAGGAAGAAACTACACAGACTCGAGGCATAAAATTTTGGATGGCCATAAATTAAGGATGCAGCCCACAAGTATGCTATGCTAAATGCGCTGAAGCGTGCGAATAGGCAAACCAACAAAACTTTCTCTCGCTCTCTCCAAATAGGAGTTTGTCCACCGTTATATGTGTACGCATATATGTATGTAGGTATGTATGCATAAATATGTAAAAGATTCATATATGTACACTACTACCCCCACCACCCCCACCACATCTCCTCCCCCTTTAGCTGTCTCCTTCAAAGGGCATTTGTTTGTGTGGTCGCAGAACTTGAAAACTACTTTGCATAAGACAGAACACACACACACAGCCATACTTATACATACGTATATAAACTACATGCAAAACCCTTACTGTCATTCTTACCCCCCTCCCGCCCAGCACGCACCATGTTAACTTTCCCTCACTCTCTTTTTTCTGCTTAAACAACAAAAACTTGCCTTGATTATAAATTTCAACTTAATTACAAAAACAGAATTTAATCCTTTCAAACTGTGTCGTTGACTGGCCTGTATGTGTGTTTGTGTCTCGGTGTGTGTGTGTTTGTGTGTTTGTGTACTACTAGGGACGCACACTAAGCAAACTATCCGCACCACAATACAAAATGCCTGAAGTGACTGAAATCACAATCAAACCGTGGAGCAAAGTGACTTATTTTAAAACAAAAATAAAATGGATGCATAGTAGATTTAAATCACTGATTTGCCATTTTACATATATAATAATATATATATTAAATTATTAAATACATAATTATTCTTTATCAGAATCTTGGCAAATGGCAAACTTTTTTTCTTTTAGCAATTTAAATTAGTATTAAAACTGTTTAATTTATTCAAATGAAATCAAATTGTTAAGGTATTTTTCATTTATTTTAGTATTCTTAATAATAATTTAAAGTGATAATGATATATTATATCATATTTAACCACTACTATTGCAAAATTTTGTATATATGTGTGTTGGTTAGTCCTTTATGCAAAAACTAAAAAACGTATTTAAATCGTATTTGAATCTTTAGAGTAAGAATGTTTATATATATCAGCATAACACATGGGCTACATTTTTTAAAGATTTTATATATATAACGATAAGTAACAAGTGTTATTTCGCTTTACAAAATTAGTGTTGTGTAACGTAAGAGTAATTTGTATTTAATCAGCAGTTAGTGTTGAAAGCATTCGCATTAAAAATTCTGAGTTGTAGAATCACAATCAAAGGCATATTTGTTGGGCAAAGAATAATGGTAATTTATTGTTTCAGATATAATACATATATACATATATTGAAACTGTTTTATCATTTTGTTTGAGAATCATTAATAAAATTTTTGATGTTTTCTTATTTACCACTCAAATGCGTAAGTCTAATATTAATACAGAATTACTAAATCAATAAATAATATAATAATTAAATAATAATAAACCAAATAAAGTGGTTTATTTCATAAAATTAAAGAAACTTATTTTTTAAAAGAATGTTTGAAAAATTCGAATTATTCTCCTTCCGTGTTTTTAATTCTATCTTTCTCCTTGGACAAAGAAAATTATTTGACTTTTTTTACGTTCAATTGGATTCTGTTACAATTAAATTACATAGTATTATCTATATCTACTGATATCCTTAAAATAATGCAACATCCTTTGGGTGAGCAGTAAATGAAATTTTCTGTCTTGATTTTTGTTCATTGTTTCTTGAATCTTTGCCACAAGTCCACAAAGAACAAGAGAGAAACATCGAGTGCTTGGACCATGATGGATATATCAAACTTGCGCATTAGTTTGCTTAGCCTCACACACACACACATACACACACACACATACACTCATATATGTATATGCTATGCATAGTTTACAATTGAGGAGCTGAAGTTAAGTGTAGCATACAATCAGGCGTTCACGCTGTTTGCCTTCCTTCTAATACATACAAATAGGCATACACACACACACACACGCACAAACAAATACATACATATGTATATGTGTGTATAAAGTTTGGCCATTAGGCAGTCTTTGGCCGATCAGCACCACAACATACACCTGCCCTCATCACCCAAAATCCTCCGCCCACCATACCTCTTGCCACCAATTGCTAAACCAATTTCCACACAAAAATTTTAAATTTCCGACACACGAAGGACGAAGATTTGCGAATGGCAAACTGAAGGATGCCTTGAAGCTAACTCACCCTCACACACATACATACATATATAAATATATATATATATATATGTATATGCATATGTGTGTATGTGTATGACCAACTTAACTTACAATAAAAGCCATCCCCCCCATCCCCTTTATACCTTATAGCCCACGACAATTTTGCTGTCCCATGGTTCTCTGCTCCTGCTATATGTTAAGTGTGTAAGTTGTGCCCTGAGCCCTGTTTTCTATGTTATTCAGTGTGGGGATAGAGATGGGGATGGGGGAAGGGATGATGAAGAGGAATAGGGGGGGGAATCATGGTATTGCCTGAATTCACTATTTTACATACGTAATGCAAACTTCATGGCGTTTTTGTTGGCCAAAGCTCATAAGCGCCGTTGGCTATAGATTTGGAAATTAGCGTAACGTCTGGACTTGGACCCAAAATTACAAAGGGGGGGATGTATATGTGTGTGTGTGAGTGCGAGTGTGAGTTGTTTGTGACCATGTGTGGGTGGATACATTTGAACATAGGCAAAAACTGACAAGTGAGTGAGTGTGTCCCATTTGAGAACTGAGTCCATCGGACCTTAAAGAACTTTATAATCCGGTAAAATTAAATGCAAATATAAATCCGGTCAATAGTTGTTCCCATTTCAAAATATTAAAAAAAAAACATATTGTTAACAATTATATAATATTAGTGTTAATTCTATAGACAAAAAAGTATATCTTTTTTTTAATAACTAACATTAATTTTAGGAGAAAATATAATTATATTCTTTTTGGTTTTACCTTCTGGAATTAATATGCCATTTACATTTAGATATATATAACCTGGATAAAATTGTAGATCAATTTCAATTAGTTATACCAAAAATGTCATCGCATCGACACAAAAACTTAAAGGAAATTTTTGGATTACAAAATTATAGTTCTCGTAATCGAAAGTTCTAGTAATCGAAAGAAAAAAAATTGAAGGATGTTTTTAATTATAAAACCTTCATTTCTATATTTTCTAGTAATGTAAAACTCAAAAATGAATACAAAAAATTAAATTTTTAAAACTCTTTCCTATTAAAAACAAAAACATAGGCAATTTTATAAATGAAAATAAAATCTTTTCGATCGTCTAGAAATACATTTTAATCCTTTAAAACTTACATGTAAGAACTTTCTGATGTGACTTGAAACTTAAACTGAAAACGGTTTTGTTTCTCAATTTAATAAAATAAATTTTTAACATACATCACAAAAATTTTGTCTCACAATTGCCCAAATCTTATTTATTTCAAATGTTTTAATAATATTTTTAAAAGATTATTATTTACGCAATTTATTTAAAAAAGGATCAAAAATATCATAAACTGAAATGGTCAAATTAAATAAAATTGAAACAAAAATTTAAAAGAGAAACTAAAATGGGGTTTTTAACTTAATGAATAAATAAAGTGTTAAATGATAGATTGCATTAAGAAAACACGTGGAAACTTTAACTAAGAAAAAGGTCCTGCCACTCCCCCATCTCTTATCCCCAATCTGCCATCTCAATTAAACTTATAAAATAAATTTTGCTTGCAATCAACTGTTCAAAACTGTTTTTTTTTTTATTCAAACTGATCAATTTACTATTGAGATATTTGAAATAGATATAACTAGATAACTATTTAGCGTATTAATTTTAATACGTACATTGCCCTAACACACACACATGCACACACACACACGCACCCCATATAGAGGCAGTATCTAAATCCAATTTGCAGCAAGTATTATTCAATATATATTGAACTTTTAAGCGATGAGTAGGAGAAGAAAGTTCGGTGAAGGAACAGAGATGGGAGATGGACGAAGAATTGCCAGCAGCTGCCACCAAAGGACGTCACTCGAGACTTGTGAGTGACGCAGACGGGAAGAGCGGAAAAACAGAATTGTGGATGGGGTAGGTGAGTGTGTGTGTGTGTGTGTGTGTGGGGCAGGAGCAGGACATGTTGGATATGGATGTGGCAATGCGTGCGTTCGACCGTGCGTCGCTCACACACACACACACACATATGCGCATACATTTTACACATGAATTTTTTACAGAACCAGGACACAGACTCCGGCAGCATCCTCGTTTCCTGTTTTTCCCCGTTTAGATTTTTTTTTTTTTTTTTGCATTTTTTACTGGACGTCAAGACTTACGTGCGATTACGTTCTTTAGCTTTTGGCATGGCACATGTGTGCGGTAAGTATGTGTGTGTGTGTGGGTGTGCGTGTGTGTGTGTGTGTTTGTGAATGAGAAGCTGCTACCCCCATTTGACTTTCACTTTCGTCTGGACTTGCCCTTGCCCTTACCAAGTGCTTGGCCGCTAGCTAAAAAATGAAAACAAAATGCATTAAATACGAACTATTTTATACCCTACACCGATATGCATAAATAAGCATATTATAAGAAAAAAATTAAGGATTATTTATACATATATGTAAAATGTTATATTATATTGTCACTAAACTAAAACTATTTAAAAAGCAAAAAATTAATTTTAATATATGTAAATTAGTGAAATATTAACAGAATAATTGAAATATATAAAAATGTATATATCTACATATGGTTATATATCCAAATTTGTTTTTGATCTTAATAAAAAAAATAACTTTTTGGTTTATTTGAGAAAGTTTGTGATAATCTAAAGATTAAAATTATTAAAGGTTGAATAGGATTCGGTTTGACTGGTAATTTCTTACTTAATTTTTACTATGCAGAATGCGATCGAAATTAGTGTGACCAAACGTATATAAAATTAGCAACAAGTTGTCAATTTTGAGTTGTTATTCTTTTTTATCAAAGTAAATTTTAAACAATTCAAAACGATTGAAAACTCGATTCTGCCTCTTATTGTAAAGGGTATATTTTATTTTTTTGCCAAAGCTAAAGGCAAAAAGCATTTTCTGTTGTCTGTCTATTTGTTTATTTGACAACATTTTCTACATATACCGATCTCTCCCATTTGTATGTGTATGTTCCTGTGTGTGTGTGTATGTGAGTGTTATTTATGCGCCTGTGTGTATGCTTTTAAATTTTTTATTTCCCTTTTTGCGTTTTTCTCGCCGTTTTCATCGGCTCAATTGAAATTAGGTTCAAACTGAAGAGTTAAGCGGCATATTTTTGGGTAAAAAAAGAAATATATATATACATATAAAACAAAACCACATGGCGCGTTAAGCAATTAAAAGTCATAACTGTTTGATTGGCCAATGTCGACCTTTTTTTTTTTTCTTGGCAGATATTTTGCTAGCAACTGTACCAACCATCTTTTGTTGGCCAAGCATTAGCCGAAAAATGACGTTGAAATATTACGAGAAATTTAAAAACCATTAGAAGCAGATAAAAGTGGACGGGGGCAGTACACTTTACCCTATCCTGTCCTGTACATATACATACATATATATATATATACATACATATATAATGTAAATACATTATATACAATCTATGTACAGTCTAAGAATAAGAAGTAGAAATTCGTAACACCGAAAATTGCGCGCGAATAAAGACGGAAAATATATAATAAAGGGAGAAACAAAAAAAAAAAAAAGAACAGAAGAGAAAATCAACAGCAGCCAAAGAAAAACCATCCACTTTTCCACTTTTTTGTTTTTGTCCTTGTCGACGGTTGGTCTAACTGGACTGCTGGCATTGGGGGTTAGGGGGAGAGAGGGAAGGTGGTTTAGATATTATTGTTGTTGTTGTTGTTGTTGCGTACTACCAATTTGCTAGTGACCATAATCAACCCCTTTTTTTTTTTGTTGGATTTTTTTTATTCGGTTTTCGTTTTGTTTGGTTGGTAAGTATGCAAAAAAGAAGAAAAAAAAAGTGCGTAAGGCGCAAAGGATGCGCAACCAGGACATGGTTGCAGGCTGAGAGGGGACAGGCAATTGGTTGTCTAGTGCCAAGTGATCATTCAGTTTATAATCACTATATAAATTCAAAGTTAAAGCTTGCTTTGTCCCTATTTAAAGCATAAATCTAATTAATAAGATGACAAAATTTATATAATTTATCTGTTTATCTGATGCTATCTTACAGAATATATATATAATATATTTAACAGAACTGGATAAATACGAAATAAAAAAAGGTACCCTTAATATACTTATTAATATCTTTTGTACAAAAATTGTAGAATAATTGATTTGAGTCCTTAAATATCAAGCAAAGCTGATCTTGGAAAATAAAGATTTTAATTTTCATGATGTTTCAAATAATATTGCATTTAATTGGGAATACTTAAAAGTTAATTAAATTAACATCCTTGGTTATGTTTCCAGTTATTTATTTATCATATTATCATAAGGGACTTTAATTTTATTGTGAACAAAATGAAAAAAAATTACGTTGACGACTGCATTCAATTGCTAATTTGTAAGGATCATGGTAACTCAATCAATTAAATTTTAAAAATATTAATTTTGTTTCTTATAGCTGTTTTTAAATTTATTGTAAATTTATTTAGACTTCTAAATATCGTAGTAAAATGCAGATAAAAATAAATTTTTCATACTTTCGTGAGAATTATGTTAAAATATTAATAGAGTTAATTTTCTAACTATTATTTCTATTAACGAAATATTTGTATTTTATTTTCTGATGATAAAGAATTAATTAAGAACTAAAGAATCAAGAATAACTTGTAATTTATAACAATTTACAAAAATATTCACTAATTTATTTACAGTGTTAGATAAAGGATTAATACCAGACTTAAGCAAGGCATGAATAGCAGCTACCAGGCTTTCGACTCAATTTATAAATAATTTAGAGATAATTTATTAAATAATTGTTTTTTGACTTAAAATAGAATAGCGGAAAAATATATTTTATTATTATATTTTATTAATATTATAAACAACTGCTTCTGTCTACACAATCAGCAATCAATTAAAGTTGTTGATCAGCGCCGAATCAAAGTCGAAAAGAGTTATTTAAAAGTAATATTGAAAATTATTTCAATTTCGTAAAAACGAAAACGTTTCGGATTTCGCTCAGATAAATAAAAAGTAATTACCGATTATCTTTGAGAATAAATATCTGAAGTCTATTTTAACTAATCATCAAAGTGTTGTAAACAAAAATATTTGTATTCGATGCAGTCATTAATTTTTTAGTTTATAAACCTAAAATGAAGTTAAATAAATTGGTTCAAAGGGCGAAAAGGACTTTAGGTAAAGATCAAATAGTAAAAAGCCAATTACTAAATAATTTGTAAAGTAATTGAAGTATAATCGATTGTCTTTTAAATAGAATTGAGAAATGGGAATAGACTTTATACTATTTATATATATATTTATAATAAAATTATTATCTGCTCATTTAAATGCTTCGATGGTTTGCAATTATTTTATTGATATTATCACTAACAAATGACAAGGATTTGGTGTCATTAGTGTTTTTGATATTTCATTTTATATTATATATTGTGTATATATTGTAATAGTAATGTTATTTTTCCCTTTCAGTGTTTAGCTCCTACGCTCGTGTCATCGATCAAAGCGCCTTGAAGTATGCCTCATGCATATTCAAATGATGCCAAAGGAATCACAGCAACGAAAATCAAGCTTACGCATTTAAAAAGCGGCAACCCATGAACTGAGTCCTTCTCCATCTACCTTACTCCCACTCTCACTCCACCACATCCCATCCCACCTCACTCCACTCCCTCGCCTCTTTCCAAGCCATAAAACGCGACAAAAAAAAAAGAGAAGAAAAAAAGGAAAGTGGAAAGGGAAAGACAAGAGCAAGGACAAAAAAAAAAAAGAAGAAAAATTAAAATACGCACAAAGTTTTGACAGCTGAATTGGCATAATGATGGGGTTAGTGACGCCCAAAGGGGAAAGGGCAGGCTGCTTCTGCTGCGCAAGGGTTTGGCGACCAGGGGGGGGGGGGGGACAGTGGGCGATACCGCATTGTCACTGCTCAGCCAGTGTCTGTCTGTCCCGTTTTTGTCCGTTGGTGTTGCTTCCCATTTTTTTCCCATCCGATTTTTTTCCTGGTTTTCTTTTTTTTTTCGTCCTTCTTCTTCTTCTTCTGTTCTGTTTTTTTGGGCGGCCATCATCGTTAATTTTATCTACGCAAATGCAAAATAATTACTTTACTTTTTCTTTGGTTTTCCGTCTACCCCCAACCCCTCCCCATCCATCACCTTATACACCCTTTGCCTTGGCCCTGTGGAAATTTATGTACATACTTTGCTTTTTCTTTCTATATAATTTTTTTTTTCCTTCTTTTTATTCATTTTTTGGTGTTGTTTTCGTTTTTTTTTTTTTCTTTGTATTGAAAAGCATTTTAAAATTCGGCGGCAGCTGTCCCATCTTGTTCCTTTTTGGCCCGCTGTCGCGTCTTCTTCTCTATATTTTCTCGTTTTTTCTCTTTTTTTTCCTTTTTTTTTTTTTTTTTTTTAATTAAACAAAAGGGTTAAAAAGTTTGCCAACGAAACGAAATCTATGTAGAGGAAAAAAAAGGGGGTAAAATCAAATTTTTTGCCCTTGCCTCTTTTACTTTCGTTTTCATTTTCAGTTTCTATTTAGTTTTCATTTATTTTTAAAAGGAAAATTTTAATAACTAAGGGTTGGCCCACGGCCAATAGCAGAATATTTGTGGGAGCGGGGAGGTGAATGTGTTTCGGGATGGGGTGTGGGTTCTTCATTGGTTCACAAAGAAAATACATTAATGTAATTTTTCTACAACGTTTTTCTTTTACTTCTTGTTTTTTTTTTTCTTTTTTTCTTTCGTTTTGAGTGGGTGGCAGAGTTAACCCCTTTTTTTCTTTCATTAATGTCCGGTTTTGTCAGTTTTATTTTTACCCGTTTTTCTCGTTTTCCTCGCTTTTGATTTTCTTTTCTTTTTTTTTTAGTCATGTGTTTATCTTCACGTCTCAGTTGGCAGATTTTCAGTCAACTCTGCCAACGGACCAATACAAAACGAAAATTGTATAAATGTTTCATTACATTAATTTTCTTTTGAAACGAAATAGTTGACACAAAGTTTGTAAGCATTGTCTACAAAGGGGAATGATGACACTGGGTGAGGGGGGGAGGTGTACAAAGGGCATACATTTAGCATAGACAGGACTCCTTTATAATTCCCGAAGGGTCTTAGTTATAGACAAATTTGGTATTCATTTGACTAAAATTGATGTTTCTAAGAATTTAAGGATCCTGTCCAACATATTTAATTGCACCAAGCATTTAATACCCTTACAATAATAATTACATAAAATTAATTAAAAAATAATTTTAAACTAATTTTCTTTCTTTGCGAGGGATAAAAAAATGTATCAAATATGTCTGAAAGCAAATTAAAAACATTCTCTTTCTACCAATTGTACCTGTGGGTTTTATAAATAGTTAGTTCCATTCAAAACATTAAAAGTTCTATTTATTTATGTTGCAAAAAAGCTTTCAACTACTGTAAAATGCCCTCAGCAAGTGTAGAAATTCATTAACAAATTAATTCATTCCGATAAGCTCAATGCCAAATCTAAAGAACAAAAGACATTGTTGGTCAGAGACATGCAAATCCAATTAAATCCAATTCATTACTATTATTAAATTTTAACTAAATTATATAAAATTATATTAAATTATTTAACTAAATTATACATCAAATTATACATCAAAAAATATTAATTAATTGAGGCATTCATTGTAATCATAAAAAACTAGAAATGTTGACATAAATTGTCTCTGAAAAGTTAAAAAGAAATTGCAATTTCACACACATGATTAATATATATATTAACATTTTTTGGAATTTTTTAAAATACGACAATTAAAATGATTGCGTTTATTTACGTCATTTGTTATGTATATGCTATGTATACTTTTTTATATGTTTTATCATATATTTCCTTAATTAAAACTTTGTAAAAAACACAAAAAATATATCATAAAATTTGTAGTTTTCACCTTGAAAAACACATAGGAACACATTGTACAATAATTCACAGGAACTATAATAAACGTCTTAATTTATATATTTTCTTTAATTTTTTCCACAAGCAAACTATAAAGCTTTTAACACGATTAAATTTAAACACGATTTCACGTGCTGTTTTCAATAACCGATGCAACCATTGAAAAATTTTTAAAAATGATTTTCACACTACTTGGAATGTTTTATTTACTAAATAATTTGAATTGAAGTCAAAATTTCGGTCATTGGACTGTATTTCAATACTTTTAATCCTCAACACTTTTTCAAAAGTAAACCAGTTGAGAATTACAAGTGAAACGAGGGAAGAAAAAGTACAGAGCATTGGACAACATAGTTCATATATTGTAGATATATTTAGATTATGTTTTCAATTTTTGCAAAGAAAGAGCTGCAGTGGTTAACTTTCTTAGATATCGAATTAAAATTTTTTGACAACTAGACAAAATTTTTGGGACTTTTTTATTCTTTTAAAAGAACAAAAACTTTGCATAATTTTTGACTCACATTATGATTAATGTGTTGATTGCAAATGGCAACCATAAGAACAGAGTTGCCATCAAATGGAAAAAAGTTTATTTTTAATCTATCTGAACTATTCACTGTTTAAGTTTTACTAACAAAGGCATCATCAAATCAGCTTATTAACTATAATTTTAAAACAAAAATAGAAGAAAAATAATTTTTATAGTCTTAATTTAATTATATTAGGTTTCTTTTCTTGTAGTTGTTAGATTATACTTTAAATTAGTCATGGAAATATAAAACACAAATTGTACTTTTAACTTGTTCTTGTTTTTCGCAGGCTTTGGTTTTATTGTCAACTGGGAAAAAATGTGCTTTTTAGTTACCCTATTCAAAAAATTATTTCAGTTTTAAATAATTTGCGAAATGTAGTAAAAATGAATTATTGTTAACAGTTTACAAACAAAAGGCTTAACAATTACAAACTATTGTTAAAATTTAAATATTTACCTAATTATCTGTAGCCAAAAAGAGAAATCTTTAATTTATTGGATGAAAAGGTTTTCCATGTTTAATGTTTAAATTTTTAGAAATATTTTAAATATGCTTTAAATATAACAAGTTAGTTATGTAAACTATTTTCACTTTACTTATACATATGTGTATTAAATATATATGTATATACACAGATATATTCACTAATACATGGAAGATATCTCAACACTAATTTAGTTTCTGTTGGAATTTCTTCTGCAACTTTGTCCCATTTCCTTGTTTATATATATATATATATGTATGTGTGTGTGTGCGTGTGTGTTATGTATGTATTGGTGCATATGTAGCAACAAGTTTTGACTTTTCTTGCCACGCACAATTTCAACTCACATGCAGTGGCATTTATTTCTATTAAATTTAATAATAACCCCAAGGAGCAGTGCCTGGAGGGGCAGCAGCTGCTTGGACGGCCACTGTGGAGCATTTAGAATGGACCCAATGTATCAACGGCTGCTCCAGCCCTGACCGCCTTTCCTTTTTATCCCCCCCCCTCCCCCCCTACTCTCCCTCTTTCTTCTGTGTAGTATATGCCGGCCCTTATTCACATCTTTGGTGCCCCCCCCATGCCACTCTAGTGAGCAAGCAGCAATCGTGGCAAATGGAAAGTAAAACTCATTTTCCCCTTTAGCCAGGCGTTTTTCACTTTTGCCCAACCAAAAAAAAAAAAAAGCAACCGAAATTGTGTAGGAAAAGGCCAAAAGGAGGAAAATACCCCCTTGAGTTTATAACTTAAAAATTCAAAGCACGAACAAAGTTCTAATTTAAACACCGAAAAACGAAAGAAGACGAGAAAAAAAAAGAAGAAAGCAACGGAAAGAGAAAAACGCACGCTGCGAAAAAAAGAAAGCAAATGGAAAAAAATTGGACATAAAGTGCACAGGCAGGCAGGCGCAGCTCCAAGGCGAGTAAATAAAAAACCGAAAGCTCAGGACAGAAGGCGCAGGACCCTTTGGACGGACAATCGGGCTAAGCAAGTAAAGGGTGGCAATAGCAAGTTCTTTGCAAAAAAAAAAGAAAAGAAAAAAATGCCCGCACACACACACACACACAGAAGAGAAAGAAAACTGCGTAAAAAAGAAAAGCCGAGTGAAAGTGAAAGCAAGTAAAATTATTTGAAATGGGGTGGTGCCTGCTTGTGGCACTGGTGGAGGCAGGACGCCTTTGGTCCTGATGGCAAGTAGAAAAAAAAAAATAAAGGGAGAAGGTCATCTGTTTGGTCAACCCATAGAATCAAGTCCAATCCAACTTATATACACTGCCCACTTCAACATGCAAACATATGTCTACCATTTATCTCTAGCAAATTAAACTAAACAAATTGATATTAAGAATAATTAAGTAAATGGTGAGCACAGATCGTAAACAAAAATATGAGATCTTTAATATTCAATCACTATGAGATGATCCGGCTAAAGGCTGACCCTGAAAAAAGGATGGTCTACTCTGTTTTCTTTAGCTTTAAGTCCTTTAGGTCTCGTCGTCGATCACATTCACACTGTTCAAATACAAAGAAAAAGAAAGAGTTTTTTATTTGTGTAGACCTGAAACTGGCAAACCATAAGGTTTAATAAACTTTCTAATATGTATTATAGTATTAAGCAATCATTAGTTTTATATAGTGTATGTTAAAGATAAAAGCAGAAGCAACAACAGCAGATATTAACAGAGATTTTAACAGCGGAAAAAGGAAAAAGGAGTGATCTGGCAACACAAAAAAAAAGAAGAAAACGACGCGGAGGAGAAATATCGAGCATCGATATATACAGCAGCAACAGGAGAAGCAACGTGGAATAAATACTTTGTATATTAATCAAGTAAATAAAAATCAGTCAACATATCAACTCATATTTACGTTATAACATTTGTTTTTTTTTTTTGCCATGTTTTAGTTACTAAATTAAAATAATTTAACAAGGGAAATTTATATAAAAACCGGTAACGTAAATTATTTGAAGGGGAAAACATACTACCAAATTTTATTTTAAAACAAATTTACAACAAAATTAAATATACAGTCAGTCACCAAATCATTATGGGTAATTACAAGCAATATTTTTGTCTAGAAAAATATCGCCTAGTTATCTATCAAATAGTATCACAGATCTGGATGGCAAAGACAAACGTCGAAACCATTATATAGACTTTATATATGTACATACATTATCGATTACTTTATGTATATTATCAGACACATCAACTGACTAATTAATTTTGTACATAATTCAAACAAATAGATGTAAAATAAATCAATTTTTGTCACTTTCCCGTATATAATTTGATTCATCAAATTTCGCTCTTATCTATAGAAAATATAAATAGACAGACAGACGTCGTTTTCTACCAATCATTTGCTCTTTCTAACTCATTTTCGCTTTTCCTTTCTTTTTTTTTTTGATTTTACTTTTTTCTGTTTTTAACCACTTCTTCGTCGCCTTATTCGTATTTTTAATTTATATAAATGCCAATTTTCATTTACCCCGTGGCCAACCCTTGTACGAGCCATGCTCATTATGGCCATGTCTCTCTTCTTGTCTGTGTTGGTGTCTTTTTTTTTATATTTATGTACTTAGCTCGGCCAGCATAATCGCCCCCTCTACTTTGTGCCATCTTCATTTGCCTCATTTTTCCTTTTACTTTTTTATACCCTTGCCTTAAAGGGCTTACTAAATTTTAGCCAAAAGATAGAATATAGCTTGCGGTTTCAGCTTCTTTTCCTATTTCGATAATATGTGTTGAAATTTTGAGAGTTTTTGACCACAACTAAAATATTAGTCATTTACGGAGATTAAAACCCGAATGGATTAATGTTACATTAAGTATTCTCCTTCTGATCATGTATTTTTGGATATGCATCAAAAATGGTCATGTAATTTGAAAATTATTAGAAATTTTTTAAAAATTTTGGTATACTAAAAAATGACAAAAAGAAATATACATACGTCGTATAAAGGCAACTTTTGAGATCTTCAAATTTAAAACCAACTACGGATTTAAAATTTAATTTAGAAAAACTATTGATTGTTTTATTTCTTTGATCCTATAATTTTAGCTACTTTATTTTGTTACCAAAAAATGTTTTGGTTCTGCCTTTGAGGATTCTTCATATTTTATTTTATATTATATAATATCATATTTTAATTGTATTAGTAATAGTTTAATATATAGTATAATAATATATTATTAATAGTAAAAATCTTTGTTTTTATACATTTAAAAGAAACTCAATGTAAGGATTTATTGCACTTTTGACATTTCATAGATAGAAAGTCATTGAAGTTCGATTATTTCCTGAACATGATAAAAAACTTGGACCTGTTTTATTATTTAAACAATTATTAATAAGAGCCTAACTTCGCACATAAAAAAACATTTCTTAGCCATGTTTTTTTAATTATATGTATGTTTTTGTCCTTTGCGAATTAAATTTCTTTCTTTCCTTGCTTAAGGAAAAATTTCACTGATCTAATGCTACTCGATGCCACGCCAATAATTATTTAAAATAATAATTGTTTAAATAAATTCTAAGCTACAAACACAACATTTCTTTTTTTCCACAGGTTTTATTATTTGGAAATTTTAATTGTGTTGTTGTTAACTTGATGTTGCTTAACAAAAACAAAATTAACATTTTTTCATACAAAACATATACATAAATCCGTGAAAATTCCATAGATTTGGTTACTTTTAAAGTAGTTTAATATAATTTTCCAACACTAGTGAACTCAGATATTGATGCACTTGAAAAGCTTTGTAAAATAATTATACAGTTTTATTACGATTCTAGAATTTCCTAAATTTTATCCCTTTTGACATGAAAAGGAAAACTGTTTTCTCACAATCCAAGTCGTGTCTTATCAGTCTTATCAGTGTCTTATCAGTTAGTTCAAATCAATTATTTAAAATTTCTTATACAAAATATGTATGTACAAAAAAATTGCATACTTTTACTTTTTTATACCCTTGCCTTAAAGGGCTTACTAAATTTTAGCCAAAAGATAGAATATAGCTTGCGGTTTCAGCTTCTTTTCCTATTTCGATAACATATTTTTTAATTTTGAGTGTATTATTCTTATACCTATGAATATGAAAGGTTAGCATTTTCAACATTCTAAACAAAGCGGATGAGATTTGAAATGTAGCGATCAGGATATTGACTAATACGATGTTTTCTAACACTGTTAATGAAATAACAGCAGCCAAAAGGTTAACATTAGCAGAGAGAGTGAGAGCAAAATATTATAAAAAGCGAACACTAAAAGGTCCTAGATGAATTAGAAATTAAGTGATCGAATTATAAATCTAAATAACCCTATTCAAGTGTGAATATTATAATATTTTTAATAAACTAAATTAATACGTCTGCCACATAGTTCTTCACTTGATGCTAAGAAGGGTCTCAATCGGAATGAACTTTCAATGCTGCATCATAAGTGTTTTTTGTCAAGTGTAAAACTAATTGTCAAACAAACTAATAACCAACAAAAGTTGTGCTTTTCATTTTAATAGTTAGTGTAGTAATATTCTAGATAGAACAACAACAAAAACAACAACAGCAATATAAGAAAATGTCCAGATGACAATCAAAGTGCGAAATGTTAGACAAAAGTTTTTGTTGCCTTGCCATAAAAGCACAACCGGCAATAATGCTGGAAAATGCTACATTTACGTCACTTAAGCTGCCATTTAGTAGCAACACACACACACAGACAAATATGTATATGTGTATGTTTAGATGTATGGGTACATGTCGGTGGCAACATAAATTAAGTTATTTTGATAATCAAAACTGAAAAGCGAATGCTTTTTCGGTTAGACAACGGGTGGTCGGTCGAAAACTGAAAGTGAAATCTTTTGCGGGGGAGTGGCCATCATGTATTGTAGTAGTAGTAAGATATGTGTGTGTGTGTGTGTGTGTGTGTGTAAATCTAACTATACATACATATGTATGTATATTGGGGGGCATTCATTTGTAGTTGTAGTTTAAGTTTGCCACTACCGCTTAGGGGTCGTCCAGAATGTATGCGAAGGGGCTGGGGGGAGGGGAAGCTTTTTTTAAGGGTTGCTCCGGCTGACGATTTTGTCTTTTGGTTCATTGTTTGTAGTTGCCTTGCTGTTTTACAACATAACAGCGACAACAACTACAACTTTACTATTGCCTAATATTCCACACACACACACACAAACATACACGAGCACATACACACACTCTAACCCTTTATCCTGTGCGCCATCAAGTAGGCAACATTGTTAGCACAATTGTGTTGCATACTTTGTTGGGCATGCGTCAGAACAAGATGCGAATTTGAATCTCTCTCTGTGCGTGTGTGTGTGTGTGTATTTGCTTTGTATATATTTATACATATATATATAAATATATATATATATGTGCGTGTGTGTCCAACAACTGCCCAGACGTGTTGGCCATGTCACCCCCTCCTTAACATCACCTTCCTTCCCCTTTGGCACACACGCATAAATATACAGTTTTAAAGGAACTTTGGCAAGAAGGACAGGCATAAGGTGGTGTTTGAGTATGGGGTACGTGTTGATTGGGGGAGGGGGTAGGGGGAGGTGTGGAAGCGAAAGGGGTGTGAGTATGGGTTGGTAGGTGGACACACAGACGAACTAATTTACCTACGCTAGCAATTTTTGGCACACACACATACATACATATATATATGTATATGTAGATGTGTATTATATATATATGTACATATATATATGTATATACGCGCACATATGCAAATTTTCAATGCTTTATTTTTGGTGGTGGTCCACGAGTGTGT
Organism: Drosophila emarginata; assembly: GCA_037075365.1. Taxonomy (NCBI): domain Eukaryota; kingdom Metazoa; phylum Arthropoda; class Insecta; order Diptera; family Drosophilidae; genus Drosophila; species Drosophila emarginata. Next base: position 169,228 of record JBAMCD010000174.1, read on the forward strand.
GAAATGGCAGGAGATGGGGGAGTGGGTAAGAGCTGTGGCTAGAGCCTGAGTTGGGGAATGCTGTGAAAGCAGCTGCGTCATTGTCCTTGCCCACAGCTCCCACCACTACCTCTCTCTCTCTCTGTCTTTCTCTCTCATACTTGCTTCAGCTCTTTCTCTACTCTCACTCCTTCTCTCTCCCTTTCTTTCTCTTTCTGTGACTGTCGTTAGGCAGCCTTTGGGCCATTGTTGGACTTGTGTGTTCCTTTCATTTTCATTCCTTTCCCCCCTTTTGGACTGGCCTATGTCCAACAACTGCCGCCTGCTGCATACAGATGTATGTATGTATATATGTGTCTACATGCACACATACATAAATTTATACATACATATATATTTTAATCTTTAGTTTATGGCTTATTCAAAACTAATGACACTGAAAGCATCCAGGCAAAGATGTAAAAACCAAAGCGGTTACTCCTAATGGAGGTGGAAAGGTGGCAACGGAATGGAGCAGGAGATAGAACCATTTGTCAAAGCCTTTGAAACCGGTAGAGAATTCTCTGGAGTTAAAAACTGTTCTAACAAGCATAGAATATTTCTTTTTTTTTCATGTTTGAGAGTTTTCAACTAACATTTCATATATTCTAACTTCTGTAATCACAGAAGTAACACGATTATAATTTTATATTGTCCATCTATTAATATAAATACATAAAGGGAATTACCAGATATCTAACAAATCAACTTAGGACACTTATTAACAAAATACTTAACGATAAGACCTTAATACTATTATCATCTATTCGAAATGAATTTTTTGAATTTCAAACAATCAAATAAACTTATTTTAAAAACTTTTTCAAATACCCAAATTACTCAAGTACTCTCAGTGTTAAATAAGTACCCAAAGTTGTATCAAAACAATATTCATTTGTACACGTTCCATAAATTTCATATAGGCCACTCAATTACATAAGTAGCTAACCATTAACTTGGCCTAAATAACAGACCCAATAATATTTATAAGAAGCTGGTATATTTATATCATATAGAATTTAGCAATAATAATTACTCCAAACTCTTTTAGATTTATTGCTAAGAAATAACTATGCAAAGGAATTTTGGACAGTAATGGGATTATTAACAGAGGTAAAGCAGTTAACAGATAATTATCGATATATTTTAATTTCTGGCGTTACCAGATAAACATGCAAAAATATTTCGTTAGGTCAGACGTAAAACAAATCTGTGCAAATTTTTAGCAGCTTAATTTAATAAAAGAAAAACATAAATTTAGAATGAACTCAAAATTAAATATATATCTAATTGATCCTTATATGCAGTAGAATCTTACTATATATATATAAATATATATACATAAGTACATGTATAGTGGGCAAACAAATATGTACATATGTTTGTTAAATTTTTGCTGTGGGCAATTCTAAATCAATAGAATATAGATTGATCTATTTAGACATTTAACCAGAATCAATCTTTATAAATTATCATTGTTTAAGTTTGTTCACTTGACCGCCGCATTGCAAAATCCTAGAACATTTGCCTATTACAGCAATATTTAGTTACCAACCCTTAAATGTTACCATAAGTGTGTGTGTGTGTGTGAGTGAGTGGGTGGGTGGGTGTGGATGTGTGTCTCAAATTGTTTGCCATTTGTAAGCGTTGTATGTTTTAGGCCTTTCTCCGTTTTGCCTGTTGTTTTAAAATTAAAATGAATGCCCGCAAGCAATAACTACGAGAAGCCAACCAACAAAAACCCACCCAACCATCCGGCCATCCGACCACCCAATCCACCCACAAACCATCCAACCACATGCTCTGTTAGTTGCCTCCTGCTGCTGTCCAAGAGAAGCCAACATCATTATGCGTAGCAGTGTGTCCATGTGGCCTTCTCTACATCTCCCACTACATCTCCATCTTTCGCTAACTCTCTCTATCTCTATCTCTCTTGCTTGTGTTTTCTCTCTCTCTTTCGCTCGATCGATCGATGTGTGTGTGCAAAATAATATCGTAAATTACGCAAAAATAAAAAAAAATAAAAATAGTAACGTAACGTAAAGGAAACACGACGAAATAGAATGAGAACGAAGAGCCAAAATGAGAACCGAAGTTGTGGGCGGTGGTTAACTGCCAGACTTTGGAGACGACAACGTACCACGTGGACTCACACACACACAGAGGCACACACACACACACACACACATGCACATGTGTCGGCAGGATGTTGTCGTCGAGCCGTCGTCCAGCTTATTTGGCCTCCGTGTGTAAGGATTCGTTCGACTCTTGGCAATATGAAAAACTAGCAACCACCAAATCAAAGGGACTAAAGGAAGCCAATTCAACAGTTTATCCCTATAAGATTTCAGATTCCATTTGATTATTGTACAGTCTAATAATTACCGATAAACGATAATAAGTATCTTGATCGATAACAAAAGCTAATTCACATGGAACGATGGAATCTTTAAAAGAATTCTTTTAGTTTTGTAGTTATAAAGAATTCCAATTTAAGTGATCAATTAACATTGTTCAGTTTTGGTAAACATCACATAAAAATATATACATATATGTATATAATAGAAATTTCAAATTTACGATGCATTTATTTATAAGAATATAACATATTCTAATATCCATTTTTCCATTTTGCACTGATGGATATTTGGTATATAAATCCGTATCCTCAATTAGAATATCTTTTCTCGAATGTTTTTTTTTTTTTTTAAATAAACTTGAACTGGAAGCATATTAAAATACTTGCAGTATCTTACCCATTAACCGTTATATATATGTACATACTTTACGGTTATAATTGGCATTATTAAGTGATCTCTATATCAAGTGGAAAACTAATTAATCAACCCTCGCACATATCGCCAAAAAAGTTGGACTTTAGAAAAGCGGCAGTGGCATCCGTAAAAGCAGAAGCACATTGTAAAATCCGGTCTCCCCTCCCCTGACCAACCTACATGAATGCTCCCGCCTATGCCATGTCCATTCACAACACTTGCTACGCACAATGACACCCCACCCCTTGCCCCTCCCCCTACCCCATCACGCATCATACTATATCTACCGACCAAGCGCACATTCCTTTTCCTTTCTCTTGGCCAACAAGAGAACGATGGTAACGTCTGCCGTTAGGTCCTTTTGGACTACAAGCATACACACACACACACACACACATACATATATACACTCACTCACTCACTTACACACACATACACACACACTGTGGTCCACTTATGATGAGTTTACATTTTCGAAAACTGGGCAAGTATCAACAACAACAACAACATTAAAGAAAATCGCCCTCATCTCTTATAGTTGGAACGGGAGGCGTGCGTGTTCATGCAAAAGGGGTGGGGTAGGGGAAGGCATTGTCGACTGTCATACATTCAAAACAGTTCAGGAAACTGTGCTGGAGACAGAGGAATACGTTTAGAGGTAGAAAGGGGATGAGGACTCAAACACAGACACAGGAAGCCAAATGTGCTCGCTCGTCTATCGTCCAACTTTCAAGTCCAATCTCCTTCCCCTTTCTTCTCCACCCACACCCACACACATACACATACATATACATATAAGATACACTACCCGTTACGTATGCATATTTTGTTATAAGGGTAGATGGGAAAATCGAGGGGATATGCTAAAAAATAAAGGTGGAGGGATGTGGAGAGCCAACAAGAGGGGATACGCTCCCGTCACTCAGACGATGAAGACGACGTACAAATGAGCTTGGGCAAGGACGATGAGGCCAAGACGTATGTGTATGGGCTGTAAATTCATGTATTTTACTTTCTCTGTGTGTGTGTGTGTGTGTCCACTGTAAAAACATGGAAAGAGAGTTACAAAATATACAAATTTTCTCAATGAAATCTAAAAATGATTTATTTAACCCCAAACAGGATTAATTTAATCATGAACATTATTGATAACTATAGAAATCCAGATGCTTTTCCATCGAATCGTAGATCTTTATATTTTCTTCTTTATCAATTCATATCTTTTTTTAAGTTATCTTTCTCGTTTTTAAAATCGGAAATATTTGATTTTATGAGAAAGTTTCAAAAGATTCTCAAATTTTCATTGATGGGAGACAAAAAGAATTATTAAATGCTGTTTGCAAATAACGGTTGTCCGTTAAGAAAATAACTGTAAAATTTATGCACTTTCTGCCTTTTATTGAGAGATCAAAAGGGAAAAAATAATCTGGTTGAAAATCGCTTTTCTAAAGAACCAATGTGAACGGTTAATCTGTGACTATCTGTTCCAAGTGTCATTAAAAAGCATTTATTTTGTAACAACGAGAAAAAGTCAGCCTGTTGCTTAGATATATATATCTACGATCTCTATATTATAAGATTTAACTGCAAAAAAAAAAAAACAACAAAACAAGTTTAATTGATGGATAGATTAAATTGTTAAAAATTAAATTAATCTTTAAAGCTAACGGTTTTGAAGAAAGATTTCTCTCAGTGTGACGGCAGACATAGACAGTGATGCATACATAGATGTAGAGTATGTATGTATGTATGAATGGATGTATGTATGTATGTATTAATGTATGTATGGACATGGAGAAGCAGATGATGGTTAAGGCGGTTGCTTGGCGGACGTTGGCGATGCTGACTTTGAATGTCCATGTAGACATTTTGCAATTTTGAAATACATGCGCAGTCACACACATACACAAGCACCCACACACACACACACACATACACACACAGATATATATATATATAGCACACACAGACACATGCAAGTGCTTTTAACATTTTCTAAGATTCAAATTTCGTAAATTATCCCTTTGCGAGTTGTGTGTCCGTGTGGATCCGGGTGTGAGTGTGTGCGTATGTGTGTGTGTGATAGTGGGAGTAGCAGTGAGAGTATGTGTTAGGCTCATATTGCTCGACCATTATAAAACTACATACATATATATATATATATATAAACATATACATATATATGTATATAGAAGCATCCAATGGATCCAAGAGACGAGAGGCTAAGCAACAGGAGCAGAATGAACACTTCGCGGGCTACGTAATTTCCGTTTTAGCCAACTGGTCGATGTGGCACGTTGATTGCTTCTTAGACTGGTCCGTTCTTGGCCAATTCTATGTGTATGTTTGTCTGCTTCATTGTAAAGGAAAAGGGGAAAAGTTTACCTGACTTATGGCTAATTTGAATTGCAGATGAAACCGGCAGCAGGTCAAAGTATTAATCAGCTAAACTAATTGCCAAACCCTAAAAATCCCAATCCATAGAACCAAAATGGCTTTAAAACTTATTTAGTTTTTAATTTGTCTAGAATTAAGCACCAGAATATCAATATGTATAAATTTGCACAATTCCCTTTTCATTTCATTTGTTCAATCATTCGATATTTTATTCCATCTCGTAATTACTCATCAATAAATAAATATATATTTGCAAGATTGTCTTTATTTTGAAATCCTTGTTAAATCTTTAAAAAATCTTTTTTCTTCTATATTTTCTTTATCCCTAATCTAGAAATAATATAGGAATAATATTGTATATATATACATATTTTTATAAGTACATATGTACGTACATATAAACTTATAGATGACAATTTTTATTGAGTGATTAAGGATACGGTCAATGGCAAATTATAAATTATTATGTTATATATTATATTCAGAATTGTTATTTTTATCGGCTTCAAAATTGATTGAACTTATTATATCTCAAAAATTAGAGTTTGAATTAATTACCTTATTGGCAAATAAATGTATGTATTTATGTATATACAGGTGACAGCTTTAGCTTTATCTTTTAATTCAAAAAAGGTTTTGAGATTGTCCAAACATACATATTTGCAACGTTTATTAATTAAATAATTTTTGTCTTTTCTAATAGTAAAACTTTTTAAAATTTAGAGTACAACTCTGAAAGTTCCCCTTCCTTTACTATTGTATCTTGATCTTTCAAATTTGCTATATACACCTTTCCCAATATATTTGGTTTATAGTTTTATTTCTTTTGTGTTTTTCACTTAGTTATGGGCGAAATTTTTTTATAAAAAAAAAACGTTTTCATTTCAAATGATCATCAAAAATGTTAAAATTTTCGAAATATTAATTGGAGAACTAACTTAATTAAATTTTTTTAATATTTAACTGTTTCTCATTCTAGAAGTTTTTGAATATACGGAAAATCTTGTGAAACGACTTCCCATTATAAAATAAATGACAATTTGTATTTAAATAAATACAAAATAATTACAAAAAATTGTGATTTTCAGGGATTTTTTCCAGGAAATAAGAATTTAATAATCAATAATCTGTTCTGTTCTCTAAATAAAAAAAGGTTTTTGCTTGAAAAGATTTAAACAAAATCGATCAAAAAAAAAAAAAATATTGATAGACTGAGAATCTTTAACCATCTATAACTTGTAAAGTTAGTAATAAAGCTTAAAAAATATTCTGACAATATTTCTGGCAAGTTCTGATTACTTTTCGCCTTAACAGAGATGATCAGCAATTGAATATATATATTATACTATACAATTGACAAACATTGACAAAAAATAAAATAAATATGGAATATCTTCTTCTGCCATATTATAGATATATTCAGATCATTCATTATTAACTATTTGTTCCAATAAATTGAAATCAATCGATAAGATACAGAACATATTCTCGAAGAGAGGATCTCATTTGTTTAATTTGCCTGCCTTTCTCGTCGCTAATGCTATGATTATACATACACGTGTATGTATGTATGTATGTATATTTGTATATATGTATGTATGATTGTATGTGTGTATCCTTGCTGAGTAGTTAAAATTGTATTTGTTGTGCACGTTGGTTTTACGTTTGAAATTAATTTATTTGGGCACACACACTCACACATAGATAAGCTCAGTTACATCCAGACTCACACTCATACTCCCACACATATACACACACATTCACGCATACATTGGCAAGTGAAAGTGTCGGCCGTTTGTCCGCGACCACCTTTCCCACATCTTCAGCTACAATGTCCGCGCATTTGGTTGGCTGCCATGTGAACTTTACGCTTCTCCTTTCCACATGTGGTTGGTGGTGTTGTGCGTGTGTGTGTCCGTCTGTGTGTGTGTGTGTGTAGTTGCCATGCGGTTAAAAAGGTATCTCAAAGATACTAAATACTTTATGCATGAATGTGCCAAATAGATTTACGAGAAAGCCAACGAAAGCTGCTTTGGACAGTTTGCTTTACTTTACAAATTTGTATGTACGCGTATGTAAGTGTGTGTGTGTGTGTGTGTGTGAGAGTCTGTAAGTGCGTGTGAGTGCGTTGTGTAATGGTGGTGGATTGTCCGTGTCCGTGTGCGTGTGCGTCGATATTAAATTTAAATTGGCGCTTGGATATTTTAGAGCCAGTCCAACCAAAAAAAGGGGTAGGAGGTTAGGTCATACGGGGGACGTCGGTCACGATGGCTTGCAATTAAGCTTTATATCTGTATGTGTATGTACATATATACAGAAATATACGCACATGGTTAGTTGATGTGATGGTGTGTGTGTGTTGCCTGTTTCTACATTTCCTTTTATATAAAGCCTTAAATATTAATAGCAGTTACAATTTTTAATGATTAAAATTTGGCTCTTGTGAGGGTTAAGTATCATGCATATATACACACACACACACACACACACACAAATGTACGTGTGCGTCAGTTGAACAAAAGTACAGTTAGTACATAACAAATGCCAGTCAAAATTCGACAGCTTCCTGTCTTCCGCTCCCCGTTTCCCCTTTTACTAAAATTTTGATGTCAATTTCCGTGTCAAGTTGAAGCGAAATGATTATATGCTGTCTACTTTTGGGGGCAGTACAAATGTCGATCAATCAATACAAAAAGGGATATTTTTTATATTTCTCACACATCTCTTAATTCAAAATTACCGTTACTTTACAATAACAAACAAATATGTGTATATTATGATATTGCACAACATAAGTTTAAAAATATTTTAAAATAAAAATGTTATATATTTCCTCTGAACCTTCCCACGATAAATGACAGCAGACTGTGAATAACTTGAAGTATATGAAACAGTTTTGAATTTTTACCAAAATAAAATATAAGTAATTGACATTTTTAAGATCATTCTCTGGATTCATTCCGTTATTTAGCATCTTATAAATGCTGTACTATGCATTGATCTTCTCTATATCTTAGGCCGATTTTAGATATATCTTAATGTCGAAAGTGGAACCCGCTTCGTAACATATACACAAATTATCCAATTTTTATCAAACAATTTATTATTTTATGTTATTTAATAAAACAAACTTCAGTCCACGTGAACTTTAATTCTTTTTGAAAAATAAAGAAATGTTTATAATTAATTAGAATTGAAAATGGCGTCAAAGTCGAGGAGCTTAAAAACTAATTTATTTTTTCTTATTTATTTGTAATTTTATTTTACACTGCAATCAAAAACGTTTCACTTTTTACTATCCATTAAGGATTTTTGCGTCTAAAAGTAAATTTTGAAGGAATTTAGGGCTCTAAAGAATTACTTCCTTTCATATCATAAGTTATTTTTATACAATGTTTAATTCTAGAAGCATTTTTTTTCTCAAACAATTGTTTATATGTTTCTTTTTGTTTTTAAATTGAATGAAATGCGACTAAATTGTGAACATAATTTCTTATATTCATTTCTTATAATTTATTATATATTATATTTCTTATATTTCCTCGTAATTCAATACATAATAATTGTATAAAATAATAATAATCGAAAACTAGAGCCACTTGGCATCAAAAATTGTTTAAATGTTTATTTAGTTAAACTTTTCAAAAGTTTTTAACGTAAAATATCAAAACAAATTCATTGCTTTTTATTATTTAATCAAAATAAAAAAGTTTTTGATTAAATTCTCAGTTTTATTCAAACTTAATTTTTTATGTTTTTATTTTATTTGGCAATGTAATAATTTGTGGTTCTTATTGAATTTGTTAAGCAAAGTAAATAGATTTGGAATTTAAAGATAATTAGATAATTACCTGGTAAATCAACTTAGACCAATTTGTGTAAAAAAACAGGATAAGTTCTTATCCTTATGAAAATTCTTTGGGGTTATAAAACTTTGCATCCAAGTGAATTAATTGAATCGGGTAAAATAATACAAAAAATGAACTATTTGAAAGTAAAACAAAAGAACAGGGTCACAGGGAATTTCTTGCTATTATTACAATTATAATGCATTGCTATATCCTTTATATGTATGTACATATATACAAAAAAATGATATTAAAAAGAAAGTGAGCTTCCAGAACTATAATGCTTTTAATATTATTATAATAATATATAAAATTAATCTTTAAAAATACAATTTATAAAGCCCGGAAAATAAAAATGAGTCATTTACGAAACCGAATTATCCTGTCTTACAAATTTCCTACTATGTATATATTCAGCTAATTAGGCTTTTTATCAGTTATGTACATCAATTTTGATTAAAATACAAAGTCGGCAATGTGGACAAATGTTTTATAAATATAGTCGTGTAATTTATATATAATTTAAATATAAGATAATTCGCTTCGAAATGGAAACAATCTGTAATGACAATTAATAATGCTGATCAAAACCATAAAGAAATAAGTCGATTTTTATATAACTTCTTTTATAAAACAAATCTGTCTACTTTATTTTTGAATATGTATGTATGTATTTGAATATCCTGTTTGCAGTATTATAGCAAACATTATATAGACAATTCTATTTAATTATTTAATTACAATTTTATTAAACAGCCGCAAAAGAGAAGAGTCTAGTGGGACAAGGTCAGGACAGGCCACAGCTTCTAGTCGTATGTAGGGCAGTGAAGAGAGTCAAAAGGAAAAAGAAAAAAAAAACTGAGAATATCGCATTAATGGACATGTGTTGCTGCTTTTGCTCGTATTTTGCAACGTGTTGCACATGCCGGAGTCTCGTAATGTGAAGCAGAATCAGAATCAGCGTCATCGTTGCAAAAATAACAAAAATAAAATATTTTCTTTTCCGTTAAGTTGGGGCGCCGACTTGGTGATACCCTATGACAAGTGAAAGTATTGATTTGATGTTCCACAAAATAAAATCAAAGTATATTCAATTAGTACATAAGGTTAGTTTAACTCTGCTTGTTTGTACATAATACTTATATGTATATGTTTATGTATAAGTATGTACATATGTAGGCACATTTCTATCTACTTGTATATACCCAAATATTTTCTCTGGATAGAGGGTATAATAACGCAGACGTAGACAAGGATTAGCCATGCACGGCAGGCGTGCTAGCGTCAGTAGATGACACAGCGGGAATGCATTGCACACAGCGTTGCCTTTCTCATCATCCCTCTCTCTTGTTAGCTTGCTCTCTTGCTCCGTTTTGCTCATTTAACTGCCTTTAGCTCTCGTGTTTCATTGCCATTTTGTTGCATTTCTTGGCGGGTAAATGTCCTTGCATGTAGCTATGGAATGGTGTATGAGCGTGTGTGTGTGTGTGTGTGTGTGTGTGTATGCGTTTGCGTGCTTATACATTTATGTTTGTGCATGTGTGCGTGTGTTTGCATTTTAAATTGAATTCCTTTAAAAATTCGATTCATCCTTGTGTCTCTGTCTCTCTCTCTCTCTCTCTCTCTTCCTAGTCTCTTTTCACATTGGCTTTGCGTGTGTTGGTATTTCGTTTTTCTTTTTTGTTGATGATGCATCTGCTGTTTTTTCTTCTTCCTCCTTGTCCATCTGTTCTGTTATTTTTCTCATAGTTTCTACTGTCGTTGTTGTTTTTGTTGGCTGCCATGCATTTTTCAATTATGATTGAGCGGCATTTGTCGCCCGTTTTGTTATTTCGGTTTGGCTGAGCTGCTTTTGTATACATATGTATGTATGTATGTATGTAGCACATGTATTAGGGTGGCTCAAAATAAATATTTGGTAGATTCCATTGCATATACCATTTAAAATGCAATATTGCCAAAAATAACAATAAATAAATAATAATGATAATATTTTTTAACATTATCTAGAAATAGTTAAAAAACTTTGGTTAAATAATATTTCTATTAAATTCAAATATGTAGTTACATATATTAATTATTTTATCTTTTGAAAAAAACTTACTGAACTTAATTTAACTTTTTACAAATTTATTTTTTATTTTTACAAACATGTTAAATACTGATCAACACAATATTATTTTATTTCCAGCCACCCTAATATATATATATATATACATATGTACATACATACATATGTGTTTATGTATGTGTATGCGTTCATGTGTGTGTATATTATTCTTTCATGATCGTATGTACTTTTCTCGATTTTCACCCTCTTGAAAACTCTCAAAATTGTTTTTACCCGCTGGCTGTTGCTATTACATTTCTTATTTCGTTTTATATCTATATTTTTCGATTCCGCTGCCGATCTCTTTCCAAGCATGTGTCAAATGTTCCCCAAATAAAAAAAACAAAAAAAAGAGCGAATCGTAACTGGCAAATCTTTAGAAATATGCAAATGATCTGCCGCCCCAGCCATTGGCCCCAACCACAAGAAGAAGACAAAGTGTTAAACAAACAAAATCTGTGAGAATCCACAATGAAGTGAAAGAAGTAAAGTAGGAAACCAAAACCAACGATGATATTGTGCAAACGTATCACAGAACTAATAAATATCTAAAGAGGGTCATGCCGATTTTTTTATACCCTTGCAATTCTGCGACCTACTAAGATACATATGTACATATATGTACATACATACATATTCAATTTCAAGTATAGTTACCTTAAGAATCAGGAGGATATAGTCATCCGATTATTGTTTAATTTTGCTATGCTAGTTGGTCAACAAATTTGGCTTAGTAAATAAACGAACATTTTATTTAATTAAAAGATTTAATAGCCTTTCACAATGGGTAAAAAATTGTTCATTGCTTAAATACTACGTAACAAACTCCCAAACAAAATTAATGTATAGTTTTGTAAGGGTATAGAAACTGTAAAAACAAAACACAACAACAACAATACACATGTACACAATAAAAGGAAATCTTGCTGTGTAATTCACAATTGTCGTCATGTGAAGAGCAAATAGATCTACATGCATACATACATACATACATATGTATGTATATGTACATTTACACACACATACATATGTATGTATGTATATTATATAGACACAACTTAGAATTGAACAAAATATAAAACATAACAAGGATTTTAACTTAAAAAATACTTTTATAATTTTATTACCATAAAATTATTTACTATATGCATGTGAATACATTTATTATCTTATACTAAACTAATCGGAGTAGGTCACTAAATATGCATTTGCAAGGATAATACAAGTTCGGCAATGTTAAAATTATCCACAAGCCAAAACATAGTGCATGTATGTATGTATGTACATATGTATATATGTATGTACATTCTAACTGATTAATTTAGTATAGAAACTCAACTGTAATTAGTCAATTATACTTGTTAATCCATTCTCAATTACAACTCTGCTCACACAGTCATGCATTTGTGTACATAAATAAATAAATATACATATGTCTGTATGTATATGTGTGTATGTATCTATGTATGTGATGTACATACGCTGCGTATGACAAATCCAAGTCGAATGGGCTTACACATGCTATTTGTATTTGTATTGGCGACGATGCCGCTACAAAGTTAACAACACAAGAACCACAACAGCGAACAGCAAACTTGAAGCCGGCTTTGGCGGTAAGAAAATAATAAAAACAAAATAATGAAAAAAAAAAAAGAAACCAACAACAACAACAAAAAGAAAAGCGCAAATAACGAAGCCGAAGCGAACGCTAGCGCTGGCGTAAAAAAAAAAACCACAACAAACAGCGCAGCCGCAGCAGCTCCCAGATCCAGCCACAAGAGCCAACGGCTTGGCCCTGAAGTAAAGTAACAATGAGTCATGTATACATACGTACTACGTATGTATGTACATGTGAATGTATATACATACATACATATGTATGTTTGAATTTATCAGCATAAGTTAAGTTCAGAGGCAAAAAAAACAGACCATAGCAGAAGGCGCCAGTGGGGCATTACATAAGCCAAAGTTGAAGTTGCGACGACGCGTCGCGTCGGCTTAAGCTTGAAAGACTGACGCTTTGCTCTCAATATCTTGCTATTGCACTCGCTTCATATTTTTTCTTCTTCCTATCCCTGTCCCTATCTCTTTCTCATTTCACTCTCACGTAATTAAGAGTACCAAATATGTTTGTACACTTAAACGACGCGATAGCCAGATACCCTGTAAGCAAGAAAAGTGGTTGGCCATTATATGCAATAAACGAAAATGCTTAATGGAAAGTGAATTAAAAACCTTTCACTTTTATCCATGCCAAAATTCCAATGGCTTACAGAAATCAAAGTATCTGATTTCAAAATAAAAAGTATGTACACTATATAATATAAAATATTTTAGTTACATAGTTAGTTATTTCGAAAAATGAATTGGTATTCATATTGTAAATATTTTCAATCTGCATATGTATGTATGTACATGCAGGTAGGTGTTATAAAATTTGTAAGGATTAGTGTAATTACTTTATAAGCCCTTATTTCTGAAATGGCCTAATGTTTTTCAATCAGGGCAGTTAATATTTTATGAGATGCTTACAAAAATGGTATACTCTTAGAATCGATAGGTAGCGTTTAACGGCGCTGACAATGACAGCTGTACGCGCTCAATTAAAAAGTCATTAAGTGCCACACATACATAAGCACAAGCACGCACGCACACATGCACATACATACACACATACATATTTATGCGTATCCACTCAGACTCAGGATTTTAACTGCACTCGCCCTACACCGACAGCGACACCGACTTCGACTGCGGCTGTGATTGTGATTGACGCTGGCACGCAAGAACTCAACCTCTTTATGATCCCATGATTCTTTTTTTTTTCCGGGCTTAACACGCACCTTGTAATTAGAGTTGCCCTATCCAACAACAACAACAACAATAATAACAACAACATGAACAGCAGGAATGACCCCTCTTGCCTACCTGCACACAGAATTTGTTGCAACTGTTGCGTGCACCATAAAAACCGTCTAATCCCTGTGCCAGTGCGGACTTACATAGGTCAGCTGCAAAACTCTAAGTTCAGCCAACAATTTACCAGCAGCAGCAACAGTTGCATCAGCTGTTGGGTCAAAGCTAAAAACAAAAAAATAAAAGAAAAGAATTTTATATCCCCCCCATTGGTTAACATGCAATTTACTTGCCTTTCTGGGGTTGTTCCACGTCCCCGAGCATTCTGGTATGCAATTACAGTGGTCACTGCTTCTATGTGATCAAGGATAATATACAATTATGCATACATACAAACTATTCACATATGTTTGTAGTTAAAAATTTAAATTATTATTTATTGGGTTTATATAAACATAAACTTTCATTTATGTACAACATGTGTATGTATGTACATATGTATGTATTTATATAATCCTTGCTGTGTCAATTGTCACTGTATTGGCTCGCTCCTTTCTGTTTTATTCACATTGTCTTGTCTCGTTGTTCGTCATTCGCCCCCGCATCCCCGATACCGTAAGTGCCATCAACAACAACTTGAACTTAGTCTTCCTCTTTGGCTTCGACTTCGTTGGCCGCGTCCGCGTTCAGTTTTCTTTTTCATTGTTTTATTGTCAGTTTAGGGATTTGACAATTTGCTTGCTGATTTTTTATGACATTCATGTACATACATACATATGTATATCTATGTATACATGTGCATACATACAAACATACATTTGTAAATTTTTGGTATGTCTTTGCGCTCGCAACTCTTCCTCAAAACCCTGGCCCAAAGCGACGGCGGCCCAACCAAACCAACTACTTATGTATCTACATATGTATGTATATGTATCTGCGTGTGTGTGTGTGTATGCCTATATTTATGTGCCTGTATATGTTTATGTGAATATATAGGTACATATATACATATATCTGAGCTCCATTAGCTCTCGAATTTTGGCTTACGAGATTTTTAAATACTTTGGGGGCATTTTCAGCAATGCTCTGGCAATCCCAGCCAAAAGCCAAACTCTTTACCCATCCCGAAGCTATTTTTAGTTTACTCTTGTCGCTCTTTTTTTTTTCTTCTTTTTTGCATAATAAAAGTTGAGTTTATTAATTTTTAAGCGTTGACAAGTTTTACGAGACCTGTGACGCCCCTAAAAAATAAAGAAAAGAAAAAATAAAAAAAAAAAAAAAAAAAACAGATATGAAACGACCCAGACAGAAACTAGGCTAGTAGTGTGAGTCGGGATCTGGATTCGGATGTACCCAGTATACAGATGTATGTATGTACATACGTATGTAATGGCAATGACTCAATGGCAAAAATGTTAAATAATCTATTAATAGATCTACGCTAATCGAGGCACGTAAATCATATGCAAAAACCAAATACAGCTGTGCCTGTGATGAGTTATCAGAATTTGCTAATGGCCAAATCCATCGAAACTAAGTTTAAACACTATTTGGATTACTTAGTTTAGCCACCAGGAAAACCTTAGAGAAACAAAACAAAAAAATATCTTAAGAAAAATATAGAAAATTTATTTATACATATATCATACGGGGAAATATAATATTTATTCAAAGAAAGTTTAATAGTTTATGAAATAATGTTTATATACATATTAAGAGATCTGAAAGTAGTTGTAAGTAAGTAGGAATACCCGGAAGAAAGAAAGAAAAAATATATATATAAATATATGTATGAATATAGATAACCGTTATCATTATATTTGAAAAAAATATTTCAATTTTATAATATAATGTTTAATAAGCAAGAAATAAAGAATCCGGACATTCCTATAGACATACATACATTTTGATAAATATGAAAATCACTTTTTCTAAATATCTGGGAATGAAATTCTATAACTCAAATTTTATTTATTTTTAGTTCACCTGCGAAATTTGTTCTTAAACGGTTAAGAAGAGCGAGAAGGTGAAAAATAAAAATTGTATCTATGAGAATCGAAATAGAGTATGTATGTATGTATATGTATGTATGTATGTAAGTGTATACACATAAGTATGAGAAATTCTCATTTTACACAAATGTTTAATTGTTGCCATGCGATAATAGTAAACAGGTGTTGCTATAACTAAGTTAACATTAAATTAAATTACAAAATATCGAAATTACATACATATGTACATATATAAATAGTTAATTTATTAAATGCTTGTCACTAGATTAGTCCAAGGCTTTGATACTGGGTATATCCTAGTCGAGACATTTATGTACTGAATGATTATCTCAAATCATCATTGACTGATAAATCTAGAATTTTAGATATCTCTGATCTTTTTGGTGTTAACATAGGTGAATAAATTGCTGTAAATGCGAAACGGTTATTCAGAATAGTGACGTGTGATTGCAAATTCGTAAGGAACGTCTAGCTGAGACGATGGAAGAACCAGGGATTTGTCTCTTATTTCTCTTATGAAACTGATATTAATAAATCATAAAACGCGCACACATTTATAAATATGTATACACACGCATACATATGTATGTATATACATACATACATATATATAAACAAAAGCAAAAGCCAAAAAAAAGTAAAAGCAAAAGCAAAAGAAAACACAATGCAAAAGCAGGGTCAAAGCAAAATCAAATGCACTAACAAGAGCAGAAAGAGATAGCTACAACGACAGCAGCCTCAGCAGCAATAGCAGCAACAACAACTTCACATGGTTGTTGTACATAACATATAAACACACTCACACACACACACATAGGCATAGCAGCAGCGACTGCGCTGCCTCAGTCGCCGTAGCTGTTGGCCGCTATGGCCGCCGACGCCGCTGCCGCATGCACGTTGGTCATTTGTATTTGGAACGCCGTAGCAGAAAGAAGGACACGAGCGAATAAGCGACGAAGCGTGCGAACGGAGTGGAGCGGCTACTTTTAGCGCCCTTTTTTGTTTCATTTTCTTTGTAAAAACCAAAAAAAAAAAAAAAAAATTAAACTGACGGCAAATAAACAACAATTTTTGGCAACAATTTCGGCAAAAAAAAAACCCAAAAACCAAGAAAAAAAGTGTATTTTGGACAACAAAAAAAGAAGCAAATTTTAAAAATTATTAACGTTATTTCTGTCTTGTGTTCGTAAACATTAATTTTTTTTTGTAACGCGAAAAAGTGATCAGAGACCGGCGAAAGAAAACGAAGAAAGAAGAACACAAAAAGCAGAAAAAAAATCAAAATTCAAAATTGCAATTAACAAACGAAAAATAGTTAAAAATTTAAATAAAAAAAAAAAAAAAGATCTACGGTTCGGTTTTTTCCTTTCCTTACTTTACTTTACTTTTTTTTTTTTTGGAAAAGAGAAAGACAGGGAGAGAACGAAGAGCAACGAATACGGCTTAAAGCAAAGGCGCAGATAAGTAAGCAAAAATCGGATCCAAAAGAATTGATATTATATATGTATACATATATGCGTGTGTGTCTGTGTGTGGCGTTAAACATTTGTTAATGTTACAAACAATTAAAAAAAAAAGAAACTTAGTTAATATTATCAATATATATAAAACAAATTTGTGAAAAGATCTTACAAAGAAAACAAAAAGTAAAGAAATTGAACCGTTAATCAATATACATATATGCATGTGTGTGTCTGTGTGGTGTGTGTGTGTGTGTGTATTTTTTTTTTTGTAAATTTCTAAACAATTTTTTACAATAATGCAAAATGTTTTATATTTTTGCAGTACAAAACAAAACAAAACGAAACATATAAAAAACAAAAAAAAGAAAAACCAAAATCAAACGAAACAACGCATCTAAAGGATAAAATGCGAGCAGCAGCAGCAGCAGCAACAGCAGCAGCAACATCAACAGTAATTGTAACAGTAACAACAGCAACATCATAAACGTTAACACATGAGCAGCAGCGGCAGTGAAACGAAGCAATTGACTTATGTGGCGGCCGGTACATGGCGAGCATAAAAAGTGAAATGCCGCCACTGCATGCGGCCGAGGCGCTTGTAGCCTCCAGCAGCAGCAGTGTTGCAGATAGCGGTGGAGGATCAGGAGGTAGCGGTGGTGTTGTCAGTAGTGCTGATAGAGGCGGAGGTAGTGCACCAGCTACACCAAATGCCACAATTAGTGCTGCAGCTGATTCCAGTGATAATCAACCGGGTACACCTCAACCCACCCAGCAGCAACAGTCACAGCAGCAACAGCAGCAGCAACAGCAGCAACAACAACAACAACAGCAGCAACAACAATCACAACAACAGCAACAAAATATGTCTAGCAGTGACCCACAAGTGACAGGGATTACCCATCAACCCTATGCTACCCATCATCATATGTACTCATCACCAGCACAATCGCAATCTTTGGCACTGCAGCAACAGCAGCAGCAACAACAACTCTATGGTAGTCTATACTCAAGCGATATGCAGCAACAGGGTGGCTATGCCACTAGCTACATTAATAGCTATGAGCAATTCTATCAACAGCAGCAACAGCAACAACAACAGCAGCAGCAGCAGCAACAAACCGCTGACTATTCATCGTATGGATCAACGGTTCAAAGTAGCTCTTCCAGTGTACGCTATCATCCTTACCTGCAGACCCCAACATCAGCAGTGATTGCTGCTGAGGATCCGGGAACAGCTCCCAGTGCCGTTAGCACCACCACCACCACATCGGCAATGAGTCCGCGTGTAGTGAGCAGTAGTAGTCCCACATCGACATCATCACATTTGCAATTGGCCAATGGTCAGACACCAGGATCACCATCAAACGGCGGCGGCGGCAGTTGCAAGTTGCAATGTAAAAAATGCGGAATTCTAACCACCAATGAATCAGAGTTGCAGGAGCACATTGCCAATGTGCATGGAGAGTCACCTTATGGTAGCAGTGGTTATGCCAGTTCTCCATATATTAAAGAGGAGATGCCTACACCGCAACCTCAGCCGGCCCAGGCAAATCCCGGTGAGCTATTAGATTTGGATTCACAGAAAATGGTATACCATCAGCAATTGTTGCAACAGCAACAGCAGCAGCAACAACAACAGCAACATCAGCATGAGACTGTTGTAGCTGGTGGTCTTCCTTTGCCGCTAGCATTGCCCGATCCATTGCATTCCATGCAGACAATGCAGCAGAGGGCCCTGCACAGTTGGGATCAGCCACAGAGTCAGTCAGTGGATACGGGATTACCCGCATATATGCAGCCAGTGGGCGTTGGAATTGGTGTGGATAAATCTCCATATTATTCACCCAAACAGTCACCCTATCATCAAGCTCCTAGTGGCATTAAGCAGGAATACGGTCTAATAAAGGCCGAATATCCGGATTCGCAGCATTATGTGGACAAATCGTTTGATCCAACAGCAGGCGGCGGTCCTACAGGAGATTTATGTGCCACCAGTCCAGCGGAATTTCCAAGCACCACAACAGGGGGACCTGGCCAGGATGCTAGTGCTACAAGTGCTGGCGGTGCTGCGGCCTATCGTAACTTTGAACCACCTACCTCCAGTTCTGTATTGCCGGCGAATAGCCTTACGGCCAAGGCAGCAACCTGGAAATCAAATGAAGCTCGTCGCCCCAAGACCTATAATTGCACCGCCTGCAACAAGTGGTTTACCAGTTCGGGTCATTTAAAGCGCCACTATAATACGACGCTGCATAAGAATGCTGTAAAATCAAGCGGACAGCCAGATCCGGCTACATTGCCCATATCGGCGCATCATCATCCATCGCGGGATCCGGTAACAAAGACTAGTAGGCGTGGCAATGCCGCTGCTGCAGCGGCTGCTGCTGCAGCTGCAGCCGCAGCTGCATCTGGTGGTTCAGTTAATTCAGTTGCACCACCACCGCCACCAAATAATGTACAACCACCGGAACCCCCAAGGAGTCCACCCGATTATGGAGGAGGTGGGGGCGGGGTTCCAGGGGTGGGCGGGTACTCGGCCTCGCCATCACCCACCATTAATGGCGCCAGTAATGGTTATCCGAGCAATGGCTACGGCTACATGCAGCAGCAGCAACAACAACAAGTGCAATCCACGACAAACGCTTCACCACAGCATGCTTCCAATCATCATCATCATCAACAACAACAACAACAACAGCAGCAGCAGCAGCAGCACAATTCCGTTTTGAACGGTCACCCAAACGGGCTAGCAGGTCCCTCCGCCCCACACAACAACATCAACAACAACAACAACATCAACAACAACAACAACAAACCAATGCCGTCCTCCCAAATGAGGGGCCTGCTGAACAACAAAACAACAACCATCACAACAACAACAACAACCACCATACCCATACCACAAGCAATAATTATAAAGAGCGAGCTAATGGAGGACAGCAACAACATCAACAACACCATCAGCCACACCATCAAACAGGAGGAGGAAATGGCGATAGTGGAATCACCGGAAGCACAACACAGCAGTCGCAGCTCAATGGCCATGGAGGATCTGGATCAGGTGGTACAGGAGGAGGAGGAGGAGGAGGAGGTGGGGGAACAGGAAATGGATCAGGGGACAGCAGTCGATCACCTCCAGCAGGTGGAACAGCAGCAGGTCAATTATCTGCTAGCAGCACGACAATATCACAGCAGCACACCCAACTCCAGCAGCAGCAGCAACAGCAACAGCTTGGTCAGCAGCAGCAGCTCGCCCCATCCCCTTACTACCACCACCACCACCCACATTTACCACCAGGAGCAGCAGGCAATGGATTTCTCGCGCACCACCACCACCACCCCGCCGCAGCAGCTGCCGCCGCCTATGGGAATGCCGCTGCCGCCTATGGGAATGGATTACAACATGCTGGCTTTGGATATGCCCAGCAATATGCTGCAGTGCAGCAGCACCAGCACCACGCCGCTAGCTACTATCACCACCACCAGTATGGACACTATGCAGCCGCAGCTGCCGCATCTGGTGCACCATTACCAGGCGGCGGTGCTGCAGCAGCAGCAGCAGCAGCAGCCACAGTTGGAGCCGGAGGACCAACAGCACCACCACCACCATCATCAGCAGCAGCAGCAGCAGCAATTGGAGCAGGAGGATCAGCATCACCAGCAGCAATCGGAACAGCATCATCTCTCCCAACAGCTAATGCTCCGGGACAATATGCCACACAGCAGCAGCAGCAACAGTTCCCCACCGCTGCCGCTGCCGCCGCACATGCCCATGCCCATCACCACCACCACAGCGCAGCAGCTGCTGCCGCTGCAGCTGCAGCCGCTGCCGCCGCCGCACATCACCAGCACCATGCCCATGCCCACCATGCCCATGCCCATCATGCCGCCGCCGCCGCCATGTTACCAGCAGCTGCAGCCGCTGGAGCACACAATGAGCTATCACACTATTATTGGTAATGAGGCAACCGCCAGTGGTGCTTATGCAACCACCGGTGATGGACAACAGCAAATACTACAGCTGATGCCCGCCTCCCTATTTGCTCCGTATGCACCACTTTCCCCCTATTCAGTGGCTGCCCAAAGATCGCCGCAGGAGGGGGATTTGCCGCCGGTTCATACACTGACAACGGCATTGCATGCCCATTTACAGGGACAGCAGGAGGCGCAGACTCCAACAAGTACTCCAACATTGACAGTGTTAGCCAGTGCCACGCCCTATTCACCAACAGTTAGCAGTTCGAGAGCAACACCAGCTCTGGAGCTAGAAATGGCCACAATGATGGTGCAACAACAGCAACAACAAGATTATGAATTGCAACCATATCAATTGCAGCAGCAACATCAACATCAGCAACAGTTGGAACACCTCCAGCAGCAGCAGCAGCAGCAGCAACAGCAGCAGCAACAACAACAGCAGCAGCAGCAACAGCAACAACAAATTGAAATCCAACTGCAACAAGTGGAAACTCAAACGCAACAGCCAAAAAAACGACGTGCTGCAGCAGGAGCTGGTGGAACAGCAAAACGACGCCGTAATAGCAGCATTGGGAGTGGATCAACATCACCTCATTCGACAACATTGCCATCGGGACGGATTAAATGTTTGGAATGCGACAAGGAATTCACTAAGAACTGCTACCTAACGCAGCATAATAAGAGCTTTCATTCCGGTGAGTATCCATATCGATGCCAAAAATGTGGCAAACGATTCCAGAGCGAGGATGTTTATACAACGCATCTGGGTCGTCATCGTACCCAGGATAAGCCCCATAAATGTGAGCTATGTCCAAAACAATTCCATCACAAGACCGATCTCCGTCGTCATGTTGAGGCCATCCATACCGGCCTTAAGCAGCATATGTGCGATATATGTGAAAAGGGATTCTGCCGCAAAGATCATTTGCGTAAGCATCTCGAGACCCATAATCGTCCACGAGTGGTGGGCAAAAAGGCAGCAGCAGCAGCAGCAGCGGCAGCAGCAGCAGCTGCAGCAGCGGCTACGGCTACGGCTACGGCGGCGGCACAAGCCTCAGCCAATGCTAATGCTCCCCCTGCCGGTGTTACCATCATCAAGGCTGCCTTTAGTCGGGTTGAGATTAACCAGCAACAACAACAACAACAGCAGCAGCAACAGCCATTGCAGCAGCAACTGTTGCAGCCACATCGAACTAATCTCAATCCAAGTCTAAAGCGTTGCATTGATGATGTTGCTCCCGATGATGACAGTTTACTCGAAGACGATGAAGACGATGAGGAAGATGATGATGAGGATGAAGAGTTGGGAGAAAATGAGACGCATCATCGTCTGATTAAAAATGAATTTGTTGAGATAAAGCCAGAGAATGAATATGAGGAAGATTTTCAATTGATTGAAAAGAATATTGAACTGTACTGAAAGGGATTGATTGGGTGGATGAGGAGGAGGAGGAGGAGGAGGGGAGGGGGGGTTGAAAGGAAGTTCCTATTAATCATTACGGTTTTGAAATGCTCTGGAACTTTTTTTATTTTTTAATTATATACTTTGAAGATCTAAAATCAAATTCCATTCTAAATGTGAAAAGACAAATACATATACATACATACATACATAAGTTTCGATTGCCATAATATAGACAGGCAATAAATCGATGTTTCACTGTATTCAATTAAAGTCTGCAGCATTTCAAAACCCCTGCACACACCACCCCTCACAACTTACCCGAATACCTAAACCCAACCCAACCCAACCCTCTATATAATATCATTCCAATCATTTATCTTCACAACCACCAAGACACAGAGAGAAAAAGAGATAGAGAGACAAAGAGAGAGATAGAGAGAGAGAGAGAGAGAGAGAGAGAATAATCATTCATTCCCTTAAACTAGAGTTTGCCATATATAGATTGTGCGATAGAGAGATCGAAGAAAGAATTCCTAATTGTTGTAGCAGCAAATTATTTAATTTTAATTTTAATTTGTATTATGTTAAATTTGATTGTATTATTATGTAATTAATTAAAACTATGTTTTACCTATAAACCTCGAAGTATACCTCAGCAACAAAACGAAAACAAAAAGAAAGAAAAACAAAACAAAAAAAAAAACAAACAAAACACAAAAGATAAAAACGCTTAGTTGTATAATGTTTTTTATAATTTGATTTGATTTTAATTTGATGTATTATTATTATCATTTTATTTCATTATTATTTTTTTTTTTGTAATTTTAATTAATTTGTTTTTATTGTTTTCTTCATCACACACAAACAAACACACACACACACACACACTGAAATGCCATATATCTATCTATATACATATGTAAACTAAAGAAAGGAAAAGATTCATTAACAAATTGCCAACTGATATACTTATCTATGTATATATGTATATAACACTTTTATATATATATATATATATATATATATATATATATAGATATTTATATGCCGATATCTATTATCAATTATAATGTTAGCCTTAAAAACGCCAAATTATCTGAACCGAACACAGCAACAAAAAACAAATTGCAAAATCAGGGATATTATTATATATATATTTTAGTTATTTTATATATATATATATACGATATATATCAAATGCATTTATTTGCATATATTTATTATAATTAATTTTTCTAATTTATGTTCTTTTCATTTAAAATAAACAACAACAATTATTGTAATTATTTAACACTTAATTTTAGTTGTACGATATATAATTTTTTTTTTGTTTTTTTTCACAACTCCCACCCCACCCCCCGCTACCACCTTGACAAAAATTGATAGCAATGCTTTTCCTAAGGGGCCTTTCAAGTATTGATTTTACGCTTAATTTAAACAATAATATACATATATATATTTTTTTTGTCTCAATTAATACTCAAATCAAAAAAAGGAAATTAACATGTATTTTTTATTGTGTGTGAATATGTTTAAAATTTTGTTAAACTTTGAGCGTATTTCTCTTCCTTTTTTTTTTTTAAATAGCGCAACCAATTTTATTTGTATGTATATATGTATATATATATATGTATATGCATAAACATATATATGTATATACATAAATATATATATACGACATACATAATTAAGAAGAAAAACACTTAAAAATAAATTATTGAAATTGTTTCAAACCAAAAAAAAAAAACCTTATTATTTTGAGTTTTATTTTTATTCTTTTCTAGTAGAAAATTTATTATGATTTTTAGTCGTTTTGCTTACAATATTGTTGTTATTGTTGCTAAATCCAGGAAAATTTCCTGCCCTAGAGATTCGAGATACATATTGGCAAGGAAGAGTATATTTTGAATTATTCATATAATATTCTTTATCCACATTATCCTTTCCATGCAACCGAAATTGTTTTATTTTAGATAAATTATTTTTGCTTTTTTTTAACTTTTGTTTAACTTTTATGTATTATTTCTAATTGTTTTTTTTGCCTATTTTTTATATAAAAAGTGTCTGAAAATATTTTCCCACTTTTTCGTTTCAAATTTAAGGGATTTTTTTGCGAATATGTTTTTACAGAAAAACATAGTGAGAAACATTTGTTCTAGTGGTCTGATAAATACTAAGCCAGTTAAGGAAAAACCAAATTTTTTATACATAATCTCCTTTTATATTGATGCACTTGAATAAGGGATGCCCAAAATTCTTTAACCCTTCCAAAACACACATTAAGGTGTGTAACGAATAAACACGAAAAATACGATGGATGCAATTTGTAGTCTAATTTGACCAACTTCGCGGCGACAGTGAGCCTTATGATCGTTCTGCCCTTCTCAATAAATGCGATGCTAATCACACCAAATGAATCTTTGAAAACGGTGTCCCTCCCGGCCAATAGAGCAGTCTGAACCTTTTCCGGAGCACGTTCGCTGGACAAAGTCCACTGTTTCGGCTGTACATTGGTCTCTAGGGTATACCTATGGATCTGTTGTCGACGGTCACTAACCTCCTACGGATTGCGCTTAAACTGCGTCAATCACTGTACAAAAGTGAACTGAGAGTTGTGCTTGTTGTGCGGAGTGAGGAAACGCGGCATCCATTGCACCGATGCCTAAGAATTCCTTACAGGATATAAACCATGCGGTCTTTTGAGATGGCTACTGTTTCAGCAATCTCGCGGACCTTCAATCGATGTTATCCTCCATGGTAGACGTTTTCTTAACACCTGGGCGTGGCGCGTCACGTTGATCCTAGTTCGTCTTTAAAAGAAAAGTTATCTTAGCATGCGCTCTTTGATTTCGGTGCTCGATTTGCCATCTAAAAAATTAAAATCGTATCACCGACTGATATTGCCCTTTTTCAATTCTTTTTTCTAAATTCCTGGATATGTCCGATTCTATAATCGGTCGAAACAAAGCTACGAGTCCGATCGTATATACTTACATGTATAGATGTATGTGTGTGTGTGTAGTTGTTAAGGGAATACCAAGAGATATTGTTAAAAGCCAGTTTTGTGTTCATAAATTTCTATGTATAAAAGTATGTACATATGTATGTATGCATGAACATGTGTATATACATACATAGACAATATGAGTCTTTGTTAGTGTTTATCCTTTAGCTGTTCTTCGAATATTTCTATGGATTATATTCAACTGTATTATATTCTGTACTGCCTGTAGGATAAAAGTTTGTATATATGTATGTATGTACATATGTACATATATACATAAAATATATAACAAAACATTATTGATATTATTACAAGATACATACATATATACATATGTATGTATATAGGATAGGTCATAGACAAAATCATTTTCTATAACAGTTAATTTCTAGAATTTCTGACATTTTGAAATAGAAAAGATTAAAAAGAAAAAAATTATCTCAAATATATTATTTGTACATTTAATCCAATGTTGTTGATAAAGGATATACATATACATACGTATTCTTACAGAATAATGAAATATGATTATATTTCAGTCTCATGCACACACATACATACATATATACATGGATATATGTATATACATACATACATACTTAGGTACTTGCTTTGATTTAGGCTATATCTTTATAGGCATGTTTTAACTGTTATAATCTAGCATTTAAAATCTTCTTCTAAGTATTCTGTCCTCGATTCAAGAAACGTGCGTGAAAGAAATTTTATTTTTGGAATTTATTTTATTTATTTGTCACATGCAAAAACATAATACGCACACATGTTCCAGCCAAGCCCTGTGTGTGTGTGTGTGTGTGAAGGAACAGCAGTAAATGGCCAAAAAAAAATACATACATACATACATGCATATACATACATATGTATACTATATGTATGTATGTATGTACATACATATGTGCCTTGTCAGAGTAGAGCAAAGTAAAATAGAGGCAACAAAATGTATAGAAAACTAAAAGTGCGCGCCACACGGCATGCTATTTATGCTATCTCAAAGATACATCCAAGAAAAAAAAAATAAAAAACAAAAAAAAAACACACATACAACAGCAACAGCAACAACAACAACAACAATAAGTGAAATACTGTGGCGCGTTGCGCGCATGCGCGGCAGCCAAAAACTGTGGCTATGTCATCATAACCTCTGCGTCGCCTCGCCTCGCCTCGCCTCGTTGTTGTTGTTGTTGTTATTGTCCTCTTCTCTTCGCTTAGCGTCTCTTCTTCTTATTCATCTTCTACAACTTCTTCGTATTCGTCTTGGTCTTGGTTTTGGTCTTGGTCTTGGATTGTGGTAGTCGTCTTCTTCTTCGTCTTTTTCATATGGTTCGTCTTCAATAGTTGTTTTTGTTGTTGATTGTTGCCATATCTTTCCCTCTCCCTCCCTCTCTCTCTCTGTCTGTCTTTCTCTCTCTCTCTGTGTGTGTGTGTGTGTGTGAATTTCTACTCGTTTGTTCTTCGTTGTACGTTTTTCTTACGCGGTTTTGTTTGTTGAACATAAAACTGGTTTCCTGTACATATGCTCATCCAGCAACAACCATCTGTAATTTTAATTTTCGGCAGTTTTTTTTTTTTTTCGTTTTCGTTGTCGTCTTCGTCTTCTTCTCTTTTATTCTTCTTCTTTCTTTCTTTTTCGTTTTTCGGCAAAGGCAGAGATTTCGATCGCTGCTCTCTGCCCAGGTAGAAATTAAGTATACCTGTATTTGTGTGTGTGTGTGTGTGTGTGTATCGTGTAGATACCTCGAAAAAGACAGTAGATCTCTTCTTCTCCTACTCACTCTCACTTGCCTTCTATCTATCTCCCTCTCTCGTTCTGTCTCACCCTGAATGGAATCCTTGAAATTTATTTGCTTCTCTTTATGTTTCTTCTTCACTTTATATATATGTATGTATATACATATATATTAATGCTCTTTATGTATGTATATGTGTACATATATACAGCGTTAGCACTTACCATGATTCATAGTTATATACACATACATACACATGCAAATACATAGGATGTACGAGGGTGGTCCGACAAGTACTTGGCCCTACCTCCCGATAAAGGGAGAAGAATCGAAAAATAATTCTATCGCTTGGCGATTCAATTCTTATTTTTGTAAGGGAAATCGCCCAATGAAATCAAATAGCTCTTGAATCCTACGGTGACTCGTCTGACTAGGATAACCCGATTGAAGGTGCTCGAGATAGCTGAATCAGAAGGCATCTCAAAAGAACGCATGTGCTATATGCTGCAAGGAGTTTTGGACATGACAAAGCTATCGTCGCAGTGGGTGAGGCGTTTCTTTACTCCGCACAACAAGGGAACTGTAAGATTACTTCAGAGCAAGTTTCTGCGTCTAAATGGATACACTAGAGACCGAGGGATTGCTGAAACAGCGGCTAAAGTACTTCGTAAAAGGCGTTTTCTGGTATTCACAGGGTGTGATCTACAGGGACTACCTAAAGAAGGGCAAAAAAAGTGATTGGGCACTACTATGCCGAATTATTGGCAAAGAAAAAAGTGCTCTTTCACCATGCCTTTTCCTTTTGTAGTTACTTATTGGACTGCCCTCGTATATACATACTTATTTTTTGTATCTGCTGTTGTTTGTTGGCTCCTTTCATTTAACCAAAATATAAAATAAAAACAGCAAAAAGAATTTTGTTGCTTGATAACTATTTCCAGGCGAAACGCTTCACCATATTCCTTATATACAATAGCTCACATAGTTCCCATTATATCTAGAGAATGCTTTGGCAAAAGGAAAAAAAAAAAGAAACGAACAGATATCCGGAATAAATACATATCTTTGGCTATATCATAACTACTATGCACATTTTGAAATGATTTTAAATTGAAGTAAATCAAAGAGAACTTTATTTCAAATGAAGATATTTATATACATATGATAAAAAGAGATATTCATACTTGGAACACTCTCTTTTGGTTAATATTATCAGATAGTATTTAAATCGAAATAATTATACAGATATATATACATATGTATATATAGGTAGTATATAGTTTATTCAGTTGCTTGTTGACAACTTTTTCTTCGAGTGCATAAAAATATCTGTGCCATAGAACAGAGAGAATAATATCATCTCCACCCCTCTCTTCCCTTTTTCCAATCCCGGACCATAGTGCCGGGTTATATGATCGATGTGCAAATGTTGTCCTCCCCCCTAACGCTGTCTCTACCTCCCTCTCCCTCTTCTTATCCCTGTCTGTGTGTATGTTTTTGGCACATGTGTTGGTTTGCTGCTGCTTCTTCAGTCACTTCCTTTCGTCGTTTCTGTGCTGTTTTTTCTGCTTTGTTTGATATCTTTTTTCTTTTCTCTCTTTTTTTTTTTTTCTTACTTTTGTTTAGGATCTGTGCATATTTTAAAGGGGAATGACAAGGCCTAACTGTTCTTTTGTATACACTGAATTCAACTATTTGAGATTCCCAGAGAGAGTGGAAGAGCTTCCTTCGCTACTTGAATCTCATCCACATTTGTCCACACAATAAAACAAACAAGTGTCTTTAATCAAATCCCATTTATATATACAAATCTACATATGTATATATAAATAGACAGATATAAAAAAAGGTGTATAAAATATATATATATTATTCAGTATATGTATGTATATATCATTGATATTAGTTCAAGATATTTGATTAAATAAAATAAATAAATTTAACAAAATTGATAATCGAGACAAATATCAAAAATTTAGCATATTTGAAATTAAATAAAATGATAGAAAATCATACAATATAGTAAAGAAGTATTTACTTTTACAATATAAAATTCAAAATAAGTTATAAACTTATTTTAAATGATAATTTCAAAATAGAGTTAGACTTTCATATTTTATTGCCTTGGCAATGTGTGAAGAAATTTTAATATTGGTACAAATAATAATGAATTTATGTAAATTGATTTACATTATTTCGTATTATCGAATATCGAGGAATCATTAAAAAATAGCTAGATATACAGAAATATATCCACCGATATCTTATCAAATAATTCCTTTCATTTTAAAGATTTGGTTTTCTGCTTGGCTTTGGGTCTCATTAAAATTTGACACATGACCGACCTACTAAAATAAAACTGAACCCTTGTTCGACCATGCATTACAGTAAATTAGTTGAAAAAGGTTAAATTAAATGTGTCAAAATGTATACACCCTCCCTCCCTTCTTTTATCCGGCATATCTAACCCCCCCAAATCTCGACTAAATAAAAAACAAAAAACGAAACGAGTCCTTGACATCTAACACAAGAACTCAATCAAATTAGCTTTAAACAAAAAAGTGATATGAAAAAGTCCCATCAAACAAACACACACAGACACAGGCACACACACATGCATAAAACAGTCGCACATTAACCAGAATAGAATATACAATCCCTTCTAAAAGACTGTAAAATTTTCCCTTTTTTTTCCATTTGACTTTCTTTTTACAATTTTCTATCTTTCTCAGTTGGTTGGCATAGATTGGCTTGGTTTTTTTTTCTACTTTTAATTACCAAACATTTGACAGCATCCTGGGATGCTGCTTATTTTGTTGTCTATAAGTTGGATCTACAAAGACACATACACACACACACAAACACACACACACACATACAATTTGAATGGCATACAAAAGCAGCAAAATAATGTTAACCTTTTCTTTTTTTTTTTTTGAGAAAATCTTTCGTGAAGAGTAGAGATGAGATGAGATGAGAATAGCATCAGCAGCAGCGAAAACCAACCCCTGAGATACATACATACATACACACAGACATATACTCATATATAGCGTTAGATATTTGATTTCCAAAATTCAATGCCAAGCAACAGCAACAACATAGGACAGCATGGCGGACGCATCTTAGCATCATGAGCATCTGCCGCCTTAGGGCCAAATGCTTCTACATCTCTCTGTGTGTGTGTGTGTGTGTGTTGTTTGAGTTTTGCTTTTTCCTTATACATGTGTATGTATATCGTGCGTATTCCATCTAAGAACTAGAATTATATATACATAATGATCCAAATAGAAGGATAATGGTTTTCCTTTTTTCAAAGAACCGCAAAGGATCTCAGCTTAAATGGAATGAATAAAATGATTACAATAATTAAATGAATTCTTCAATTATCATTTATTCTATTGTACATATGTATATAGTCAATTCAGGGTCGATTTTTACTATGCTTGCAAAAAATCTATTTGAAATTTTCAATTTCTTTATGGTTCTTTTTTCACTTTTCTCTTTTTTGAATGATTATTACTAACTAACCTTAGGATTAACCCAATTTGTATAATACATCTATTAATATTAAATCTCTATTACAAATATATAGATTTATAGATAAAGATTGTTATACACATATATGATTCTAAAATGTCAGAAAAAACAAGCAAAAGAAAAAAATCAAAAGACTTAGGCAACGAACTTGGTCAAAGGCTAGTCTCAAATATTTTTTTTTCTGGCAAACCAAAAATAATAAAAACGTAA
The DNA here is from genome assembly GCA_037075365.1 of Drosophila emarginata. Classification (NCBI taxonomy): domain Eukaryota; kingdom Metazoa; phylum Arthropoda; class Insecta; order Diptera; family Drosophilidae; genus Drosophila; species Drosophila emarginata. Next base: position 200,588 of record JBAMCD010000174.1, read on the forward strand.
AATATCCACACTAAATATGTATGTATGTATGTTTATGTATATACGTATTGTGCTTTTAGAGAATGGGGATTATGGGGGTTTAAACACTCCATGACTTAGTTTATTGCCACAAATGGCATTAAGATCTCCGATTTTTGTTTATAAAGATTTTAAAATATAACAAATAATTTTAGAACTTTAATTACTCTTTGAATTTTTAAACATTGGTTTCAGTAATGATTCGAATGCTTGTTTAATGTTTGACAATATTCAATTTATTGATTTATTTATTTATTTATTCTTTCGTGTCTATATCGAATTAATTTTTCATTTAAAAAAAAGTACCAAAAAAATCGAAACTCAAACAAAAGTGAGAATAGAAAATCTATAAATTTTAAGCTATAAAATATTCTAGCTTCATTTAGATATTTCTTCTTAAACAAAACCCATAAATTAAGATTGTTAAAGAATTAAATCATATTGTTATAGAAGCTATATATATATATGTATAAAAACCCTTTGCTAATCGTAGATCCGCCACTGTGATAGGGATATATATAGTTAGGTATATCATATATTTATACATATATCACAATGATACATGTTCATGCGTATGTGTGTGCGTTAATATGTATGTATGTATGTGAGGGGGGTGCGGCAGTAACAAGCCAAAAAAAATATATACAAAAAAAAAGAATTAAATAAAAAAAAAACGGCAAATGGCAAGCGAGGAACATCGCGGAGAGGAGCGTCGTCAAATGGGGCACAGCTGCGCTTAAAAACGCAACAACAACAACAATAATAGCAACAACAATCAGTGATTTTTGACTGTTGCCCAGAAATTGTTACTACATTTTGACTCCGGCTCGGTATGGTATGATGTGGTGTGCGGTGGTGTGGTGTGTTGTGCTGTGCTGTGTGTTTCATGTGTGTGTCCTAATTCCAATTCAACAGAAATTTTTGTCTCACAATCAGAAAAAAAAAAAAAATAAAGTAAAACAAAATAAATCTTCGAGCCCGAACGAGTTTCAACCAAAAAACAAAAAAATTAGGCAAAAGTTTTTGTTAGCTGTTGTTGTTGCTGTTATTGCTGTTGCTGTTGTCGGCGCTTTATCCGATTTTGTGTGATTTTGTTTTTTATGACGAGTTTCCGCTAATTGCTGATGGGCTGCAGATTAAATAAAAGTCAGCAATAGCTACAACAACATGAGAAGTTAAAGGAGGCATAGCCCAATCTCTAAGCCATCAGAAAAGAAGTCAAATAACCAAAATCTCATATTCCGAATTTAAAAACCAAAAATCAATTCATGGCAACAGCATTGGACAAGCAGAAAAAAAGAAAACAAAAATCAAAAACGAAATCAAATTGGAAAAACTAAATTATAGGATGTGATAGCTATCATCTCTTTCACTCTAACAATCTCATATGCTATTTTATTTATTAACAACAAGGAGTACTCTACATTTAAATTCTACACTGAAAAAAACTATTTGCCAAACAAAAGAAATAAACAAAAAGGCAGACAGTGAGAGAGCTAACAAAAAAGGATACAATAATGTCAATATAATAAATAGTACTTAGGCAGTATTAATATTTAGACATTACCTATATAATAGGGGTATTCTTTTTCGATAATCAATCCTCAACATTACGAAATGTAAATTTATCTAGTAACTTTTTAATAATAAAAAAATCTGCAATTATTAAATATGAAACGTTCATATAAAAAACCAACAGAAGAACCAGGAAAAAAAATTTGTATTATATAAAATCTTTATTACAATAAAAATGGAATGAGAAAGCAAATTAATGTATTATCCCGATAACTTGATTATATAAAAGGTTCGATAGGAAGTTCACTTGTAACTGTTAAGGTTTTCCTTGGGGAAAATCATCAAAATTTAATTTGAATTCGGAAATTCTTTTAATAGAATTTTTCGAACATACGAATTCGTACAATATTTAAAGTTTTAGTTAGAAAGTAATATTATGTAATAAAAGATCTATAGTTGTATAAATACGATAGAAATATATTACCATTTCTTTGAGTGTAGATTCAAACACACTCACACAGACACAGACACAAACGAATCAAAAGAAAACAAGGGGCAAAAACTGAAATTAGAAAAAAAGGCGTATCGCCATGGCTGTTGCCTCGAAATTCATTCCGCTTGTTGTTGTTGTTGTAGATTGTGGGCCAGAAATTAAAAAAAAAAAGAAAAACAAAAACGATTCATAAAAAAAAAGATTTCACGTCTCATATGAAAGTATATATACTCTATTAATAGAACAAATAACAAATAATTTATATGAATTTAATTTTTGATTCAAATACATTTTATTTAAAAAACAATTTCAATGCATTAGAAATGATTTATGTATGTTGATAATTCTATATTAATTCTATGCTATTCTTATAAGAAATCAGATGCTACCAATTCAAGGAAAGGGTATTAACAAAAAAAAAAAAAAAAATAAAAGACACAAACGAAAAATTATAAGAATTACGCTGAAAGAGAGAAAGACATCTAAGATATCAGATTATGGCCCTGGGCCTTAGCCTAAGCTAATAATTCTAACACACATAGATACACACACACACACACACACACACAGACAGATAGATGAGTAGGGCCGTGTGTGCATATAAGCATAATGAGTTATAATTGGATTAAAGATTTATATATTTGAATTCTTTATACAACTTTTACATTCGAACAGCTGCCATCGTTGCTGTTGTCTTCTCTCTGTCATCGTCATTGATTAATTAGCAGCTAACTGGGTCTGATGGGATTCCTTGAAGTTAATGTTGTTAATTTCTTTTCTGTTTTGGTTTTTTTTTTTCTTTATTTTGTTAATAATAATTAGTGGCAAAATATTTGCATTAATCTCAATGTTTTATTACCTCCACCCTCACCTCTCGTTGCAGCTTCATACGCAGCTGGAAGGCAGCATCCAATGCCAAATGCCTGGCAACCACATCATCATCATCATTATCATCAGAATGCCCAGAGACGGTTCAAAATTTAAGTAAATTGAATATTTCGGTTATACCGTAGATCGGGTCATTTGAACGAGAATATGATAAGCATGCATATACAAACATACATACATATATACGATATATGTTTTTCTAGATGTATGTAAGTATGTTTAAATAAAAAAAAAGAAAAAAAAAAACAATGTTAAACCCAATCCATTATCCATTACACTAGCCATCCGATTTTCTTCATAATGGCAATCCTCATGAAATTACGACACAAAAGTCAATATTTCATTTTAAGTTCAATGTTATATACATACATATACAAACATATGTGAATGGATCCATTGATCCATTCAAAAATCAATCTTAATGCAAACAGTTGTGGATGTACTAAATTTTAGTACACGCAATACATACTCACTAATCTCTAGCAATTGTCACATGAATGTACTAAATAATACTAAATACACTTTTTTAAACTATTCGAACCATCTGTTCAAAATATTTGTGAATATACCATAGGTAAAATTAAATTTAGCACAAAGAAAAAAAACATATATACATATATGTATTAATCATATATGTTTTGTGTTTTTTTATTTGATTGCATTTAGTACAGAATTTGTGCTTTTTGTTTTATATTACAATATATTCATGATTGCGTGTGTACTAAATTTAGTACATCTTATATATTTAGTACATAGTTACATATTTTAACGGCTCGGCAATAGTGTACTAATGAAAAACCACACACTTTTATAGGTGTACTAAATTTAGTACATCTTAGCAAATACCTAGGTGTGAAAGACTGTGCGTGTGTGTGTGTGAGTGTGTGTAAACTAAATTTAGACCAGTTCTTATTTGGAAAAAGAAAAACTAATTGCATACACAACTGAACTGCAAAAGTACTAAAAGCTGTACTAAAAAACACACAATCACAGCCAAATATTAGATAGAAATAGTAAGTACTCTGTACATAATATATTTCCTCACAATTTATGGATTCGATTTGTTTTTTTTTGGAACAAATTTCACCCTACTATATATCAACTTTATGCATATCATTTTTTTGTTTCAATTTTTGTTTTTTTTTTTTTTGAAAAAGTTAATACTACAATAATTAAGTTTAAATAGCAAAAAGTGTACCAAGACAAAGTGTACTAAAACAACAAAAAAAAAAAACCAAAAAAAAAATATAAATGAAAAATTAACAAACGAAGAAGGCAATAATTTTAGTTAAATTATTTTTTTCATTATTTTTAATGTGTGCAATATATATAAAAAAAAAAAAATGAAACGAAACTCAAAAAATACGACAATGACAAAACTGTGTGTGAAAAGTGAGATGATATACATATTATATAGAAATTTCATTTTCAATTTTATTCCATTTAAAGTTTTTTTTTTTTAAATGTCTAACTATAAGCAATGCCGAAAACGATTACCTCAGCAATATGCAGCTCAAATGAAACAAAAAAAATAAAGATAAAATGAATCTGAAATAAAAATAAAACTACCTCGTTAGCAATACAAAAAGAAAAGAATAAAAAAACAAAAATTACGAAATCAGGAATAAAAATAAAATGCCACAAGGATATGCGTATGTCTGTGTATGTGTGTGAATGTGTGTGTGTGTATTTCTGGATTTTCCCCCTTTTTTTGTATTGATTTGATTTATAATGAAATGAAAATGAAGAGAAAACAAATGGCAACTAATTATACGTAAAACTAAAACAAATAACATTAAATTTAATTGTTTACCTATATATACAATGAAAACGGAAATGGATTATTATGTAACTATATCTTACTTAATGCTAATGCTAACCAAAATTCAAAAATCCTTGTATTATCGCTCTACTAACTCTCCTAAAAAAAAAAAAAAAACTCCCGGACCAGTTGTCATCAGTTTAAATTTGAATATTTTTACAGTTTGGCCAGACACTAGCAATTTTTTTGTTGTATATATGACAACAACAACAACAACGGAGTGGAGACACAAGTAGATGCCACAAGGTAAAAGCACAAAAAACAAAAAAAACAAAAAATCAAACACGAATTATTAATAAAATAAAAATGAAAAGTTTCTTAAAACTTTCCGTTCAATTGTAGAAGTTGTATGTAGTTGTGCATCATCTATTTCAACAACGAAAAGTAAACGAGAATTCAAAATTATCGACTGTACGATAACTCCCATTTTCGATTTCGAATACCAATTTAAATGCAAAACAAATATATATATCATAAATTTGTATTTAGGATTGATAAAATTAAATAATTATGTTTTGCTTACCAATAAAAGTTTTTTTTCCAACCAATTCAAATCAATTTCCGTTTGATATATTTTATTCGTCCGATTTGAAACAAAACCTTTATCAATATTCTCTGAAAGCAAAAAAATTTTCTTATTTCAGAAAGAAAACTCCTTTAGACTAATTTTTTATTTCTCTAATTTTTTGAATTATTTTCAAATAACGTACAATTAATAACATATTTATATATATATATACATATAGCGGTATTACGAATCGGAATTGGGAACAGAGACGTATATATATACATATGTATATGTGTTTTTTTTCTGTTTGTTCTTTTTTTTTTCCTAAGCAATAAATGAAATAGGAAACTTTTTTGGTTTATTAAAAGGATAATTAAAATAATGATGAATTATGCAATTTCCAAAAATAAAGCCAAAAAAACAGAAATAAAATAAAACATATTTAAATTATGTAGCAACTACATGTTAAATTTTATCAATTATGATCAGATTAATTTTGAATGAAAATTATACACAAATATATACATATATGTTTATATATACATATATAGTATATAATCGTATATTGATGGTTTAATGCAAAATATTTTGTAAGCACCAAGTGAATGTCAACACGAATCTCACATATAACTAAAGTAATTCTGTTTACCCCCCCGTCACCCAATCCATTCCCAAATACCCCTTAACTATTTATATATATAAATGTAGTATAACTTTTAAAAGAACAACAACAACAGCAAAAACTAGAAGAAGAAAAGTATGAAACAATTTAACAATAAATTGACAAGGAAACGTGTACCTCTCAACTCAACTCAACTAAAGGAAAAAAAAAAGAAAAAACAAAAAGAAGGGAATCCAATAGTATAACCGATACCGCAACTGAAACCGCATTTTATTATACCGAAACAAGATCATGTGGTTTTTGGATGCGTGTATGTGTGTATGTGTGTGTGTGTTTGTAAATTTTACAAAATCATTTATGAACAATTTTTAAAATAATATTAAAACAGAGAAACTAAGTATTTCAAATATATATATATATATATACTATATATGTATAATATATCAAAAGAGAGAAGAAAAAAATGTAATAGGTACCTACACTCATTTTTTATAGCAAAAACGTTGTATGTATGTAAAAAAAATAAAATATATATATATATATATAAAAAAGGAACACAAACAAAATTGAAATGGAGTGAATAACTTAATGTTGATCAATTGGCATATACATATAACTCTATATATCAATTTTCCTCAAATATAATGTAATTCGTATGTCATCTCTCTTGTAGTGAATACAAATATAAAAAAAAAAGAAACATACACAAAACGCAACACACAAAGAATTTACTATACGAAATCAGAAACTAATGTTTTTATCATCATATTATTAACCGAAACGAGAGAAGGCAAACTATACAATACATATATATTATATATGTATATAAATCGACATGAAAAAATTCCAACGCAAAACAAAAGGAGAGGGGAGGACGTTACGAAAGCAAATTGTCATTAAAAACTAAAACGAAAACGAAATAACAATCCTTAAACACAAAACAAACAAAAGCAACAACAAACCAAAAAAAAAAAAAAAACATTTAAAAAAGATTTTTTTTGAGCCGAAATAAAGAATGTAAACTATATATATACATCAGTGTGTTTTTTTTTGTTGTCAACAACAATTGGATGGATTAAAAAACAAAAAAGATTGCCTAATAATTATAATATTTCTTTTATTTACAGAAAAATATTGAATTGAATATTCTATTGTTTAAGGATATTTGGATCGTTTTAATACAACATATTTTAATAAGGACGAGACTTATCTAATCAAGTCTAATTAAGAATATTTACAATTGGATCCGGATCTTGGCGTTATAAATAACCAATTTAACTAAAGATCTAAATATTCTTTATATCCTTGCTTGTTTCACATTTCAACAGGATGCCCTGTAACAGTTTAAAGGACTGTGACAGGATTTATATGCGGGTCAAAATGTAAAATTTTCCGTAAGGAATTTCCATTGATGTTTTAGCACTCAACTTTGATTACAGTATAATGAGGCTAGTGTCTATGACGATGATGATGATGATAATAAAATTGAAGTATGTATATAGGATTTTCTGCTGACGCCATATGTATGTATGTATCTATCTACATTTATAGGGATATACCATGCGTATCTACATACATACATAGATGTATTCTAATCCCAGCAGACACTTGGCGGGGGGCGCAATCATGCCGACCGTGTCCAATTAAAAGGCGCCGTACATCATTTGAAATGCAGCAACAGCAAAATAGAAAACTCTACAGGTGGTGGTGGTGGTGGTGGTGCTCGTACTGGTGGTCGGGGGTGGAGGCAAACGATGTAGACGCCGATTGCCTCAAGCCCGTCGGTTTAGTTTCCTGTAGTCGTTCGGCCTCAAGGTGAAACGAATACTGAAAATGGAATAAACGAAACTGAAACACAATGCACTTGTAGTTGCATTTAGGCGTTTATGCGTTACGAATTCGTGATATTGCAAAATGCACACAAAGAATGAAACAAAGATTAAACAATTTTCTCAAGTGTATAAAGTAAATCTTCATCTAGCGATCAAATAGATAAATATAACAATGAATTTCCCAAATGAAATAAACGATATGATAAACAAACGAATATATGTATGTATATGCTATATCAGTAGTAATATTTTGATTACCACTATTAATTTTTCAATTTGATTAGTTTTCCAAGTTTACGATAATAGCATCGTATAAACGATAAATACAAGGACGATGATCAAACGATATTGAACATATTTTTCTCATTTCCTTCATTTCCACACAATTATATCTCTTCTTCTTTTTCGTCATTGTCTTTGTCTTCTTCATCTTCTTTTTCGTCTGCTTCTTTGGTTTTTTTGTGTGTATGTCAAATTGTTTTAATTTATAGTTGCATGGCAAGTTAATGAGTGGTGTGTGTATGTGTGTGTGTGTATCAGGATGGACGGTGCACAATGAAAATCAAAAAAAAAAACACACTCACACACACTCAAATAAGTAGTAGAAGAAGAAAAAGATTGCCCACCTTCCTGCATCTAATCCAGTGGAAAATCAAGACAAATAACTAATGCCATCGAATCGACTTGGATCGGATCAGGTAGAAAATGTTGAACCCTACACCATGTCCAATCCATGTGCCTGTATATATGTATATCTGTGTGTGTGTGTGTGTATTTGTGAGTGTTTTTGTGTTAGTTGCCTTTTCATTGAACAACGTGATTTGATTGCATTCGTTGCACATGCACTCCCAAAACAAAACAAAAAAAAAAAAAAACAAAAGGTATTACCATTAGGGCCCAAGGGAAAGTTAATCAAGTTGGGGCGGGTCAAGATCAAGAATTTGTCATCCGAAAGAAGCTGTACGGATATCTAGATAGCAAGAAGAGGGCAATCAGTGAAAGTTTTTCTCGTATTTTCGTTTATTTGATAGAGCAGCAAGATGAGACTTTAATGAAATACTCGAAAAAGGTTATAAAGACATAAAAAATATATTATTTTAATTTATTTATTCCGTACGAACTAAGATAACTAACAATTAACAGACAACAATAATACAGGGATGTAGGGAATGGAATGAAACCATAGAAGGTCCAAAACCCGCGGGACATCTCTGAAGGAATTACATCGCAGGGACAGAAGTTTCGGCCCTTCCTCAAAAAAAAGTTATTTTTTAAGTTTAAAATTTAATTTCATCATTTAAAATGTTCATTTGATCATAATTGGCATTCGCCGTGTATTTTCAACTAACCAATATCAAATGGACATTTAAATTTTATAAAGTTAAAAATTCAGCACAAAAACTTTAACGAACATTTTCGAAAATAAAAGAAAGAAAATAAAGAAATTGGAGGGGGGATTTTTATAGTTTTTTTTTTTTTGTTTTGCAAGAAAAAAATCCTTCAAAACCAATCTTTATTTCTGTCCATCCGTTCGCAATACTACAATAAATTCTAATATTATTAATGTTTTTTGGTATCTGGCTATCTTCTGGTAATTTAGACGATTTTAAAGATATTTATTGATTCGTAGTTTAAAAATGTTTTCAAAGTGAGGGCATTATGGACTTCTGGGAAGGAGTTAATTGAATCAGCTCGATAGCCAGTTGTATGTACATATATATATATATATACATACATATGTATGTATGTACATATATCCCAATAAAATCTATGTATACTTTCGATAGTCTCCATTCCTTTGCACCCCCGTTTCCCCTGTTCCATTGCCTGAAGCACTTTCGAGCGATTTGGAAACCTTTTAAAGCGCTTTCCGCTGTAAGCGGTGCCTAAAAGCGGCTTACTGCGAAATAAACACAAACATACATATACAATACACACAAGCAAATACTAACATATACATAAACTTATATAATATATATATTTGTATATATGGTAAACATATGAACAATTTTGCATACATACATATATGTTTGCTTGATAGACAAGAAGAGAAGGAGAGGGAAAGAGCGCACTTTCCCTTTTGTTGCCTTTCCTTTCAAATTTAACACCTAACCCCAAAAGGCGGAGACTTTTCTCTATAGGATAATCACATAACTTTTCAATATGCCGGCCAGGACACATAAAAATACACACACATATCCACAAGCTTAGCATACCCATACATACATATGTATGTATGTAGTCATGTACAGGTACACACACATACATGCATGTGACAATTGGTCTGCACGGATCAAAATGTGTCCTGTATGTGTGTGTGTGCTAAAAAACTTATTGAACTCGATTACATAAAAGTTCGTTCTGTTAGGTTCGATAAGTGATGTAAATGTACTACTGTTATACATGTTATATTTGTTATACAATACATGGAACAGACAATTGCAAACTATGAATCAACAGTTTTATCTTATAAGAAATATTACAACACGCAAGCAGTGTTGCCAGACTCATGAACTTTCACATTCGCTCGTGAAAATGTATGCAATATATCAATAGTTATCTTTTATTCTATATTGTATATTATACATATGTAGATATGTGGGATTTTTAATATGTATTTTAAAATTTATATATCTATTTTTTATTTATAAAAGGCTAACTTAAAATAGTAATGTAATAGCTCTTTAAGCTTAAAGTTAAGGAGCAATGGGTAAAATGGATAAAATTCATTCGAATGAAAATAAAAAAATTGATTCAAAAGAAATAATGAATTAAAATATGGTCTCAATGCATTTTTTTTACTGAAAACAGCAAAACTAAAAGAAATGCAATTAAAAAAATATGATTTGCCTTGATAATTTTTTCGATCTAGGCATATTATCGTCCCCACTTCAGAATATTTAACTATAAAGATGTTTATTTATTTATTTATATTCTGTTCGGTTGCAATGTAAAATGTAGAATCGAACATTACTATAATGTTAAGCTATAGCAACAACGATTTGAATAAATAAATGTTACAGTATTATTTTATTTTATAAGGAACCTGTGTATATATACATATGTACATATTTCTCCTATATTATCTTTCATAACAAACCAAAAGAAAATAATTTGTTGGGTCAATTTCTTGAAGACTACAAAATAATAGAAATTACATTACGGGTAAAGAACATGTTAAAATTGCTCACCAAATTGTTGCCTGCCATTGCAATCTCAAAACTCTGATCATTTTTTGCACAGCGTTGCCATATCTCGTGATAATTCAATTACGTCCTAAATAGAGGGTTGCGTATAAATAATAGGTTTACTTTTTTTTGTAAAGCTTACACGCCATATTTCTAACGATATTTTGAAGTTTCATCTGGAAGTATATTTGGTAAAAATTTGTAAATCTTACAAAATAAGAAACTTAACTGACTTTAGATTAAATGGGAGCTTAAAAGTGTCAATTCAAACCATTTTTTATAGATAATTCTTTTTGGTAAAACACTGTAATACATATAAAGTACATAGTTTCAAATTTTAATATGTACACAATGTAAACGAAAACTATTCACAGAAGGGACACTTAAAGGACAGAATTATTCCCATCCAGTTTAGCACAGTTATTGATCCAATGCAATAGTAGGTATATGTTAATTTTCGATAGATTAAACATATCTACACACGAGCAGGCAACCAATAAGGCCTTGAAAGCATCCGCCCAGTGGTAGTGGTGACACACATAGTCCTTCTTCTTCCTTTCCTTGGTGTCCTGCCATGTTTCCTGCTAGTTCAGGCTACTTCAGTTTAAATAAAACGCATTTTTCAAAAGTGCCAATGTGTCTGTGTGTCTGTGGGAGTGCGTGTGTGCGTATAAATAATGTAAATATATGTGAAACAAATACGTGAGTGTGCGTGTATGTGTGTATGTATGTGTGTGTGTGTGCGTGTACCCTTATGTGCTTTCAATGTGGGCGTTTTTGGGCAGTTGGGCAAACACACACGCATATACACACATACATACATATGTATGTATATACATATATTCAGTTCCCTTCCTTTACAAACCTTTATGCTGACCCAATATTGAAACTTTCAACTATACAACACACACACACATACATACATACAGTTTAAATTTGTATATACATATGTATGTTTATATGTGTTTGTGCCTGAGTAAGTGCTTGGACCACTTTCACTTTTCCAAACACACACACACACACACACACACTCACACACTCTCAGGCACACACATCACAAAAGGAAAAGGAGCCTTGTTCCTGGCTCTCTCATGGTCGAAACGATAAAAAAGCTTAGGCTTACGCTTTTTGCACATTTTAAGCTTATCCCCATACCCCACACTCACATACCCCGTGTCCATCTATCGAACAACAACAACAACAACACAAACAGCAACAATAAGGAAATATCTAGAGCTGAAAGCCTGCGTAATTTTAGATGAAGAAACGTTTGTTTGCCGAATGGGGTAGTACGATATGAAATGGAATGGGAATGGGTATGGGATTGGGATTGAAACGAAGAAGCAGCATACACACACATGTGGCCCCGCAAACTTGCACCTTGGAACAAACAATATTTATTTTCTATGCTAGAAAATGTTCGAGTTAAGGTATGACAATGTCCTGTTAAATCCCTTCAAACGCAACTATCCTTAGGGGATACTTCACTTGAGGAGACATTTGACATACATACATCAAATTGAAATTGCTTTTTTTGTAAACAATTGCTTTATATAATTTATATTTTGTAGTTAAAAAATTTAAATAAATAAATTTCAATAAGCTATTTCGCTATATCTCATATAAAATATAAATACATATAGAGTGCAAATATATTTGATAAAACCTTTTAATGTATTTGAAACCACTCTGTGTCACTGTGCAGCATCAGAAGTAAACAACAATGTGGGCGGGGATTGCGGAGGTCGAGTCCTTCTGCTGTCCAGCAACGAATTTTCGTTTTGATTTTGCATGGACTTTTCAAAATTTATGCGCTATTTGAAATGTAACGCACGTGCGTGTATGTGTGTGAGTGTAGTATATATACATATACATACATATATACTCAAAAATACATACATATGTATGTACATATGTATGGTGTGTGCCTGAGCTTTAAGATTTTGTTCTAGTATTGGCATAAAGGTTAAATTTTTAATGCAGCAACAGCAACCAAATTTACAATTATTCAAAGAATTTAAATTAGTTTTTTTTAAATTTTACTGCACTTTTTTATCGTTAATTCCTCGAAATTAATAATATATTTAACACTTAAATCAATAGATAGGTTCTCTTAGTTCATTAATTTGTGATTTTGTTGAATGGTATTTTTAATTCAAGAGCAAAAAACAATTTTTTCCAAAAACAAAATCCCAAAACTTATATTTTAAGTCGTTTAGATTATTTATATTGGATTAATTTTTCTTTTTCAAATAATTTAAATAGGTGCTTTGGTCTTTAAACAAGTTAATTATTTTTGAAATAAATTTGCTTACACGTATAAAACAAAAAGAAGTATTTTTGTGAATAGAGCAACTAGAAAAAACCCTTTCCTGAATTGGTCACATCTACTGATCCTTCGAAAAATAGGCATATTTTTGATAAAATATTTTTTATTTTTCTATCACTTTTCGAAACATTTTAACTATATATAAAAGAAGCCAACTTCGGCCGTGCTGAAATTTGATAACCCTCGCAGTTATTAAATAAAATGATCTTTCAGTCTCTTTTTTGAGGTTAATTAAAATGACCACTTTCGAAAAACAAATCATTTAACGGGAATTTCTTAATCTCTTTCACAACACTAGTCTCACTTGACAATAATTGGCTTTCTCTCCCGCTCCCTTGCATGCCATTTCTGTCACACCAATAAATTCCCTTCACTCGTTTCCAATTTGGTTTAGATACCCACAAGCAATAAAGTTTTCCTCATAAGATTCATTTTTGGATTATAGATACATATATTTGATAGATATTCGAAATTTGGTGTGGACTTTTAAAATCTTGTTTCTAGAACCAAAAATTTTGCACCAATCGTTATGGTGATAATATAGTGATCGGATCCGATAAATTCAAAAGCTCAGCCTACCAAAAACTTCTATCTAAAAGATGCATAGAAACAGGTTAGATTATCTCAACTATTGCAGCTGATCAGGTGCATATATATACATATATATACTTCAAATATATTTCATGTATTATAATAATCTGAAAAATTTTATTGTATCCTCTGCAAGGGTATAAAACCAAAAATGATTTCTCCTGCGCTTAAGTTTTAACAATATTGTTTATTGCATATTTTGCGGCTGCACCTAAAAAATACTATTTATACATAAGGGTATTCAAGTATCACGGAAGGCAATCTTTGTAAATTTTGAATCCTTCTTGCAGTATGTTTTAGCGGGAAAGCTGTCATATTGAAGCGGAAACGTTAAATTTTGACCTTCAGGGTGACAGTCAACAGGACTGGACAGGACAAGAAGTTAAAACTTGATATGAGAAAAAACACCATGGCGGATGAGCAATTATCAGTAAACTTTTTAGGTATGCAAGAAAGCCCTATGTTTATTGCGAATCGCATGAATAAAACAGCAATTATCGATCTATCATGAGATTCAATCAGTCTTTATGACACATACATCAAATTAAATTAAAAGAAAAAAAAAATGTCTTATGTACAAGGTAATAATTCTTAATGTTAATGTAACACAACAAAACATAAATTAAAAATGTAAAATTTATTCGTCGTCGATTATCTCAACGTCGCTATTGTCATCACCGGACTGAGAAGCTTCGCGAAGTTCATCAATCTCATCCTGCAGATCTTCGATCTCTGCGGCATACTTTCTATGAACATGTGCCAACTTTTCGTTAAAAAAAGAAAAAAATTCCATTAAATTGGGTTTTCAAATTATTAAATCGGCCTTCTGCTTACCTCGGCTTCATATTCCCTGCGTGCTAACACCAGTCTTTTCTCACATCGTTCTTCGCACAATTTTATGTTTGATTGGAGGATTTCTTGATGGGCGTCGGTCAGCTCTCTTCGCAATTTCTCCTCCTGCAGTTGCAGTTTAAGGACAGTTTCAAGAAGTAAACGTTCGTTGGCAACGCGAAGGCTACAAAAATCGTTATTAATGGATATTAATTAAAAGCTATTAAGTCAAACCGGTAAAATAATAAATCAATTAATAATCCGATTCACAGGTATATATAACTACTTCATTAATTCTAGTTTAAAAACCGCCAAAAGCCAAAAACAAATTAATGATCAAATTTGTTCAATACTCTTATATAAAAGGTTCCAAATGGAACGATTTCAACCAAATTTGATCAACTGATACATTTTGACCACACAACTAAGTGTCCCAAAAAGGAATTGCGAAAGCGATTAAGAGTAAAAATTTGAAATAATTTTGATCTGCGTACAAACTAAGCGGACGAAGCTACCTAACAAACTTGGGAGCTCTTGCATAAATATATACATTATGTATTTCTATGTATTTATGCAGACATATGGATGCTTCTCCTGATACATCAACTCAAAAACTAAGCGAGTTGTTTGACTAGAAAGGCGAATATGGCTAGATGAACTCGGATATAGTTCAATACTTATATAGTCAATACTTACTTTGCATTTTCCACCTCCAAACTTTTGATGTATTCGCTATTTTGAGTAGAGATCCCAACTGAAGAATCAATGAAGCCGGAATATCTAGTGCTATTATATTTTTTCGTCGGCTTCTTGAAAACAATGTCTTTTGCTATTGAGGCAAAGTTAAGAACGTTTAGATTCTCTTCATAAAACTTATCCAGTGGTGTCACGGTGACAATCATAGACAGACGTTCGATGCCTAGCAAGGATGCCTGCAAAAGCATCGTTAGCTTAGAGTCACGATACGGTATATTGGTTTTTTTGCGGAATGGTACGGCGGCTGCATCCAGACAACGACCCAAAACCATAAGGGATGTGTTGATATTCTGGGCTTCTCTGAGCCGGGAGCCGACTATTCCAGTCTTATCCACTCGCTCCGATCCAGCCAAATCGCAGAATTTGTAAGTATTCTGGGTGGTCATTCCCGATCGGTAGTACTTGAGAACATCAATGGAGAAAATGCAATGCGATCGGCTTGATTTTGCATTTATTGCAGTAGAGGCACAAGTGGAACGCTGCTGACCTAGACGCAGCAGTCTAAGTGCCTCCTCAGCGTTTATTACGAACACTCGGGTTAATCCTTTAACAAACACTTTCCCATTGCTTCCCACAATTTTTAAATTCCGGCGTGGAGTGGCGCCTATTGCGACCTTTCGCGGCGGTAACTCGAGCAGATCATAGACCAATTCATTATAGATCTCCACAAATGACACCCATATCATTACGGAAACATCACTCATCTCTTTCGGCGCGAATGTGTGGTCACCTTGAATCACCTGTTTAATGCGCTCTTGATGGGCGGTTATATCTGGGCACATTTCTAGCAATTTGGTTCGTATTTGTTGTTCCTTAAGGGTGGCATCATCTTCCAGGAACACCATACACTCGTTGATTATCTTGAGCTTTGGCATGTGATATATATTTAAGCTATACATGGTGAATATGTTTTCAAGGGCACGTGGTATAACGCCAGCTCGAACATCGTCACCTGTTTGAGATGGCACACAGTTAAATTCGTTGGGATCTGGGTACTGCAACACTTACCAAGCAGAGTATATGTCTTTCCCGATCCAGATGTACCGTATGTCATAATTGTGGCGCACTCCTCATCTAGGATCCGCGGACCCACGCAAGTGTCGTACACATCCCGTTGACCAACTGTGCTGTCGAATATGTTAGTGAAACTAAAATGTTTTTCCATGCGGTTCACATTATTGCTGGTATTTTCAGTGGCGGCATTCATTGTGATCAGGACATTTCCGCAATCGGAGATGCTGTAGCCCTTGGATGACACCTTAACTGGACGGAGGCGTAGATATACCTGCGGCCCAGACTCGGCATCGCTATGGCTATCGCCTGTGGTGGTGCTTGATCCTTCATATTCCGATTCATCATCGGACAGTTCATTGTCGGAAGAGTCAGTTTCCTCGGATTCGCGAATTTCATCAAACAATCGCTGCTGCTTCTTAGGTTGTGGTCGGAAGCGACGATCAATACTGGGATCACGAGCCATCAAAAAGGAGCTAACTTCGCGTTTATTTTGATTGTGGTGATTCTTGTCCATATCCATGACGAAAACAACTTTATAAACATAAACACAAATAGTATTTCAGCAATTGGCGGTTTTTTTTGAGACGCCTTTAATTTTGCTTGTAGAGTTGTTGCCTATGTATCGATTAACTGACAAATAAGTCGAGAACAGCTATGAACTATCGATATTTATGCATTTGAATTTTCCGGGATTTTTTAAAAGTGGCACTACTGGACAAATAGCACGATTTGTTTTAAAAAGTTTATGCGCTATGGGAGCTATTGGATATGGTCATCCGACAGGGATGATTCCGAGATATACAAAAATGAAACCTATGTGCAAAATTTCAACAAAATTGATTCAGACAAGTGCATTGATTCTTCTTTGTAGTATCGTAAAACTAAATTGTGCGAGTTAACTGACCCTGACATCTGAACGAACGGGTTAGATTTCGCACAATATTTTGGAAGAAAAACTTTTGGATAAAAAAGCAGCGATGATTCCCGAGTTTTTTAAGCAGCCAGCAAAAACAAGGGCGCATTGGTTATTAAACGGTTTTACGTTATTTTAGCGTAATCGAGAAGAGTTGCACAATCAAATAACCCCTATAGAGGGTATTTAAAAGACAAAAAAATACAAATTGGAACTCGAATTCTTATCTCCAGACTTGGCCCCCAGCATCTATTATTCCACACACCATAAACGGTAGCTTCAAAAAAAGAAAGAAATTCGCACTATAAGAATTGTTAGAAAATCTCTCTCAAAAAGACGTATGTTAAGGAAAAAACCTTACCTTACCCAAAAAACTTTTGTTTTAATTAAACATCTTGGAAGTTTTAAGCCCGTATACAATAGGAAATTGAAAATCTGAACACCAAAAATTTCAAATAAATGCTTTGTCTTCCAATTTAACAAATATTTCAAAGCTGCTTTTTTTGTAAAATATATTACAACATTTAGGAGCAACCAAATTAAGTGTCAACGTCCGCTTAGTGTCTACGCAGATCAAATCTGTTTCTAATTTTTGCCACGCCCATTTTCTCCCCCGCAATGCAAAAGCGTATAACTAGAGCTATATTAAAGATATTATTTGGCACAGTCAATAATATAACCAAAATGGGCCAGCTGTCCAAATTCGGACAATAATTATCGGAGATATATGTATTTCCGTTTTGTACTGAAACGCCAAGTGCAACATGGGCTATTAAGAGTGAGCGAGATAGCACGAGATCGCTGTTCCTGCATGCTAAGAGAATTTTTTCGCACGTTTCCGACTTTATGAAGTACCTCTATTCGGCTGGGACGACTTATTTGTTCAGTCTTATTAAAAAAAATCCAATATTTCCTATAGATACATTTACAAATTTTAATAAACGAGAACGAAACAAAAAAAATTTTAACGTACACAGGTTGTGTTAATATAACGTAATAAAACGAAATTTAAAAATGTAAAATTTATTCGTCGTCGATTATCTCAACGTCGCTATTGTCATCACCGGACTGAGAAGCTTCGCGAAGTTCATCAATCTCATCCTGCAGATCTTCGATCTCTGCGGCATACTTTCTATGAACATGTGCCAACTTTTCGTTAAAAAAAGAAAAAAATTCCATTAAATTGGGTTTTCAAATTATTAAATCGGCCTTCTGCTTACCTCGGCTTCATATTCCCTGCGTGCTAACACCAGTCTTTTCTCACATCGTTCTTCGCACAATTTTATGTTTGATTGGAGGATTTCTTGATGGGCGTCGGTCAGCTCTCTTCGCAATTTCTCCTCCTGCAGTTGCAGTTTAAGGACAGTTTCAAGAAGTAAACGTTCGTTGGCAACGCGAAGGCTACAAAAATCGTTATTAATGGATATTAATTAAAAGCTATTAAGTCAAACCGGTAAAATAATAAATCAATTAATAATCCGATTCACAGGTATATATAACTACTTCATTAATTCTAGTTTAAAAACCGCCAAAAGCCAAAACCAAATTAATGATCAAATTTGTTCAATACTCTTATATAAAAGGTTCCAAATGGAACGATTTCAACCAAATTTGATCAACTGATACATTTCGACCACACAACTAAGTGTCCCAAAAAGGAATTGCGAAAGCGATTGAGATTGGGAGCTCTTGCATAAATATATACATTATGTATTTCTATGTATTTATGCAGACATATGGATGCTTCTCCTGATACATCAACTCAAAAACTAAGCGAGTTGTTTGACTAGAAAGGCGAATATGGCTAGATGAACTCGGATATAGTTCAATACTTATATAATCAATACTTACTTTGCATTTTCCACCTCCAAACTTTTGATGTATTCGCTATTTTGAGTAGAGATTCCAACTGAAGAATCAATGAAGCCGGAATATCTAGTGCTATTATATTTTTTCGTCGGCTTCTTGAAAACAATGTCTTTTGCTATTGAGGCAAAGTTAAGAACGTTTAGATTCTCTTCATAAAACTTATCCAGTGGTGTCACGGTGACTATCATAGACAGACGTTCGATGCCTAGCAAGGATGCCTGCAAAAGCATCGTTAGCTTAGAGTCACGATACGGTATATTGGTTTTTTTGCGGGATGGTATGGCGGCTGCATCCAGACAACGACCCAAAACCATAAGCGAAGTGTTGATATTCTGGGCTTCTCTGAGCCGGGAGCCGACTATTCCAGTCTTATCCACTCGCTCCGATCCAGCCAAATCGCAGAATTTGTAAGTATTCTGGGTGGTCATTCCCGATCGGTAGTACTTGAGAACATCAATGGAGAAAATGCAATGCGATCGGCTTGATTTTGCATTTATTGCAGTAGAGGCACAAGTGGAACGCTGCTGACCTAGACGCAGCAGTCTAAGTGCCTCCTCAGCGTTTATTACGAACACTCGGGTTAATCCTTTAACAAACACTTTCCCATTGCTTCCCACAATTTTTAAATTCCGGCGTGGAGTGGCGCCTATTGCGACCTTTCGCGGCGGTAACTCGAGCAGATCATAGACCAATTCATTATAGATCTCCACAAATGACACCCATATCATTACGGAAACATCACTCATCTCTTTCGGCGCGAATGTGTGGTCACCTTGAATCACCTGTTTAATGCGCTCTTGATGGGCGGTTATATCTGGGCACATTTCTAGCAATTTGGTTCGTATTTGTTGTTCCTTAAGGGTGGCATCATCTTCCAGGAACACCATACACTCGTTGATTATCTTGAGCTTTGGCATGTGATATATATTTAAGCTATACATGGTGAATATGTTTTCAAGGGCACGTGGTATAACGCCAGCTCGAACATCGTCACCTGTTTGAGATGGCACACAGTTAAATTCGTTGGGATCTGGGTACTGCAACACTTACCAAGCAGAGTATATGTCTTTCCCGATCCAGATGTACCGTATGTCATAATTGTGGCGCACTCCTCATCTAGGATCCGCGGACCCACGCAAGTGTCGTACACATCCCGTTGACCAACTGTGCTGTCGAATATGTTAGTGAAACTAAAATGCTTTTCCATGCGGTTCACATTATTGCTGGTATTTTCAGTGGCGGCATTCATTGTGATCAGGACATTTCCGCAATCGGAGATGCTGTAGCCCTTGGATGACACCTTAACTGGACGGAGGCGTAGATATACCTGCGGCCCAGACTCGGCATCGCTATGGCTATCGCCTGTGGTGGTGCTTGATCCTTCATATTCCGATTCATCATCGGACAGTTCATTGTCGGAAGAGTCAGTTTCCTCGGATTCGCGAATTTCATCGAACAAGCGCTGCTGCTTCTTAGGTCGTGGTCGGAAGCGACGATCAATACTGGGATCACGAGCCATCAAAAAGGAGCGAACTTCGCGTTTATTTTGATTGTGGTGATTCTTGTCCATATCCATGACGAAATATTAATTCCACAACTTTGTAAACATAAACACAAATGGTATTTCAGCAATTGGCGGTTTTTTTTGAGACGCCTTTAATTTTGCTTTGTAGAGTTGTTGCTTGTTTATGATTATCGATTGGCGGATAAATAACTTTTATGAACTATCGATATTTATTCAATACGGAAATTTCTTTCGATTCTCAGTGGCGACCTCTACATGGTGGTATTTTTTTCGATAGTGACAACCCTATCGCCTAGCCGCGAAGCAAACAATAATTTTCGAAAGTTAACAATTTTCTTCATAGGACAGAACAAAACTGACAGTAACTATAGGAACTGAAGTCTAATTGAGTCGTGATGGATTCTCTACGAAATCATGCTGTGGGCAGCTGCAATAACAACAACCAAGGCTCGCCAACGCAACAACAACCAGATGCAGGCCTGGTTCAAGCCATGGGCTATGTACGGGAATTCAACAGCCAGGCTGCAACTTACCAGCTTCTTAAATCGGAGGAATCCCTTGTGCTTTTGCAACGTAGCATTGCTTTGCTGGGGACCACGGTGCAACCACATTATTATGCCCCAGGCCCGGAGAACGTAGAGTTGGCAAAATTTTTTGTGGATCTCCATGCCCTAATGGGGGCCTTGGATGGTGATGGTGACAATGATACTCTGTGGGCATGCGTGGCTCTAGTTCAGCATTGTAGCCGGAATTTGGAGGCTCGACTGGCCATAGTGGAGAAATATTGCTATGTTCCACTTCTCAGTTTTTTGTTAAGTCGGACAAAGCGCCAGGAGCGAGTGCATCGCCTGTTAGTTCTTTTACAGGACCTAACTTATGGCATTCGCATTGACTGGGAGGAGCCATATCTCGTACAGCTGCTCGAGCATCTAGTGGATATCATCCACAATGTGGATGGCGATGAAAATAATCCGAACTCCGTTGCTTTAGATACAGGGGAGGTTGATGCCCAGGCACTATTGGCCTTGTCCATATTAGTGAATTTATGCTATAAAAATTTTGTGGTGCTTTTTCTTTTTCTCCGTACGGTAAACATTTCCAGTTTTTGCAAACGCATTCAGCATTTTGGGCTGCTAGCCTACAAGATGCTCATCATCTTATCAGAGGATGTGCGTCCGTTTGAACAGCGGGAACTACACACCTTTCTATTAATGGCATTTGCCGGCATTGAAGATTGTCTCAGGCAATGGAACGTGGCCCAGTTAAAGCATATTGTAGATTTCCTTTTGGACTCTCAGAGTCATGCGGGACTACATAGGGCCATGCTCTGTCATACAAACTACTGTAAGAGTGTCGAAAAGCTATTGGATGTAAGTAAATTATTAATCAAATTTATTTTTATTCTTATATGTTTACCTTGAATTTTGTAGGTAATCGATTCTCCTAGCTCCATGAACGAGTCTTATGAGGAGATACGCAAGCATCAACAAATCTGTCTGGAGCTAACCTTTCGGCTTATATGCTATGTTCTCGAACTGTCCAGCGACTCTAGCAACGATGTTATTAGTTTGGATGCCATTACCAAACGTCTCTATGAGCTGATCAGCAACTGGCTGGAGTCTGATGGTTGTGGAGTGGCCGCTATTGAGCTGCTTACCATGATGCTACGCTGCAGCAAGCAGACTGTTGTGGCCCGTCTTATAGCATCCAATCCGTCAAGTGTGATCAATTTGGTATCTAAGGCTGAAAGGCTGGAAACCAAACCAGCTCAGGTTACAGCAATTCTCCAATTGTTGTTGGATCTCCTCGGGAAGTCAGAAACGCAAAAATTGGTACTCTCCAAGATTTCGGAATCATATTTTGATAAAATTTTAGCCGGTCCGCTTGCGCTAGTGCCACAGCAATTAAACAGTCAGTCTCTCAGCCAATCTGAGGTTGAAAAGTCTGTATTTTGTCTCCAGCTGCTTATCAACTTTGCTAGTATTGCCAAAAAGGCGTACTTTGACAAATGCTGCTCCCTGCTCGAGATGCCACAAATGCAATATGTTCTGGGCAAGGCAATGGATAGTGGCAATGAGCATTTGGTTTCTGCATTTTTGCAAATTGCTCAGTTCGAACATTTTCCCAAGGCAGCCGTAGCCAAGGTAAGCCTTAGAAAAATAATCCAATTGATAGGGCTAAGCCGAACTTAAAGTCGATGGTGTTTGTTTGGTTAATGGATAACTTAGTACTTGATAACTCCATTTCTCTATCCTGTACAGCAAGTGGCTACTATTAATAGCGGAAACAGGAGAACGGCATCAAACTCTCGGGACCAAGCCGAACAGTGGCGAAATATAAGTTCCAT
This sequence comes from Drosophila emarginata, assembly GCA_037075365.1. Taxonomy (NCBI): domain Eukaryota; kingdom Metazoa; phylum Arthropoda; class Insecta; order Diptera; family Drosophilidae; genus Drosophila; species Drosophila emarginata. Next base: position 223,649 of record JBAMCD010000174.1, read on the forward strand.
ACTTAAAGGACATCGCTCGTTAATCGACAAGGAGCTAACGCAGCGAGTTAGCGCATTAATTTGTAGCATTGACAGTTCGCTGAAGCATAACAAATTACAGTCCGCACCCGTTTCCCAAGTGATTGAGTTGTATAATCATCGCATCGATAGCCTCAACACCGGAATGCTTGGACTACAGCAGCGACTGGAGCAGGCCAGTTCTCAACTGACCAGCAGCATACAGTTGATTAATGTGCAGAATGCGGAGCTAAAGCAATTCCAGACCAAAAACTTCGAATTGGTTGTCAGTCAGGAAAGGTAAGTAACATGATCCGGTATATAAAATTGATTATAAATTACCATTTACTTATCGTGTGTGTAGGTTGCAGGCCCAGTGCAAAGATTTGCAACAGCAGACAATCAAATTGAAAAGCAATATGAAAAATGCCCTTAAACAAATATCCGAAAATGGTGAGCACCTTAAAACCAGCGAATACCACTTGACTGTAGAGAAATCCAAAGTGGCGACTTTGCAAAAGGAATGCGGTGAGCTTAGGACCAACTTAAATGACAAAACAGAGGAATTAATCAAGCTTGATACGTTGAGCAAGGACAATGTATGTGGTTGTCATTATCCAATTAGGATCATTATCTAATTATGTTAATTTTATATTTTTTGCTAGTTCTCACGCATTGATAAGCTGAAAAAATCGGTGGTTGCCTATGAGCAGGACATTAAGGAGAAACTGAAAACTATTGAAGAACGTGAACGCGAATTGGCAAAAACGAACAAAATTCTGGAAGAGCAACGTGAATCCCGCAAAAAATCCGAAGATCTGGTCTGTGTATTAGAAACGCAGTTGCAGGAGAAGAAGCAACAAATCGAACAACTCGAAACGGAACTTAAGGAAACGGAAGATATGCGCAAGACTATCATGAGTCTAATGGAAAGCAAAAGGCCCAAGCGCAAGGCTTGATTTTAATTAGTGTTAAATACTATATACTTATATGTTTGCGTCTTTCAATTTATTGAAAAATATATATAGTATAATTAAAAATAAACATAGAATTAGTATACCTAATCCTTATAAAGAATCTCCTGATCTGCAAAAATGCCCATTAAAAGATATTTAAATACGAAAAGAGTGTTTTTTATCAAGATTCTGTTTTCTTTTTTGATTATAGTAAATATATAATTTCTATATAACCTGTTGGTCATCAGCCCACACTCCAGAATTTGTTTCAGTATAGTTATATACAGCTAAAACTTGAAAATATGTTCTATTCGTTATCAATTCCATATTGAATAAAGCAAATATTTTTGGCTTTCAATTACTTAAACATAGATATATAAATTTATAATGCAGTTAAAAAACATTTTCAGGAATTGTTAATAAAATCCGTTGGACTTTGATGTTGAATAAGAAAATACAAAGCTTCTATGTGATACGTTAGTCCAAAAAACAGTTCGTTTAACAGGCGGATAATTCGATATAACTTATCCTTGATGGGGGGCATAATATAGTCAACCGATCCTGATCCCACTTCGAAACAAACAAAAATGTTTTAGTCCGGGAGATTATAAAACAGTCCAGCGGAACTTCATGGAATATTTTTGTATATACATATATAGATAGATGTTAATCAAATTGTTCTTAGTCTTCAAAAGGCTTTTAGATGACAATCTTTTATATTTCTCGAGTGCCAAATCTATATCTATCTATATCTTCGAATACTTTTGGTACAAGTCGGACTAAGATAAGCTTATGTAAAATAAATCGGTGCTGCTATAAACTTTCGATTCGCCTTTCAACCATGGAAAAGAAAAATGTCCTTTTATTGCTTTATATACATATATATTTTATTGTATATTGCACTAACAATAAAATATGCATTGTAATTTATTGTTTTTATGTGCACATACAAATAAAATTCCATTACAAAAGTTCCAATATAACCGACAATAAAAAAAAATTAAATATAATTTACAATTAATTTTTTGTGTGTGTGTGGTTGCATATATATATACATATATGTATGTATGTATATATATATATATAAAGTATAAAGTATGTTTGTATATTTTTATATAAATTTACTAAAAAAAATGAATGTTCGCTATATAATTGTTTATCCATTTATAATTATTTATAATTCATCGTTCACTTTACGCTTAAATGTCTCTACATACATTGCGTCACTCACAATTGATCGCAATGTTGCCTAACTGCCCTAACAAAAAGGATATCAAAAGGAAAACGAATCACAAAATAAAGCAACAAATATTGTCGGAGTCGGAAATGGGTCAAAACAAAAAAAAAAAATAGGAAAAAAACGCCATTTAAAATTATGTATCTGTATGTACAATGCACCTGGATAAAAAGAAAAAGAAAGGAAACTAAAAGGTGTAGGAAGGCGGAGCTAAGGGAACCATCATCATAGTCAATGTTGCCAGCACCAAAGTTTACTATTTTTTTTCCTTTAAAATGTTTCCGTTCATATTTGTTGGCCGTTAAATTGATTACTGATGATTACGATCCAAAGTGCTCTTTATCCTGATCGATAGCTGCAAACTTATAGCTGCCAAGCCCATCGAATTGCAAATAGTAGTCGTGATGCACCCAAAGGGACTTCCGATGTGAGACAGTGAAGAGCGTGATGCCCACCTCGCGGCAATAGCTGTACATCTTGCCTTCGACATCGACGGACACAGCACTGGTGCATTCATCCAGAATGGCAAACTGCGGCCGATGGTAAAAGAGTCGTGCCATGGCAATGCGCTGCTTTTCACCTCCAGACAGAATATCGATCCAATCTTCAATGGCATCTAGGCCATTCTCACGATGCTCCAAATACGTAAGTTGGACAATTTCCAAATAGTGTATGAGATCATCGTCAGTTTTGCCTAAACGTCGCATATCTTCCCGTGTATGCGGATAAATTATCTGCCGAATGGGATAATAAAATGGAAATGGTAATCTCATCGTTATCGTTAGTCGTAATCTCACGGCTTACCTGATCCCGCAAAGTGCCCAGTGTCATGTATGGTCTTTGAGGTATATAGAAGAGTTTACCACGCGACGGTTTTGTCACCTTACCACCCCAGGTGGGCCATAGTTCGCCAAGAATGCGGAATAGTGAAGATTTACCACAACCGTTGGGACCACAAACTAGAACGTTGGTTCCAGATCTAACCGAAAAATCAGGTGTAAGGATTAGCTTTTCGTTTAATATGAAATATGAAAATTTGTCTTACTTCACTTCAAAGGTGAGTTCCTGGAGCAGAACATCGCCATTGGGCGTTACAAGGGGCACCTTCTCGAAACGTATGATATTGTCCTCAAAAGACATGATACCCTTATTGGGGCCAAAATTATTTGGCGATAGTCCATTGCCACCATTGTTTTGTGTTATACTATTGCCATTAACCATGGTCCGTTCATATGTGCCTTTGTTAAGATCGCCAAGAACTTTAATAAGCTCCGTCATTCGGGCGGTGAAACCAGCTAACCGTGACATTTCTCGTCCCGCCAATACCAGCCTACCGATAGCTTCTGCCAATTTTACTAGCATACGTCCATAGGTGTAATATGCCTGCAAACGTTGACCACTCTGTTCCCCAGAGAGCAGAGGATGATTTTCGGCAAAGAACGGAATAGATACCGCATAGAAACCAACAATTGAGGCAAAATCTATAAGTGAATAGAAAAATATGTGAAACTGTTATAACTTATCTATCTGAAGAATTGCTTTTTAAAATTATGTAACCATATATTTGTATTGAAACAGTATTTATTATATTTGCTGAGTGCGCTGGAAAAATCTTTTCTCCAACAATTACTTTAAATTGCACTTAAAGTAAAATGTTTATGCCAAAAAAAAAACAAACAAATGAAAATAAACTTTGATTTCTTAAGGATCGAATTGCAGCATTTCAGAAATTGATTTTTATATTAAATTTTTAATTTTAGGAAAATGATCAAAAAACCAACTGAGAAACTGGAAGCAATCATAATAATAGTTGCCACCTTATTTAGGAATCATTTTAGGATGGTAGTAGAACGGCTGACTTATCAATCACTTTCTTTAAATCCGAAATGAACTCAGAAAATGAAATGTTGCAGTTTTTAAGCACAAACTAACGTACTTAACCCACATTTTTCACTTACATTTGCCAATGATGTTGTCAATGATGCCCATGCTGACCCGGAACTCTAGGAATTTGCGCAAATGGGAACGCAGCTTTGAATAGCTGGCCAGCAGGGTGAGCTTTTCTCGGACATTGCCTTGATAAAAGGCAACTTCCTCGGAATTGGTTATCAATCTGCTATTCACGTAACGGAATTCACCCTCCAGCTTCTGCTCCTCGACAGTCAGACGACCCGTTGGCCGTCGCAAACGTGTTAGGAAGACGCCAGCGAAGAGCAGATATAGCATTAGGATTGAAGGCGTTTTACCGCCCAAATTCACTGTCAATCGATAGACATAGATAAAAATATCTAACACCGGTTTGCTTATGTTCGAATATAAATCTGTAGCACTCTCGCAGAACTTGTCAATGTCTGTGGTAAGCAGCTGATCGGCATTAGCTATTCTGTTATCCAGATTGGACATTTTGTAGTAGGTATATCCACTGGAAAAGAGCGGGAGAGACGGAGAAAGGAATAAATCAGTTGTTCTATGGAATATTTGCTTTAAAATTAAATCCGTATACTCACTTGAGGTACTGACTGTACAAATGATGCGTCAAATTGGTACGAAAACGTAGCTTCAGCTCGCCCAAACTCCACTTAAGAACATTGGTAACCACGGAAATCTATTAAAAATTATCATGAAATTAATTAATTTAACTCTTTAATAACAATTAGGCTATGGGGGATTGGGATTTTTCTAAATAATTTTACCCACTTACCGCTGGCAAAGCTGTTAGATATTTAAGTAACGCCGTCTTAAATTTCGTTCGGTTCATGTGAATAATGGTACTTTCGACAACAGTTGCATTCTGTATCATCCAGATATCGCTCACCGATCGTCCAATAAGTGCGGCGGCCACAAGGAATAATAGACCCGTCTCAATGCTCCAAAATCCTGGTATAAGAATGGCTACAATCGGAAAAGTGAAAATGAATTTATGCCGTTCAATCAAATTAATTGCCGAGTAAACAAAATCTCACTTACGTAACAATTGTCGCAACTGTTTAAAGAATACTGAATTGACATGCGCTTTACTCGACTTTTTCTCCTTCTTTTCGGCAATTGTATATTGGATTTTGTCATCTTTGCCAGAGTTTCTAAACGGGGGGAAAAAAATGGTCAATAAATTAATAAAAAGGCACAAAAAGTATAAAAAAAAATTAAAACGAACTTGTCCCTGTTCTAATTTATCTATTCACATATATTTTCAATATTACTATTTGCATACTAGATGAACGTGTAAAGATCACAATATATAGACTAATTTAATAAAAATTGTTACAAATTGTAAACCCCCCAACACTAACCCGTTTACCATTTATAAATCATCTATGGATTGTGCTTTTATGACGGACGAATAGATCCCATTATCCACGTAGACATAAAAAAAAATAAATCTTTCGGTCAAAGTGCAAGTCTGAGGATCGCTACCATCACCTACAAGCATCCTAATCAATTGGATGTGGGTGAGACGGCCACAGACAAGGCAAAGTACAAAGATCAAAAACATTCTGCGGTTATCTTTAGGTGTCGCGTGGTATTTTGCCCGGTTTTATTAAAGATGATGACTAGTAATGACTGGCACATTTTTTCTATTTCTATTTCTTTCCTTTTCTTTTATATTGTTTGAGATTTTTTAGACTATTATTGAGATTTATTTATAGAGTTTTTTTTTATGTGATTTGTATGTATGTATGTACATATGTATCTTATTAGAAAAAAATAAATTTAACATAGCACAAAAAACACGTTTTTGGGTCCATAGGTCAAAATCTTTTCATTATGATGACGATGATCGCAAACTGTCTCCAACTGAGTAGCTTATCTTGGCTAGCCTATCACAAATCGATTAGACCGAAATAACACAAGATGCTTTTTGAGCGACTGATTAAAAAACAAAAAAAAACCTGCTCTCTTTCTAGCAAACACAAATGTTTTTTTTTTTTTTTGTGTTCTAGTTCTAGTTTTTTTTTTTGATATGCAACAAATTTAGCTTTACCATCACCTTTCAGGGGTAAAGTACAGAAATCAACTTTTTGTGATTGCTAATGTATACATATACATACATACATACATACATTGTATAAAGCGCACTGTATATGTATGTTTATACATACATATGTAAAGGTATTATCAGTCTGTCTGATAATAAAACATGTGTTATCTAGAGAAAGGTACACGTGGCAGTTAACATCGGTGTTTGATTTTATAGTTTACTTTTCAACTTATTTCACGATTTAAGTTATGCATATTTTTAGGAGAGAAACCAAATCCATCTAGAATCTAGATCTTTGAGACGTTTGAGACATATGTACATACATACGTTTTAATACGCTTGCGGAGAGTATAATAAAATTTGTCAGATGTTTGTAACCCAGACAAGAAATCTTTGCCAACCCCATAGAGCAAATAAATATACTCTTGATAAGCAGTTATAGCTGCCACGATCTTCCCGTATGTCCGTTTCAATGTGTCTTTTAGATAGAAGTTTTTTAGATATTTTTCAATGAAACTCAGTGTATAAGCTTTTTAGATATGTATGTAAGTAGGTTGGTTTTTTTAAATTTATTGTATCAGACCACTGTAGCACCACTATAGGAACGATCGGTGCAAAATAAAGTTTGTTTTTCCAGTGCAAAAAAACCACGTTAATAAGTTTTTACAATCTGAGTTTTTCCACCGAATTTCTTCAAAATTTGAAAGTTTTATCTTATACATAGCTCCTAATGGAATAATCAAAAAGAGAATCTTATGAGGATAACTTTTTTTTTGTGTTGGAGTATCTAAATCAAATAGAAAAACAAGGAAAGCAAAATATATACATATAGATGAAAGAAATACCTATTAAGTGATTTTATTTTTAATGTTTGAGAAACGCAAGGGTATACATAATTCAGTCATGTCAATCTCGGTAAAGGGGAGACTTGCTTACTTCATTTTTATTCTGTTATTTTACTACACACAACTGAGACTAAATACTTAGACTTATAATAAGATTCATATAATTAATTAATTATTCTTATTGCGAATTTTGTACCCTTTTGAAACGACCTAGGATATCTCCCACATTTTTAAACCCATTATCTCCCTCTCTCTCTCTCTTAAGTCTCATTTGCTCTGTTGTCATCCTTTTAACCATATTGTTAGCAGATATTTTTCCCCGCAAACAAATGACCTTCTCTTAATAATTTGGCTTATCCAGTTTCAGTTAATATGCCAAATTCAGATGACGATATAATAAAGATTCGCTTATTTTGGCATTATTTGTTAATACATATTTTTTTTAAGGTAATTGTAAGAGGGCCCCCCCTACCGGTTTTTTTATTTCAATATTTTGTTTTTTCTGTATGTCGACACTCTTGTTCCTATTAATTTAAATTAATTTCTTGTTGGTTTTAGCTAGTCGACTTAAACACTTAAATTGGCTTAATTTCATGCATTAAATGCAGCCGACAAGTGTCAGCGAGTTTTTGTAAATTCTGATCTTTGATTCAAATACATATAAATGGAAGCAGAACCGTTCTGAATCGTCTCTTTTGGTTAATTATAATATTAATATTAATAAAACCATCAATTTACAATTAATTAATGCAGTTTTTTAATCGCTTTTGTGAATGGGTCGTTGCGCTAGGCCTAGACCCAAGTCGAATTGCGTAACAATAGCGGAAACAAAAAAAAAAGAAAAAAAATAACAGAAAAGCAAAAGAAAGAAAAAAACACAACAAAAAAAAAATCCGAGGGAGCAAAAGTCTCCGAGCTGTACAGGTAAAATTTGATGGCAAAATAAACAAAAATTAACATTTATTCTGACCGGTGTGTGAAATGAGCAATTCAAGTCGGCGACTGTCTCCGAGCGCACATATACATATGTACATACATACATTTGTACTATACATACATACATATGTATTTGTATAAAGGTGTAGAAAAGTATGTGCATTTGTAAAAAGAAAAGCAAAACAAAAACCACAAGCAAACATACTTGTGTATGTGTCTATAAGTATGCATATATGTATGCATGTCATCTGTGTATGGCTTACACATAGGCAAACATATTTACGTCTTTGAGCAATTAAAGCGGTATTTACTTCAATACGAGGGTAACTGTAATAGTTGTATGTCATGGTGGCAACGCCAATATTGGGGCTGTCAGTTGAGATCGCAAACGCAGTTAAAGCAAGAGGATAAGGAAAATACACAATCGATTATTGCACGGATTTCCTTGCATTTAATTTTACTGGGAAGATTCTTAAATACAGTCGAACTTTCCTATATTGAACTTTTTTATAATAAATTAAAATTAATGAATTAATTTCAATTTTCTTTTTGATTCTATTTTCAGTATATATACTATAATTTCTTTATAATAAAGTTTTTTCTGGTCCCGGGGAAATTCATTATTAGAAAGTTCGACTGTATAATCATAAAGGCATTAGTAATGTAATGAACTTGGGCGCCCCTAAAGGTAAAACTATATAAAAAAAATGAAAATGTGTAGTAGTTAACTAAATATTTTTCAAAATAACCCTCGAAGATGACATAAAATTATGATATCTGTAAAATCACAGCTTCAGCAGCTATGCCAACGAAGACCAGGATTGATATACAAAATGCAATTTCGAAGGCAAATAACTATACACATATGTATGTATGTATGTTTGTGTGTATGCATGTACATTTGTACGTATATTTCCCAATTATTCACATAATATGAGACTGACATCATGGGGTTCAGCTTAAATGTTGAATGCCATTCCACAAGACTGCTGGAGCGGACTTTTCGACTCGCAGATTTGCATTTACGCCCAGTGCAACACCCTATCCCTCCCCTTCCCCGATCATGCAACACAACAACAATGCAACAATCGACTAGACAAATAACTAATGAAAACAACTTAACAAAACCAGAAATTTATTTATGCCACGACTTTAAGACACACTACCTTATCTTTTTGGATTTATTAAAGTTGATTTTTCAATCACAAATATATGTACATACTTGTTTTTTATTTACATTAACTATTTAAACGGAAAATTAAGATTTTAATATAAATAAATAAGTAATAATAGATGGTTATAGCGTAGCATAAAACTACATATTTATAGTATTGTTACCAATAAATAAAAAAAAGGAAATGCATAAATGAGTTTAGAATATACATAGGTAGTAGTTTATTTTTCCGTTTATTCCAAATTTCGTTGTAAAAAAACTAGTTTACCATATCTGATGTCAAAAGGTAAATTGATTTTATTTAAAAATATTGTTCTTTAAAATCTGTTTTATAGTCAAAATGTAGATTTAAATTGTTGTTGTAGGATAAAAATATATCATTTGAATGTAGCAACCAATATGCCAATAAATTGATTATTAATTGATGTTGGCAACACACAAAACATATGCAACACTGCAATACACAAATTTCCGGCTATGTAAATATTTATATATACAAATATATGTATTTATGTATACAAATGTATGTATTTATGTATGTACATATGTACAACTGACTTACTAGATAGGCGGTTGTAAAAATTAAAGTTAATGAAGAAAAAAAGGTTATTGCTTTCCATTGCAAAATGCAGTAATAAGTACACAAAAAAGGCAAATTGTATTTAGTATTGTAATGGAAAATGTAATGACTTTACATTTCTGGTAAATATTTTTTTTATCTGCATACATGCGCATACATATGTACTTACATACATACATACATACATATATACTATATATACATTCCTATATTGTAATATGTACGTACATATTTCATTCAACTAATCTATTTAACTAATTGCATTGGACATGCGAATAACCCGACAAGAATTAACAATTCCGATTAATTAAAAGATTGAATTAGTTCTACCCCTCCTCCAAATAAATATACATAGATAAAGTATGCATGATACTCAATCTAATAACTCAAATGGATTCAAACAAAGGACTTTCACACACACACATGCACGTATATTCTACTTGTGTTTGAATTCAAATATCCCTTTGACCGTGTTGCGTATATATGTATGTACATACATATGCATACATACATATACATGTATATGTATGTATGTGTGTGTCTCTGTGAATAATCATTTATGACAATGCCGATGAAAATTTTGCTTAATATTACTAACAATTTACTCTATTTTGTGCGATAAGATTAGAAGGCTAAACTGAATTCGTATTCCAAGTCTATACATATATGTACATACATGCATACAATACAATATACAATGTACAGATGTGCGTATGTGTGCGTTATTATCGGTGCTTTCTAATTGGGTTGAAAGATCAAAGGTGAGGTGAAGGAATATACATATTTATATTTTAACAGCAAGTCCATCAAACAAATTATTCACGGTACAGTTTAGGAATACGATGGGAATGATTGCCGTGGCTCAACAGTTGGTAACTGTATAAACGGAATCAAAGTACATAAATATACAGTACACCCTCGCAGAACGTAACTAATTAAGCATATTGCAAAAATTGAGCTTGATGCGAAAACTAAATTTTTTTTATCATATGGTCATAATTTAATTTAAAAAATATATTTTCAGAGTAAAGATTTTGTTTTTATTTTTATTCATTAAAAAATGTGAATTTCGGGCTGCAATTTCTTACAATTTAGTCTCAAACATTGAAAAAAATTAAGCTATTTTTTTGTTCATGTATCGAGTATTACCTTCTCTGAGGGCGTACTGTATTGAACAATTTTGAGCAAAATAAGTTAAATTTTATAATTGACAAAATTAACAAACTGTTTTATCGTTATTATTTTATGTATGTTTGCTCAATTATTTTGTACTTAAAATAAAAAAAATTTAACCAAAAGTAGTTAATTTTATATCAAATTCTTAAATTAACCGACTGCTTTTAGAGATCTAGAAGCTGTTAAATAATTTCAAACTAATAATTAAATTATGGTCCACGAAAGAGAGAATTTGGTGATCTGTACTAATTTATAAAGAAAATTTGTTGAGTTTTTGTTCAATGTTGTTTACGTACACATAATTATTTAGACTTTTTCTTCGAGTATCGAAATTCAAAAAAATTATTATTGGATGTTGGTGAGATCGATGGAACTAGCCACATTTGTATGTATGTATAAATTATTAACTGGTTCTAGACCTTTTTAGCTGCATGCAGAGCAGATGCATGGATGGATCGATGAATTAAGGGGGCGGAAGCTAAACAAATTTAAAATTATAACATAAAACCAGTTTAACTTCAAGTCCAAGTTCCCAAACTGACCTAGTCCGACATCATACGATACCCGCACGCACACACATTAACATATCTACATATATACATATGTATGCACGTATGTACATACCTATGTATGTTCATACATACACACATAAACGCACTGCAAAGCGAATCCAAATAAATCATATTCAATGTCAAACAATTTTGACCAGAAAGACAGAGAGCAGGAGAGAGAGATAGAGAATTCAAGACCAAGATCAAGACCTTTCCCAATGTGCTGTCTGGGTTTCTTTTTGGTAGTATTACTATTTGGTGTGGAGTGGGCTTGATCAAGGCTGGGAACGCTTACCTCTTTTTGCTTGACAATTTTCCATAGGCAATTATCCAAAGAGCAGCTGTCATGCCAGCAACGCCAACGATGGCGCTTTGATTGTTGGCCAATTTACTGAGTGCCGGAGCCATTTCCAAAGATTTGTAGAGTCTGACTGAGAAGGGATGGGGAGGAGTCGGGAATTGGGAAGGTGGTACTATTAAATCACCAGCAACAATTAACGCTCACGTGGGCGTGTTACAAGTGGAAGTGATGAGGCTATTTAACTGTCACCTTTTGCTCATTCGTTATTGCATAAATAGTTAAAGTTTTATTTAAAAATTACAAAAACACAGGGCGCACACATACACACGCACTAGCACTCACACACACTCGTGGTTTGTAAACAGCTACTCTGACTGAACCACCCTGTATCCACGCTAGTCCCTTTAATAAAATAATATTTTGTTCCTTTCTTTTATTTTTTTTTGTAGCTCATCGCATCGTTCGTTTCAATTTTTTAACACGCACGCACGAAGAAAATCAGCGGTTAAATGAACGAACAATTTTGCACTTTCCAATTTTGCTCTTGCTGTTGTTGTTTGAATTTGTTGTAGTTTTTGTTGTTTTTTCTTTTTATTTTAGTTTTTTTTTTTCTTAATAACAGCCACTGTTAAAGGTCTGTAACTGTTAATTAACAGTTTTTTAATTTAGAAATGCTAACTTACATTATGCTGCTTATAACAATATATTTATCGATATATACCTCGGCAAAAAAATCGTTTTTAATTTTCTATAGATTTTAAATTGGCCAATTTACTGAATTTTAGGGAATCTTATTATCAGTAAGATGCTAAATGTTTCATAAAGTTATATAACTGAACGATTTAATATACAGATTTCAAAATGCAAATTAAATATTATAAATTTTAGCTTTGTCTCTTCTACATATTCATGTCGTTTTGGATATATAGAATGTCGTCTTTGGACTTCAACATATCGCTAAAAATGGAATTCGATTAAAGTGAACATTGACATTACTAAGTCAAAAAGCTTACATTACGGAGTCCTCCCCCAGGAGCTCATCTATAAACCGTGTCGTTTCATTTTTAGCATTTACGGTTATATGTGCTTGTATTATTCCCTTTAGTTGCGATTCCAGAATACTTTCAGTTAAGTTTTTTAGGTCAGAGGACAGCTGATTTAACTATATGTTGATATTATGCGTTTTTATATTTTTATAAAAGCTGTGTAGGTATTTATATCACTTACATCTTCGGATATTTGTTGTTTATATTCACTGAATGTATCGAAACGCTCTTGTAATTTGTCAATATTGGCAATCAGTTTATTGCACTCCTCACTTAAATCGTCGAATAACGGATCTGTTGATTCTTTCGGCGGCTCCATTTCTGTTTTTTTATTGAATCATGTGCAGTCCGTTCGGATCAGGTATCTACACTATTTCTTCAAATAAAATTCAACAATTCAAATTCGACAGCAAAAGCAAACTACATACCTTGATTTGAAAAATAAATAAAAATCTTATAATTTATATAAGTTTTACAGTTTGACCAACACGGTTGCTAAACAAAATTATTTTTAAAAAAAAATTAAAAGTCGTGCTAATTCGCTAATGCATTTACTCTTGCAAATTCTACATTTTACATTTAAGCGTTTGAGATATTATGTTTAATAAAACAAATCTGTTTTAGATCGTCTTAGGTGTAAAAATTCGAGTTTTAAAAATAAACATTTAAAGTCACAAATATCAAATAATGTTACAATCACTTAAAAAGAAAGTTATTGATCTTAAACACTATTTTCGTCCGATCGTTCCTATGGGAGCTACATATATGATATTGTTGTTCGATCTTTGAAACTCTCGGAGATTACGTTCTTTAAATTGCATAATCCTGTCATAGATTCATTCAAAACATTACTAACTAGTAGCCACAATGCTAAATCATATTAGCGCCTTTACTGACGGCCTATGCTGTAAGAGCTTATCAGTAGTTGTGAAATTCAAAATTTCATCATTCAATGTTGTGCTGGTCATCTAGTAATAAATTTGTATGTGATAGATATGCTACTTGTGTGGTTTTTTTTTTTAAGTTTTTCTTTCATTTATTCTTTTAAAGAATACAACTGAATATTTTGCAATTTTTTTTATTTTGTTCCGGTTCTCGTCCAGGGCGTATTTGTGGTATATTGTAATTATTCGGTTGTCTAAACATGAACTGACAGAAAGTGAACAGGGATCAAGTTTAAACAGAAGATTATTACGACCAGTATCGCCCATTTCCGTATCTTGCACCTGGCCAGAGTTTAGGTTTTGAGCTTGGGCTCCCTCTGACTAGTTGTGGGTTAGGCTGCTATTGCTACTGCTGCTGTTGTGGAATAGCTTTCGATGTTGAGCAATAAGTGAGTTAAATTTTTGCCAACATGTTAAAGCAATTGATGGTATATGATAAATGTCAACGATGAGGAAGATCCTGAGGTGGGGCGGCTGATGGAAGTTAGTGTTTTTGTATGATTGTTCTAATTGCATAAAGCTAATCACAGGAACCATCTAACCAGCCATCACGCCATCTCTCGTTCACTTTGGTGCAATCGAAGAGTGGTTTACCAAGTTTGTCATTAACTCGATTGTGGAATTTGCATAGCCACATAGTGAGATCTTTTTGAGAATTCACGTTAATGGGATTCAAATCCAAACTGAAATAGAAAGAGATAAAATACGGAAAGTGAGAAAGAGAGAGAAAATATGGTTTATATAGAAATATGCCATGCAATTGCTCTTGTATAGTCTTTCAAATTGAAAGCCACATATATAGGTGGTCAATTCATGCGGTTCTAAGAGAGGATTGACTATTTATAGTTATACTTTCAATGGGGAAACATTTCTAATCCTCATTTTTGTCAAAGTATAAAAGAACAAAAAACAAAAAGAAAAATGATAATTTACTCGGTACGAAAATCCTTGGCACAAAATTCGCATGGATAAAGGCGTGATAGGACTTCGAAAAAGGTCTTCATATCACGCTTCTCCCTGTCTGTAGGATTGTCTGAATAAAAAGCAGCCATCGTATGGAGCAGGCCCCATGTTGATATACCCAAACGCACTTTGTCCAGGGGACAATCGTCCCGAGGTACATCAACGTCCTGTGCTTTTACAGTTAGCTTATCAGTGGCGGCCATGTGTTTCTCCTAAAACGAAAAGCAAAAGATTAGTTATCATTGATGCCAAACAGCAAGTCTTACTCTTACCTTGGCATTTTGGGCATTCGAGATCAGACGCTGCTGCTTTGACCATGATTTAAAGTCATTGCAAGTGCGACAATTACTATCCTGTTTTCCGGTTTGCCTTGAGGTATGTGAGGTAAACTGCGACTCATCCTCATGCTGTTGTTGATCCTGTTGGAATGACGTTGCCATATTATAGAAATCGGGGTCCCGCAATATGCGTAAAATAGTCCGCTGCAATCGACGTATAATCAAACGGGCTCCCTCACGTGATTCTGTAACCTTATGTGGCTGGGTGTAATCTTGGCCGTAATCGTAGTTATGACTGTGGCGGCGGATGAACAATGTTAACGCTGTTGTTCCAGACAAGCCTAAAATCTTGAAACTTCGCTCAGCTGTTGTGAAAATCGTAAAAAATAGTCGCATCGTTGCCACCTTGATGCAAATTGTAGGTTCCAAACACTGGTTTACGTCATTGTTGCTGGACCCCGATAACGATAACTAAAAACTTTGCGGTCAATTTAAACATAAACCACGCCGCAAGAAGTTAAAATATAATTAAAGAAAGTTAATCTACTTACATGTTTAGCACCCAGAGAAGATGCTTCAGAACAGCACGACTGCCGACTTCAAAGTTTAACTTTGTTTAAAAACCAATACTAATATACACTGAATGCTGATGTGAATTGGATCTATATGATGATTTCCACTAAACCGAAATAATTTCTAAATACATATATACAAATTAATTTTTGGTGCCCGTTTTTTTTTGTTTCTACTCTTTACACTTCCAATAAATTGTTTTAATATTGGACATTTGTGACGCAAAATTCAAAGATTTAAAAAAAAGTGACTTTAAATATTCCGACTATATAAAGTAGTTTAATTCACGATCAATAATTGATACACATAACTTTTTAATTTAAGAAACTGGATAAATGGGTTGTTCACAGAAGTGCAGTAATTCGCTTTATAACCATCCATCTATGTAGCTATATGCAAAAGCATATTCCTTAGGAAAATGTCATCTAAGTCTCAATAATCCCAATATATATTACCCATAGCCTGTTTGTATACGATTTGTCAATTTCTTAATTTATTCTATGAGAGTTCCTCGACGGGTTTTGTTTACTTGATGTGTATTAATGTTGGTTTAAACTACAAGAAAGGAGGAATTGGAAACTCCCTTTAGACAGTTTTTGTTAATTTCATACATAATGTTTTTATTAATATACAATAAAAAAAAGAATTGTATAAATTCATTTAGTAACAACTAACTTGGCTTGGTAAAGAGACGTTAACAAATTGGCCAGCGGGGAGGTTACACAAGTGGTTAGACGATTTTACACATATATCTATAAATATAGTTAAGACACTGACTGATCGAAAAAATCGCATCGAAGTATAAACATAAAACATAAATTACTTAAAAAAAAAAGAAAAGACAAATGTGTGGTAAAATATTTTTCAATTCATTTCGATGAATAACCATTTTTCATTCCATTCCACTCTCAAGCGTATTCCCTGAACATGGTGAACAAACTGTAAAGGACTCGCAATGTTGATTTCAAATCCATGTTCACAATATCCTCGGGTCGGGCTTTTGGTTTTGGAAGTCCTACATCTTGCATCAAATCAAAGGCAAAAGCCACATTGTTCACCATCTGATCCACGTCCTGTGGCGTTAAATGAAACTCATGTAGCGGGACAAAGAAACCACCCAGCAGGCCCATCAACAGACACAAATAGACACCATCACGGAAATCCGTATTTAGATCGTTAATCTCGAAGTTCAGTTTGGCCAAATGTTTGTTCACGAACGTGATCAGAGATTTCTTGACTACGGCCAGCTTATCGGGAGCACAATCGATCAGTGTATCGAATGCATCCTTCTCGCAACGCATTCCCAAATCATCATATTCGGATGTAACTTGCTCTTGAAACTTTTGAGCATTCAAAACTCCGGCATTTTTCTCCGCAATCACCACGGTGACAAAAACATTTTCCGGAAGACGCACAGGTGCACGGAAGTGACGCACCAAAGCCACAAGTAAATGCAAAATGGCCACAATATTCTTTGAATGGACACTAGCCACCGACCATTTGGGTATTTTTTGATGGAAACCGAGTGTCTGAAAAAAAAAAACGATTGAGGAAATCAGTCAGGTATATCTACAATAATAAAATAACAAAAGTTGGACTAGTTAAATATTTAAGAGTCAATAAAAATGTTATATAGTTCATATACAAATAGAAAATCTTATCTCTTAATTATTTTATTTTAAAATACGAGGCCTGTTCTCGACTCTTAACTGAAAGGACACCACTGCACCCTTCGCAACATGTTAACTCCAACGATAAAACCTCGACAAATCTTATATTTTTAAAGAGGAAATTGTCTAAGAATCTAAAATGGTCGACTCGTTTCAAAATTGAAAGAGTTTTCTACAAGACAGTAATATAATTAGGATAATATGAAATGAAGCAACAAGAAGAGAAACGTATTAATTAAGAAGGAAGTTATAAAGGGTAATTTTTGATGGGTCATTTCAAAGTATTTAATTGTCGTATACCAACTCGACAGGGTTTTCAATAGAATGGGTGAAAAGATAAAAGATTGGTTGGTTGCTGGGTCTAATTTGTTTACAGTAAGAAGTAACAACTTTCTTCTATTCTTTCAATTTAACTTAAATAATTTATACTCACATGATTAACGGCTTTGAGTACGATGTTGAGCTTCTCATGTTGCCCCTGTTCTGATTGTGTGACCTCCGGAACATCCAATTTTTTGCCTGTGAGTTTTTCCCAAAGTTTGTGTAAGACTTGGCCATCGTACATATCCTCCTCCAAATGTTGGACAATAATACGCTGCTCGGCCAGTTCATCGTTGATCCAGTCGACAAGGATTCTTTGCAGTTTCACTACTTCGGGATCATTGATGGACTGTGGATCTATAACAGCGCGTTGCTCGTGCTCACCTGCAGTGGTTAGAGAAAAGGAAATTATGTGTGAATAAATTCATTTCTATAGTAAAAATAAACTTACGCAGTGTATAATCCTCCGGCGGTATATCATATTGATTGGGCGAACCGGGTGAATCGATGGCATATTTACCTTCTTCTTGGATTTTCTTTACTGCAAATAAGAGAAAAAATAAATGAGTAATGACGTCTATAATATCTTCCACACTCATACATAGACACACTCATATCACAATTTGTTTGTATGCGTCACAAATGACGCAATGTTCTCAATAATAGCCATGGGCAAGACACATCTGTTGCCCGATATGCTCAACAAATGGTGTTAAATACTTTGTGCTGCTAACTTTTAGTTGCAGATTACAATTTTGGTATATAACAATTGTCTTGCTAAGTTGAAAACATTGCATATCGCAATTAATTGGCTTTTGTTTAATTTAAACACAAACATCAATTTTTGTTACCTTCGCGAGTTCCGCGTTTACGTCCCAGTGTACTAAACTTATCCCAGAAACTGTCTTCTTTTTCCCCCTTTTTGATGGTGGTGGGTGTGTGTGGTGATTTTGGCCGACTTAATGTGGACATTTTTTTGTCAAATTAAGAAATAAACAATAAATAAAAATTCAATATTTAAGGCACTGAAGGTAAATAGGTGTGGCGTTGCCAGAGAATAATGCAGTACTGCCAGAGTCGGCGAATGCCCAGATTAAAATAGTTTAGCTGGAAAACTAAAATGTCAGCGGGAAAAAGTAAAATCTTAAATTATTATTTAGATGACGATTTATTCTTAAAAAAGCTAGTATGAACCCGGAAGTAAACAATACGATTATCACCTTACTTTAGTTCATAAAGAGCAGCTAGTGAATTTGTAATATGGAATTAAATTAGGTCTTACTTCTATTAAGGTGACCGTAGTGAAGAGTGTATTCTTTTCTTTCTTCTGAAATCAAATAAATTTAGATGAAGATACTGTATCTACAGCAATTAAATGTCTGTTATCAATTGATAACTTATGATTTTTAAATCTATGAGATAGCTAAGGTACAGAACAATAAATATGTGGCAACTATAAATTAAGTATCTGGCAACATTGGCCGCATATGTAACCAACCCGATCCTGCTGTAGCCACTTCCCAAAACGATTATTCAAATAATTATTAATGGCATCCAACTCAATCCTTATGCAGGCTACTGGCCTTCTCCATAAATTATGTCAGGCAAGTAGCTGCTGAAATATCTTTCAAATGCATAAATCAACTTTAGTCTTACAGCTGACGCCTTCGGTTCGGTCCCTACACGCGCAACCTGCCCGGTGGTCTAGTTACCGCTCATCGCAGCCGGTTCAGCCTATTGTTCAGTATCCTGAGGTTGAAGTAGTGCACAATCCAGCCGAGTGGAAATATGTGGAACGTCTGCTCCCTCCGAAAACTGTGCCGAAGCCGTTGGTTAAAGATGAATACCCCTCCGGCTGGCAGCCACAGAAAGTTGATGGCTCTGATTTGGGATATTTCGTGGCTCGCACCAAGAATCATATGGTACCCATATATCTGAAAACTAGCTACCGTGGGCAACGTCGCTTGACTATAGTACGCCGCATCCAAGGCGACATCTGGGCCTTGGAGCAAGATCTGCGTTCAGTAGTGGAGAAGGCACGCAATGGGAAACTCTGCGCAACGCGTGTTAATGAGCTAAGTGGACAAATACATATCCATGGCGACTATGTGGATGTGTTGCGAGAACATCTAAAAGCCAAGGGTTTTTAGAAAAAGTTAAAGTTCAGACACGTAGCGTTTTTGTTTTTATTCACTCTCTTAAGCGATTATTATAAATTACATCCTTGAGGAAATTTGCCTTAAAACTGCTTTTACATTTACATTAAAAAAGTCCAAAACAATTGGTGGGGGAATAAGGAGGAGCACTTAACTTATACACATGACACTATGCAAACAAAACAAATATCTTTTCCCAAATGATAGCAAATACAACGCCTCCAATTCATAATGATCGTTCAATTTCAATTTTAGAAACTTTTTTGCTTAACCTAGAACAGTTTGAACAGTTTTGTATTCTATATGTATATTAGAAGTATATGTAGATCGAAGCGAATTACTAACCAGGATTCAGAACAGGTTATTCAGTGTTCGTTTTTAATTTTTTATATATACATACATACATATATATAAAGAATCCCAAAGGAGATGACTATTGTTATATTTACCAATTATATATAATAATTAGCAAGGTTTCATTGAAATAATACAGATTTATATAGAACTTTTTAGATAAAAAAAAGTAAATATAACATATAGTAAATATTTCAAGGCTTTCCTAGAAACCGACTGTACAATTGCTTATGATAATGGTTTACATTAAATTAACAAGCATTTTCGGTTCCCAGTTCTGCCAAAAACTTCCAATTTTGATTTCATTCAAATATAAAGTGGGAAAATTTTAGTTGTCCATAAAAAATAAAACTGGACTCATTAGGATTTTCTATTTATAATGATTTCTTGTCGACTTTGCTAAATATATCTACATTCACACTTTGGGGGAAAGAAAATTTTGTAGCACAGTGTTATTACATCTAAATGAAGATTGTATATGTTTTTCATGTGTGGGAGAAGGATTCTAATTGATTCTGCTGCCATCGGGGGGCAGCCCCGCCCCACCGTTATCCGCTTACACCGGCCAAAGCTGGTACACTTAAACCGAGACCCAAACCTACTCCCATTCCCCCCGTTGTAGGTGCACCACCGACAGCTGTTGCTGTTGTCGCCGAGGAAGAGGACCGTTTCAGTGCCTTGCGTATGATTGTCCAATCCTCCATAATATCCTCCTCCCGCAGCATATATACGACATACGGGCCAGTGACTGTGACAGCTTTTTTGCGTCCTGGCCCCCGCACTTTGCTTTGACGTTTGTCTGTGCCCCAATCGGCCCACGAGATGTCCACATTATGGCGATCCTCCTCGAGACGACGGATGCGATCATGCAGATCTTCTCGCAAATTGTCTACTGCCATTTGTTTTTCACTCTGGAATATTCAATAAGAGGTAGAAGGCATTAAAAAGGGTTTTCGCAATTTTGGCGCCAAATTGTTAATTACCTCAAAATGTTGCACTGCCGCTTGTTCTTCGGATAAATATTTATGCTCAATGTTCTGTAGTCGTAATTTGCGCAAGACATCAGCAACCTCAATTCGAGTGCGATAGACCTTATCCAGTTCCTTTTGTGGTTGAACAAACTCTTCTGAGCGCCCTGAGCGAACCTCGGACAATTGACGCTCGATGAGATTTATGCGCTCATAATAATATTGTTCACGTAGTTGGCCAAACTGTCGTTCCAGGCTAACTGCATATCGTTAATAGAATTTGGACAATAATATAAGTTACACCAGGTTCAATGGAAATCAATGGTAATTGCATCCCCTTTACCTAAATCTTCAATGTGTTCGGCTCGCCGTCGCTCGATTTCGCTGGCATCCATTTCGGACGAGTCGTCTGATTCACATTCGTTGGCCTCCTCCTCCTCATCAGAGGTGTCATGGGCCTGGCTGGAATTCGAGCGCTCTGATTCCGCACCAGAAACGTCGCCATCGGATTCCGCATTTTTCACTGGCATTTCTGTGTTTTTATTGTGGAATTAGTAATGCGCTAGATGACCAACTTGGGCACCTAGTTGCAATATTTTTAATCCTCTTCAGAACTATATATTTTTAATCAAGCTTCTATTTTTCTTAAACGAAATGTTTTTTATTTTCTTCAGCAATACAGATGTGGCGTTGCCAGAGCCTATATGAGTTTGTGGTTGCCAGATAATAGTTAATAAGTGATAAATCGATTTTTTGTTGTCGTAAAACTATCGAGAAACTTAAATACAAAAAATATTTTAAACTAAGCAAAGAACTAGAATTGTATTGCTACATGATCAAGAATTTTCATGATTATAGACTATTTCGAAAAATCCAACATGCTAAAAAAATTAAGGGTTAAAAAAAGTGGAGAGCGGTAGGGGTATCGGTATTATCGATGACACAGCTCTAATCGATTTTAGACGTGAGGGGCAAAATACGTGTAAGGGTGTTTTATTTACTGAACCTAGATATTACTAGATAATATATATAGCATATAGTGTAGTGCATTCAGCAATATGGAGACCCCAACTGCCGATGATTTGCTACAGTTTCGCGACTATAGTTCTACAAGCGCATCTAACAGCGGCAGTGGCCAACCAGCGCAAATCAATGTGAATTCGCCAACGCATTCACTTGGAGCTAGTGGTTCTAGTGGCGGTGGAAATAGCTTTGGTGGCAGTAACGCACAACGTCAACGTGGTGATCCCTTGGCGGACCTTATCTACGATATGAGCACATCAGCACAAACGTTGGGCGGCGGGGGAGGCTCTAACCAAAGTCCAGGACAGGAAGGTGGCGCTCCTGGATCTGGTGCCCGTTTATCATTTCTCACCATTGAGTATTATCAACAATTCTTCAATGTAGACACTTATATGGTGCTGGAGCGCATTGTTAATTCAATGATACCCAAAAGGGCAGCTGGAAATTATCTACGCATGAATATTGGCGAGAATCCGGATCTGTATGGCCCATTCTGGATAACTGTGACACTGGTTGGTGGATAAAAAAGAAAATATCGTACAAAGAATTTAAAAAGATATATTAATCACTTTCCGTTCGATGCAGATCTTTTCGATTGCCATAAGCGGTAATATAGCCAACTATTTACATCAGGCTAATGAGGGATACCACTGGCACTACAATTTCCATTTGGTATCTTATGCAGCCACCAGCATTTTCCTATATGCCAACATCTTGCCAGCTGTGTTGTGGGCTCTCTTCAAATACAGCCTGAAGCCAGTCGATGAGGCGGATTCCCTTGAAACTGATAGTGTAAGTTGGGACATTTAATTAGCCAATATACAGAGTCGGTGCGTAAAGAGATATGGTAAAGAAAGTCGAAATTCTCAGTTATTAACGTCGCATCTTAACTGAAATTCAACTTGCGCTTTTTCCAGAAATTGTTTACCAATCGAGTCTCTTGTCTGATCACTGTCTACCTCTTAATTACTGTCTACCTCTCATTTGCTCTCTCTTTCTATTTGCTTATGTATTTTAGGCCACTTATACACCAACTTTATTATCACTTATGTGCATCTATGGCTACAGTCTAGCTATCTATATACCTGTATCCATTCTCTGGGTCATAAATGTAAGTAAATGAAAAAAAAAAACAAATTGTAATATTTGTCTTATCAAGTTTAACTTTATTTACCGCGGATATACTTTTCTGCACTATAATATAAATAGAATAATAGAAAAAACCATTGGGTCTCTTTTTTGGTTGAACTTGTTTATGTTATTCTTGTTCTAATTTTTGAATTAAATTTTTTTCAGATCTCTTTATTGCAATGGCTGCTGGTTATCACTGCTGCACTTCTTTCCGGCACTGTTCTTATTGCTGTACTTACGCCCGCTTTGCGTAATTCGCAGTACTCACTGTTCCTTATCATTGGCATATTGGGGGCACATATTGTATTAGCTGCTGGATTTCTACTGTACTTCTTTCATAGTCCAGATACGCCAGTGGCTATAAAAGCTACACCAACACCTGCTTCTATTGCTGATAAAGTCAAGGCGGCCACGGAAGCAGCCAAAGCTGTTCTGCCTCTCAATCAGACACACTAAGATTCATTCCATTCTGTTATGAAATTGAGCCTAAGAAATTCGATTACAGTTAAACTGCTCTTGGCAATGGGATGGAGACTGTATATTGATAGTAAATTGTATATCTGAGTATATGTATCTATATATGTGTATCTGTATATCTAAATATTAGAGATAAATGACCATATTAATAGCAATACCAACAATATTCATTATAATTTAGCGACTAACATTTTTCTACCCATGCAGATGGTGTAAACCAAAATATGTCTATTGATTCAGAGAAGACTGCATTTAACACCTTATACAGCATGGATCGGCATCAGTAGTCGAGGCTATATCGATGTATCCGCCATATCCGTCTGTCAATCTTTTCAATTTTTGTGCTTTCGGGAGCCATTTTAAAGCGAGATAGCATGCAAAAACAATTGATCAATTGGAGCAGTAGTGAGTGAAGAAAATACTTTTTACAAAATTGAAGTAGTGTTTCTATTTGGAACAGGGTACGGCCAAGTTGCGTGCTTTTTTTTTTGGTTACTCACGTCATAAATTTTCCAGCACAGAAAGCAGAAATTTATTTTATCAACATTAAAATTGCAATAATTAAGAAAAAACCAAACCCTTGCAAACTTTTTATATGGCAATTTGTGTAATAAGGCAAATTTGCTTGATGCTTGATGTAGTTCTCAACATTTCCACTAAGTTTCATCCAAATTAATTGACCAAATATTATAGTTTTCAAATTAAAGATCGGCAAAAAAAGTGTTTGAAATAGGAAACTTTTTGTTTCTAAAGTTACGGGCACTAAACATTTCATTTTTGCACTTCTTAAATTTCATCGAAAACGGGTGACTATGTTATATAGATTCCATAAATATGAACGGTCAAAAATAAAGTTTTGGATCAATTAAAGTAAATTGTCACGAAATATGGTATTCGTAATTGAGTATATATAATCGGACCATAACTAATTTTTGGTGTGAAAAACTTATGCATTTTTCTAAAGCCATAATAATTAAATTAAGATTATACTAGTTTTACATATTTCTTATTCTTACATAAAGAATAATATAAGGTATACAAAAAATGTAATGCCTCTTAACATTTAAATGTCAAAAAATGAGAATTTGTAAGAGTATACAAACTTCGGCACAGCAACAAAGTTAACTCGACCCTCTAGTTATAGATTGGACATACATATATGACTACGAAAGAAATTCCTATTTTGAAGATATATCAAACTCACTTGTAATTTACTTCAAAAAGCATAAAAAATGTGAAGTACCGCAGTAATATTTAAAATATTATTATGCTTTTGCACTTAGCACTTAAATCGTAGATTGATCTAAAAATTGTGTATTTCTCGGTTCTTGGATGATGATTTTTTTTTTGTAAGGGTTAACTTTTAATGGATTTGCGTAACCTTTGCTTGTGTGTCCTGTTACAAACCTGTTACAAACGAATCACTGCACTGAAAAATGAAATAAACTAAAACCGAAATAAACTGGACTTTGAGTGAATGAGTGTAGTAGTTACAGATGAAAGTGCATACAGCATTCGTATTCTTTTAGATAAAATGCTCTTGTTTTCAGAATGAATGTCACATTTCCTGTTTTGAATGCATTCATTCAGATGTCAAGTGCCCATAATGGTAATGCAGAAGTAATCGTAATTATTTGTTAATTAAATGTAGATCCACATTGTTTTTCTATCAAACTTATATACATAAGGACATCTCTAACTTATTCATCATTGGCAAATTTGTTTGTTCGTTTGTATATATACGTTCCTTAAACTTTAAGTGAATTCGAACAGAATTGGCTGAGTTACTTACATACATATGTGTTGAAAGAGAATAATCCATTCGGTAAACGGATTGATATTGGGCCTTTTCCATTTGATCAAAAAGAATTGAAAACTATTGAACCGACATTTCAAAAATCTGGCAAGGTTGTTCAATATAGTCAAATAGAGTGTTTAATCCATTGATATTTCTTTTTTCTTTTTTTTTCTTTTAAAAAATTACTAGTTTAATTATTAACCATATTGTAAAAAATTAATAACTTTTTTAATCCGTCGAACCATTACTAGTTTATATTATATTGTTATTTTTCTAGAACTAGTTCGCCATAATAATAAATACATTTTTTTAATTAAATAATAAAACAACTTTATAATAATTTTCAATAAAAACAACTGTTTAGGTGTTAAATTTAAATAATTTATATAATTATAGCTATCTATCCGGTAAAAAGGCTAACCGAATTCTCTAAAAAGTGTTGCATTAATTTTTAAAAATTATTTTTTATACTGAAATTAAGATTTTAGATGGCTAACAAAACGTTTTAGCCAGCTTTAAAATATGTAAACATACATATGTATATGTATACAATAGTTTCTGGATTTAGAGAAGTTTCCTTTTCTTTGTTTCATTTATGATTTGGCCACTTCAAAGGCTATAATTTGTATCCTAAGGCAGTGCTTGAAGTGATCGTTTGCAATTGTTCGTAAATTTTCGTGATTGCGATGTGTTGACTTTATCCCAACTGCGTCAGGCATAACTCATGTTTTGGCGGACTTCCGATTGGTAGGAGGACAGGAGTTAGAGGATTTGGCTGCCTTCCACTGGGCTTTGGGGTGTGAGTAGTTTTAAAGTGGTGCTTGGAATAGGAATAGGTTTATCTCTAATGTTTAGGTTAGTTTTGGTTGGTGGCCACCGATTTTGGTGGTAATGTCAATATTTGTTCACACTCAAACACATACATCCACATAATTGTTTGTACATTTATGTATGTATGTGTGTATCAATGAGCGAACATTTTGGTCGCCTTCAGGCTCTCTCTCTCTTGGTTCCGTCCCCTCTTCCTCACGTCCATTGAATCCTGGCAAATTTCTTGCGCTTGGCTTATTTATTCAAGCTATATATATATATGTATGTGTGGATTTGTTTGTATAGGACTATACAGGGTGCTATGAAACATTTTCAACAAGAGGTTTATTTTAAAAGTGTTCAAATTAGTACGTCGTATAAACCGATTTATTACACAAAAAAGTTCGAATTTTCGTGGAGTGGTGTACACTTTTACAACGATTCAAAAATTTGAAATAATTAAAATAACAAAAAAGCATACAACGGTAATAATAAATATATCTAATTGCTGACTGGAGCTAAATCTTACAATTAAGTCACTTGACATGCTCCTCAGCCTTATCATGGGGCATCGTTTGGAAAAGCGGGAAAACGCACTAATAGACAACAAAATAATAATTTCCTGCATTTGTTTAGATTCGTTAAGTGTTTTTACAGAATCCAATAAGGAACAAATTTAAAAAAAAATATAATCAAATATTTGCTTAAAGCAAAAAGCTATAATGCAAATATATTATTATATGACGAACTGTTAAATATATCTTTATTATAACCTTAGAATGATGCTAATCAGTGTGACGAAATCTGTGAGATCGAAAGTGTTAATACTGACAATTTAAAACTGGCTAATAATCTAACCTAATGTGCTTGGATCAGTGGGGGATTTATCCTTACTGATGATAGAAAGAAATGACACAAAGTCAATAAAATATTATATTCCAAAAAGATCTAATGCTAAGAGTTTCAATCTTTTACCAATTTAAAAAAACTAAAATTGCTAGAAGTCGAGAAAAGGGCCAAAGCATTACAAATGAGTTTTTTCTTAGAATTATGTATTATTATTTAGAAGACAATTTTGTAGAAGAGTTGGCCCCAATTTGTTCGAATGATGTTCGGAAGAGTGATAAATATCAGTTTGCTGGAATGGCTGCGAACTGAAGATCCAAAAATCGTTTACTCAATATTTTCCATTGCCTTTAGCTCCAATCTCTTACATTTTTTTAAACTTTCCACTCATTGACATTGACATTGGAATTCCGGTCAGTTAAAATTCTGGGCCAACCTCTTTTATTATATGGGAATCCTTTCTTGACATATTTTTTCAATTGCGATTAATTACAAAAGTAAAGTATGTTAGTAGAAATATTAACGCTAAAAAAGCTTTGGAATTGTCAATGAGAGACTTGGAATTGTGAGTGCAAAACTGACTTTTATCGCATTTTGCTTTACCATTTCTCTTCTAGGAGATCGAATGATTTTCAGAAATTTCAGAGAGTTAAATAGTTTCTAAATAAAATCATAGCAAAAACTTTAGAGTAGGTTAAGTTTGAAAAATGTTAAAACTTTAGATTGCAAACTGGTGTTAAAGTTTCGCCCCCCAGTGTAAATGGATTTCGATATGCATTTGCTGTGCATTTAGATCAATATCTTTCTTTTAGCTTCAAACGACATTAGGACCTTTGGGGATACTCTAGGTTTCTAGCCTCTGGAGCTTTTGTTAACTCCATGTGGAGCACCCATTATTTTATATTTTGTATTATGCACATAAGAAGATTCTATGTTCCAGGGACGTGCGCATTCTTTAATCTAAATTGGGAAAGTTGTTATTTTTATACAAAATTTAATTTCTGTTATATATAAAGACAAAATATAAGAAAATATATTGGAAAAATGTGAGTTGTGTTAATGAAATTTTCACCCGTATAAAATATGTATAAATTCGGATATCTTGTACGGCCCTGGAACGTATATATGTATATACATATGAAATGTAATGTATGTATGTATGTACATAGACGTATACACACACATCCGTACATACAATTTGTGTTCATACATACATAATATGTATGAATGTGTTTATATACATAAATATGTGTATGTACATACATGCAAACAGTTGCTATATACTTATGCAAATTTATAGAGAGAACATTTCTCAATTTCGAATGCAAATATTCCCATAACGCATCGTTAGATTTGTCATGATTTTTTACCTCCTCTTCCTATCTATGTACATATATGAACGTATGTGTTGGTGGATGTATCTGTGTGTGGAATGCTGCATATTTACAATATGTCTATGTATGTGTGGATGTGTGTACACCATGTACACCATGCCAGAACCAAAACCAACACAGGAACAAGGAAAACATTTTTAATTTAGCATTCACCTTGTATGGACGACTCGTTTGATAGATATGCGAAAATGCAATAATTGAAAGGATCCTTTGATTGCATATTTTGCAAAGCATTTAAATTAAATATTTATATATACCATTATACTATGCGTGTATACATGGTCAAAAATCTGGGGATTATAAGTACATAGATATTTTAATTATAGTAAATGTCTGGCAAATAAATTAACAAACTTGTTTTCCAGCTGATGAGCATTCGAAAGGAAAAAGGTTTTCGTTAAGTTACCCACTGTCATGGAATATCCCTCTATTATGTTTTGGGGATAAATTTTTGGAATACAAATCAGAGTCAAATCTAAGACTGAAAAATTCCAATGCTGGAAAATAAACTTAAATTTTACGAAGCAGTTCTAAAAATATAGGGATATTAACATTGGGTATTTTTGGAATTCACACCTATTCAGATCCATTAGCTATTGGCTATACTTTTCGTGAAATTTTTCCTTTTATTTGTTTTGTAAGATATTCGAAAATTTTGTGTTTAAATTTCGAGACTTAAAAAATATTAAATATTTGTATACCTTTGCAGCCATCGACTATTTTTTAACTTTTTCAATGCAAAATTAAAAAAAAAAAATGAATTACTTAATTACTTACTATATCTTATAGTTGTCCGATCCATCTTATTTTTAAACATGCCAAATCTACACAACTAAAAAGCTTATTTACCAAGTTTCAACCTTATAGCTTAAAATGTAGGGTCTAAATCGTGCGAAGAAACAGACAGATGGATAGAATAAAAAACCTAAATCAGCATTTTTAAAGAAAACTGCCACAATAATATGTTTTGTCAAAAAGCTTAAGCATGTCAACCAGAGTACTACAAAATATATATAAGAAAAAAAAATAAATTTTAGTATTTGTAAATAAAGTAGAAAATTTTTTTTACAATATGAAATACTTTTTAAATAAAAATGAAAGAAAAAAGAATTTGAAATATTTTTAAAATTACTTAGGAAAAATTCTTAATACGAAATTATATAGCGTTTATTAGAAAATTAACCATTAAAACGAAAGAAAAACAAATCTTTAGAATGATTTAAGCATTTTGACACTTTTTCCTAAATTAAAGTTGAAATTTTTGAAAATTTTGCAGGTGCGTTTTCTTTTTTTCTTCGTTTGGTGTGTATATACGTAAATACATTCAAGTATGTCTGTACATGTGTGTGTGTGTGTTAATGCACATGTGTGTATGTATGTAACCAAGAGTAGGCACACTCCTCGACATTGTCGCTACGGAAACGGAAGTCACTCAAAGGCCGATGAATGTGTTTTTGGTTTTTATACACTTGCAAAGGGTTCATTAATAATTTGAAAATATTTGAAAAGGATTTTCACTCCAAAACGTTTCCAACAGAGTATGCATATATATAATCGATCAGCATCGATTTTTCTTTTAATGTTTCTGTGCGTTAAACTTTTGTAAGCTTTTGATCAATATAGCTAGTTTAAGCTCTTGAATTGCTCAGATCGGATTAGTATATTATATAGCCAGCATTGGAACAATCATTCCACTATAAAGTCTCATCTTTTCTTTTGTAGAAATAACTGCTTCTTTGCAAGTAGCTCAGTGGATTGGTTTGTTGTGGACGATTGCGTCGCGGAAGGTCTAAGCTATTTTTTGCTTTTTATCATTTTCCCTTTCCCTTGTTGAAAGTCTGTAATTTTGTTACTCATTTTCTGAGTAGTCAGTACAGAGGTATAAGGGTATACAAAATTTGGCTTTCTAAATATTTTTTTTATTTCTGCTTTCTTGATTCTCTTTTTTTGGCCGAGTTAAAAGTTGGGGAAATTAGCTTATGTGCATCAGCTTGAGACCCTTTTTGTGTATTTATATGCATATGTTTGGGTCTGTGTGCGTGTGTGTGTGTGTGAATGTATGTATGCGGCGGGCCTTAACCCTTTAAGCTGCTCTCGTAATGCATTTGAAGCGTTAAAATGCCACTTGAAAGCGCTTGTTTTGGGCTGGGGCAAAGAACTATGTGCGTCGGGTTGGCACTCGGTGAGATGTGAACGTTTGAGTGATTTTAAAGGATGACAAAGTGCATATGCTAATTGGCAAGTGCATCGTTTAGCCAGAACCTGTTGATATATTGTATATAGAAAAACCAAAGATTTTCTAATAAAGATGAAGTTCCCCTTGCACGCAATGTACAAAATGGTCGTGAGGGTATAACGATTTAATAGCTTTTAGGAAAAAAGGCTTCAAATTTCTATTTGTTATCTGTTAATGGTGATTAATGGAGTTGAATAAACATTGAAACTTTTTCTTTAACCTGATTACCACAGGTTTGACTTTTTTCCTTTTATACAAAATTATTTCTTTATATAAAATATTTAAAAAAACACTATTTCAACTAGATAACCGTTGTTTAATGTATAATGATCGGTTAAGATCTATAGGAGTACATAAGCCGAACAGATATATTTATGTTGTCGAGATCAGGAAACATAAATTCGTCTAACTCTCTTTTATATTAAACAGTCAAAAGCCCGAAGAACGACTTAATTTCGTTCGTGCTGAAGTTTGTACACCCTTGCGAATTTCGTTTGTCAACAATTTAGTAATACAGGACCTATTGGGCATTAATGAAAGTTTATTTCAGACTGCTTAAATCTACGAATTTGAATATATCTGTGTATAGTAACTATATAATATAGTCAATTAACTTTAATAAAATTTGTTAGAATCATTGAGACTTGATAAGAAGTATATGAAACTAGTAAAAACTCAGTTAAGTGTCTTCAACTGGAGAATTAAAAATATGTTTTTCGATCGATAGCTTCTATGAGTTCTACCAAATACCAGATCTTTGTTCGAACTGGTTGATTCCAAGATATAAATGTAATACAAAAAAAAAAAAAAGCCTTTGTGCAACATTTCAGATCTATAGACTATTTCTTTCGAAGGAGATTGCGTTGATCCGAAGACATTAACGGACAGCGTCGAAGATTGCTATATCAACTTGACTCTTCGTGCTGATTAGAATTATATATAATTAATATAGTTGGAGAAGCTTCCTTTATTCTCACCAAAATCAATATAACCTTTTTGCAAGGCTGGAAACTGCTGCTTGATGATGTCGCCATGTCATTTATTGAAATTAAAAAAGCTATTGATATCTATATTCATTGGATTTGAAATATTCTCAAAAATTTATCAGAGCATTTGAGTGGAGTTTGCTATTATAAAAGAGCAAAAATTCTTTTTAGACAATTATAAATAAAGTATACGAATGTGCCAGTCTTAAGGATCATCAGGATAAAGGGGAAATGTTGAAGCACAAAAAATATCATAAAACAATACAATAAAAAATAGAAATCTATTAACTTTGACGTGTTCAATTATTTGAAATTAGACGATATATTTAACCATATACTTATAGATATATGTATGCATATGTACATATATATATGTATATGTATATGTGTACCAATTTTGCAGTGATTGAATATTGTGATTGGATTGGTTTTGTTTTTTTTTTTGTGTTTTAAATTCAGCATCATTTTCGTACATATCGCAATAAAACCATATCCGATTCGGTCTTCAACACACACAATTTAATTCATATGTGTGTGTGTGTGGGTGTGGATGTGGATGGGTGTGAGTGAGATCCCATGTTGATTTGGGAACTTGACACGACTGTTGCGTACGAGTTGGACGTGACGGAGTCAAGTGACCCATTTGGCTTTAATGCAAGGCCAGAGGACCTTAAGGCCTTTAAGTTCGCCAATTTGAAATCAACTTGTACAAAAACTTCTTTGGTTGCCACTGATTATATGTATGTGCGAGAGAGGAAGAAAGAGAAATAACTCTATCTATCTATCTATATATGTGTGTATGTGTGTGTTTGTATGTATGTATCCGTATGGGCGATGGCCGGCCGGCCGGTCTGGGCGTGTACCTTAAGCAGCATGACACAATTTCGGATGCGATTATCTGTGTGTATGTGTGTGTCTATATGTGGGTGGGCGTATCATTGTATGTGTGTGTGTGTGTATGTTAACACTGCAGCAGCCTACAAACAGGCGGTTGCTCCATTTTCTACTTTGCAGAAGTCTACACATATTCGGGTTACGTCCGACTTAAGTCTACAAATGGCAACTTGGTGCAGTCAGCAGAAGCAGCCGCAGCCGCAGCAGCACCACCAACAACAGCGGCCAGCGCCCCTACTTGAGCTTTTGCGCAGGAGCTTTTGTTATTGAGCTTTGCGCAGATGCATTCGATATGGGGTTTGTCCTCCTAGTCATACGATACCTATAGATATATGTATGTATATATGTATATACATATGTATGTATTGGTATATGTACTTATGTATACAGATCAGAGTTTGGCTTAGATATAGCAAAGCAACCATATACACATACATACATACATGCAAACAACATCCGCATACGAATCCTCATCACCGTCGACACATTGAATTTTGTTGGTCCTTGTTTTAGATAGGCACTGATGGTTCTGGTTCCACCTACTTGCTTAATGGGCACACAAAATGTCACTATTTATTTTAATTAATTGAAATTATTTAAAAGCCAAATCCCCCCCTCCACCACACCACACCATTACCACTCTCTCTTGTTGACCCGAATGCCAACTGAGCTCACTAATTGCAATCGACATTAACAATGAACACAAATGCACTTCACATTTATTAATGTTTGTACATACATATATATTAAATATCACAGGACTTAATAACTAAATTTAAATACTGTCAGATAAATTTGCATATTTTTAAAATATAATGAAAGCATTACAAATAAAATTTTGTTTTTTTTTGTTTTTAAATTCTAACACTGTTAGTAAAACTTTCTTCTTATCTAAATGATAATAAATATTTCATTTACATTGGATTATTAGATCATATATGTATTGCCACTTATCTACCGATTTACGTAGATCTTGAATACTATATCCTACGAGATTATCTTTTTCCATCTTAAACTAAGTTCATTTGCTGCAAACTAATGTGTGAATCTCAAAAGCGAAAAGATACTATCCCCTAGAAATTGTTCTCACTAGATCGATCTACAGGTATGTACATACATATATGTATATAAGCCCCAGGTAATGGTGTTACCCAAGAATATAGCCATATATAAACATAAGAGGAATAGCCTAGGCTACCTTAGTATCTCTAAAAAACGAAGTCTTTGACCCTAACACCACATCAGACAATGTTCATGTAGGCACACATCCAAGTATCAGAAATGGTGGTGTGAAAAATTTAAGGATTTCTATTTCTGGATTATTTCATATTTTTTAAACAAGGATTCCAGTTAACCTTTTGAATCTTTTGACCTATGTAATAAATGGAATATAGTTCTTCTACATCTTCTGGCACTTTGGCAACTAATTTCGTTCCTTGTTCTGACCTATCAGAACGTAATATAAAACTTAAATTAAAATTTTTATATACTCTTTAATGATGGTTAAAGCCAGATACTACTGAAGCTTCTGTTTTTCGTAGAAAACTATATGCTATAGTTGCCATAAAAACAATCGAACCAAAAATAACGCATTTTAGATTTGACTAATTTTATCTGAATACCCTGTACAGATAGGGTATATAAAAGTGGCAAAGGTGTATTAAAATAAATTTTGTATTTAATAATTAAGATTAAAAAATAACATGTTTATAAAACAATTTTTTTTATACTACAAAAATAAATTTAGCAATAAAGCAATAAATTCTCATATTATTGCTTAAACATAATGTCCTTTAAATAGTTTTAAATAATTTAATCCTTTTTTTATGTGGGATATGCAATGCTTGCGTCTGGAATTGTTTCGTGAAGATGAGAAAAAAAATGGAATTTAAATAAATGTTCATCAATATCCTTTTTACATACTTTGCTTAGTTCCTTTCAGGATATCCACGATTTAAGTTTGTGACTTTGATGAATATTTTAATAATTATTTGTTTACTTTTTCGCCAAAACAATTATCTTTTACGAATATAATGAATCATATTCATATGGTAAAAGGATATGCTAAAGTCGCTAAAATATATGTAACAGGTGAAAGGAATCTTTTTTGACCCCGTAAATATATTCATGTGTATATACGTTTATAAATTCTTGATCATAAATTTTTACTAAACATTTTTTATATGTTTTGTTCCCTATTTTTATTTTTATTAATTTTATTATTATTTTATTATTATCATTACTAAGAACAAGATATATAGCAATGACATATATCATTATAAATTTTCCATATCATACATTTGTTTAAATATTTGTTGACAACTTTTTGATGACGACTTTGGGCTTTAACTTAAAGATTAAATGAATAAGATAAAATTATAAATACATAATCCCAAGTTCATTATTGATAAAAAATAAATTTCAATTAGTCACACAGTTAAATTAAAGTTTATAAATTTAGGGAAGCTATCGAAGCAAATGAATTTGTAAATAAATTTAAACGTATTCAATGTTAATTAAGTTAGGTCGACTATTGAATGCAGGAAGTCAAGATGAACAAAAGGATATGTGTGCAATGCACTAGGACACTCTTGGCTCATGTGTGCGAGTGTTTGTATATGTGTGTGTGTGTTAATTAATTTCAAATGTGAATGGAAAAGCTCAGTGCAAATATTTGTATAAATTCAAATCCTTATTGCTTCTTTGCCACTCCAACCGCTCTTTGCCCCTTGTCTGTGTGTGTGTGTGTCACAATGTATTAGAAGTTGTGAGCTGCAAAATTACACTGATTACATGGGAAATGCTTTTGGCATACATTTTGCAACCCCGCCCACTTCCCTTTGTCCAATACCCATCGCCTACTCTCCATATTAAAGTCGAGTTCTGTAAATGCATTTCAAATAATTGAACTCGACTTACCATGTCGGCACATAATATATGTATGTATATGTGTGCCTGTGTGTATGTGTGTGTTCGTGTGTTCGTGTTGGAGACTTATATATTTGAGTGTGTGCGTATATCGAGTTGAAACCAAAAGCTGTCCCGAAAGCTCCATTCATAGTAGGGCGCCCTTTAGGAGCCGCTATCAGTATGCTCTTCTTGTAATTTTAGTTCAAGTCTCAACACAGGATACGTTGATGTTGGCGTCGCTGCTACTGCCAATGTGAATCTGAATGTGCATGTATATATATGTAGATATATGTATGTATGTGTACATGGATGTGGATGTAGATGTGGAGATGCCGCCTGATAGGTAAAAATGGCTCGTTCTCTTCTCTATATATTTTCAATTCAGTACGAGTCAAGCAGTCTTCGGCGTATCCAGCAAACGCGGTTCTTTTTTAAGCGCGTTTTATATTATTCTACTCATATAATTTATCATTTGCGTCGCTATATGATTTCTCCTTGTTTTTATGTAGTACAAAAGCAACTACTTAAACTAAACTAAAACAACTAGAAAAAATCTGTTGGAATATTATTGTAATATCGGTCGCCAGGCCATCAGGACGTCATTATCATCGTTGTCATAGCCATTGTCGTCGTTCTCGTCGTCATCTTGACATCGTCGTCGTCGTCGTCGTCACTGTTGTCAGTTTGTACGTCAGTAGACCAAGTTTCTATATCTTAGTTTGTCTGGGGATGCCATAATGGGGATTAAGACCATTGGTTTGGGGGCACTCGAGTTAACTTTCTCGAGTGCTACCATCTGTGACCGTAAAATTTGGCAAATGAAATTTTTAATCCTAGACCTCTGTTTATCTATAACTATAGTTAGTGTGTGGGATAGGGCTGTGGTTACATTATACTATCTGTATTATCTAATTAGGAACACTTTAAACTATACTTACTATATGGCATATATTAGTTTTTTACTTTGGGAGATATAATATAATGATATATTCAGGGTATCATGATGATCGCATTAAATTAATGTTCGATACATGTTACGAGTCGGAAATCAGAATAGGACATACATACATACATGGAATCAATCCATATTGTACTTGTGTTTTATATATATATTCAAATTTTTTGATATTTTTTAATCAAATCCTGACTGCGATGACTGTTAGGTTTAACATTAACATTCGTATACGGCAGTGTGGATAGGTCATAATCAAATTTTATTTCAACATATGTTAAAACTTTGTAACGTAATCTAAAGTGATTTAATCTAGAATATTTATTTTTACCATTGATGCATTTTTTTTATCGAACTTATGACAGCCATATATGTAAAATAGATCAAGGTGTACTATCCGATCCAAAAGATTTAAAAGTTATTAATTTTAAATGATAGGAAATAGGATAAATATGTTGACCTAACTCATAAGAAAAGCATTTTAACAATTTGGTTTTGTTGTTTTATTTTTGTGAATCATTCAAGTTAATTGAGTAATATGATTGAATAACATTAATATTCAGTAAGAGTGCCAATTATAGATAGGCTCTGTTTTAGGGTTTCGATTATATTAGGAATAATTTATCTTAATCAATATGTTTATATACTAATTTAATCAGCTTTTCCTTTTATTCCATTTCTCTTTTGTCTTTTAAGCTGATTCCATGCGTCCCGATACGAAAGTCTGCTGGCAGTAAAAAAGTTAAATTTATAAATAAAAAAATATATATAACAAATTTAAATCCAAAAATCATCAATTAATTTCCAAAACAGTTTTTTTTTTCTGTTTTCTTTCAACTCATTCGAGAATGTGAATAAAAGCGACAAAAGAAAAGCAATTCTACCCACATGTAATAACCAAAATAGGAAAAATAAATAATAAAATCGAAGAGAAATTGAAAAAAAGAAAATAATTGAATATCAAAGGAATTACATACACGCTTTATTGTCAGAATATCAAGGTGACTATAGAATATATACTATATGTATATATATTATATACATATATATGAATATATGTATGTAATACTGATTGCGGCAAACAAATCTGCATTTGACAAGAAAGTTATTTTTGGTTTTCATTTCGATTCAATATTTTATAAGTCTGTCTACATATAGACAGGGTTTTATACAGGCTAATAACAAAAATAACAACCATTAAAATAAAATAATATTAATTAATAGACAACAAGGAACAAATCATAATCAAGTGATTTCGTTTTCATTTTTGTTCGTGTTAGTTTGTTGCATTTTCTTTTTTTTTTTTGGATGAATATTTATATATATAAGTATAAATAAAATATAAATATATAATATATGAATATTTTAAAAACAAGACTTGAAATTTCTTGAAGAAATATTTATATATACAAAGGAAATCGAAATGGAGTAACAACAAAAACAATAACAACTAAAACCGACTTCCAACGATTTCAAAATACGACGAAAAATTTTGTAAGGAAACCAAAACAAAAGGAAACACCAAAGAATTTCGGTTAACATAGAAAAACAAAAAAAAAAATATTAGCGAATAGTTGAGTGAAGTTGCCAAATTTTACAAATTAAGCAAAAAAAAAAAAAAAAGAATAAGAGACATAAAATACGCGAAAGAAAGAAAAAGAATAAAATAAATTGAAATCCAAGAACATTTATACAGAGCGGAGCAAACAGAGAGACAGAAGACGGAGACAGGGAGATCAGCTGTAAAGTGATATTTTATAAACAAAAATATCAGTTAAGGACAACGACTAATAAGGTAAGTGTGTCCTTTAAGATTTCAATTTACATTTCCATCTTATTTATTCTTATCTTTGTGTCCCTTACATTTGGAATACCTTTTGCATTCCACATTTTAAATTATCTCAATTTTTGACCAATTCGAATTTATATCTCTCTGTGTTCTCATTTTCTGTAACTCTCCGCATTATTTCTCTTCTTTTCTTATTCTCAACATGTTTATCGTATATTCCCCAATTTCACACTCTTTATCTATCAAATAAATCGATATATATATGTACAATTGGTCAATTAAATAGTCACAATTTTTAAATGGCAATTTAATGAATAAAAGCGTTTTCAATACATGTAAATATTTTTGATCAGTATGGCCGTTTCTTTAGTTTTCATTTAATAATTTATATATCATAATTCAAATTTAACTCTTTAAATCATTTGTCAATACTGGCACACATTTTTCGTGAAGTTTCTTCCGATCAGACTACTATATCATATAAAGAAAAATAGAAAGTTTTAACTACTGTTTATTAGTTCTTTTGTCAAGCAATTATAGACTTTCGTAAGTCCGATCTTAGCTATATTCCATTTTAATTCAAGTTTATATTGAACTAGTCTACAAAAATATATCTCCAATTTGATCAAAAAAACCTTCCTAATAAATCTCTCCAAAATCTCTTCCAATAAAATTGCACTTTTATATATTTTAATTTCTCACTGAATCCGTTTTGTTCATCTAAAATTAATAAATTTCACTTTATATATGTATGTATGTATGTATGTGTGTATATATATCTATAAATAGCCATCGCATTCAATCAGCAATGCATAGTATTGTAATATGATGTAATAACTCTATTTGACTGTGAGCTCTCCAGAAACCAATTTACACATTAATTGCAATCGGTGATTGCATTGTTCAGTTGTTGATTGCTGCATTCATCAATAATGCCACATGCCCCACCTGCCCCATTACCTCCTGCTAATTTAACTCCCATTTCACACGCCCAATTCCATTTACTGTCACCATTGTCCAGTCACCATAACCGACGGTCCTTTCATCCTTTGTTTCGACAATGGCAGCTGCATTGACGATTTGATCGATTTTTTAATTGGCACAAATTAATTGAACGCAATTTGCGTTATTTCTTTGACAATTAATTATTTAACTGTACGCATCAATGAATAAAATATAAAAAATATAAAATTCTCTTACAACAATATTACAATCAATATTTCCCAACAATTTTCTAAAACTAAAAATATGACACAATACCCACGCCAACAAAACAACTAGAAGGATGCGCTAATTTCGACAGTGCCGAAGTTCGTATATCCTAGGAAACTGTCTATTTGATTTAGATTTATTTTGGTTTAAAAAAAAAATGAATTCCTATAACAGCTATAGCATAAAGTCGACCGATTCTGTTCAATAGATATATTTCTATTTATACCAAATTGGTAAATACAAAATTTCATGACAATCGCTTTAAAAACACCCAAGTTATTGATCTAAAACTATATTTTTGACCGATCATTTCTATAAGAGCTATATGATATAGTTAACCGATTCTGAAAAAAACTTAGTAGATGTTTTGCAGAGTATATACAACTCACAAACAATAAATTTCGTGATACTCGATTGAAAAACAACAGAGTTATTTATGTTAAACCCCATTCTTGATCGATCGTTCCTATGGGAGCTTTATGATATAGTCATTCGATTGGGAAGCAAAAAAGATCTGTAGCTCTAGGAGAATATCCAGTTGAGAGGACAAGA
The DNA here is from genome assembly GCA_037075365.1 of Drosophila emarginata. Lineage (NCBI taxonomy): Eukaryota > Metazoa > Arthropoda > Insecta > Diptera > Drosophilidae > Drosophila > Drosophila emarginata. The sequence continues at coordinate 263,664 of JBAMCD010000174.1, forward strand.
ATATACATATATACATATTTTATGTAGCTTCCTTTTACTTGTTTCAAACTTCTGACCAAAATTAATATACCCCTTTTGCAAGGGTATAAAAATATGTTAAATAAATAAGATGCATTTACATACATACATACAAAAGTTTTGTACTGAAATATATATTATAATTTTTAGATTATATATTATATAGTATATCCAATATTAGGCTGCCTAATTTAAATTTTAAAATGACTTCATTTACAAAATGGTACTAATTGATAGTTTTCAGGATTAAATATTGCATATTTTGTAATAATATCTAATAAGAAAAAAATGGTTACATCTCTCGAAAATGTAACTTAAACTGTTATACAGCTATCATACAGTAAATTTGGCAATCGTTTGGTATGAGTCCAAAATTTAGTTCAAAAATGGTTAGTTCTAAATATTTTTACCATATATGTATTACTATTATGTATATTATATTACAGCCGAAGCTCCCTATATAATGAACTTTTCCGTTTAATAAATTAATTTCGAAATCACAATTTTCACATTTTATTTTCAGTGTATTTTGACTATCTACTATTATAAATTTCCAAGTAGTAAATATTTCTCTGCAATGAATAAATTTTGTAACAAAGAAAACAAATATATGTATATAGAAAAACCCAGGAATGGAAAATAACAAAAGAATGAAAATAAGAAAGTCCCATTACTAACAATTTTGGCAGCAATTTTCGGTAAATAAAGATTTATTGCTAATTAATAACGTTGAAAAGGGAAAACCAGATATTGGCAAATAGTTTGGAAGTCTTCTCGAATTCTTTTCTAAATGTGTAATAAGCTTTTGGAAGAAAAATGGAAGATTGCAATCCAAATAAACGTTGAAAAGGTTCAAATAGTGGTTGAAAATTGGTATTGGATTATAACTCTTCGAAGATCAGGATTTATCAGATTAGATATATTAAGAAATAATCCATTTTGCGATTAAAAAATACTTCAATTTTGTTAGTCAAAGAGTTCGATGTTTCTTTAATGTAGCTTTCACAAGTTTCTAACATATTTTTGCCCATAACTAAATGTAAGCTAATATTTTAAACTTTATTCAAATTGAAATAAATATTGTATTAAATAAAATGCTCTTCAAATTTCCTGATTGAGGCGAATATTTTTTTTTTTTGATTTGACAATTATTTTTTATAGTGTGCATTGGAGTTATATTTTCCTAATAAAAAATTGATTTAATATGGCACAGACGAACTTTGCTATAATGAAATATAATCATTCATATATAATATTTCAATATCTAAAAATTATTATAAGTATATAAAAAGAAGGAAAAAGCAGTGGCTTTGAAATTAATTTATGTAGAACTTCATTATATAGAAGTTTAGTTTCACTGTACTTTAATATGCAGTGACGCTCAAAAGCAGGCAACAGCTAATTCAAATTCGATCAAATTAACGCAAAACTGCAATTGTTATATATACATATGTCTACATATGTACATTTATATACATATGTAAAGGTAAAAATAAACATTTCAAGGTTCACGAAAATCAATTATTTAAATGCAGGTATGTACATTTGTATGTACATGTGGGTATGTTCATATATGTAGGTATACATGTACGAGTATATATATACATATACAATACATACATATATATATCTATACATGTGCCTGTATATCTATAAATACATATGCATACATATATGTATACTACACTCTGAATGCATCTTCCAAGAGCATGGAACTCTCATTTACCTTAATTTGTCAGCCCAACTTTGGCTTTCCTCTGGAAATCTACCCATAGAATATTTGCTTTTGTGCTGTTGTAATTGTAAATGTAAATATGTAAATGCTTCGTTACAGAACTTTGCAGTTTGTTTGCATTTTTGTTACGTCAAGCAACCCTTTATATCCGACCATTAAGAAAACCAAAAATAGAATCTTAAGGACACTTGCGAGTTCTTGTCTCAACCGGTTGGTATATGGATACCAATCAGTCGTACGATACAGATTAAAATTTCTGAGAATGTTAAATTTGTGACCGGGTTATTAGGTCTGAAACTTTTGGTCCAAAGAGATAATATGATTTGAGATGACTTGTTAAACCTGAACATATATATATATATATTTTTAAATAGTTGGAGATCATTCTTAAATATATATTTATATAATATTTGAATCAAATTTTCCTTATTGCAACACGCTGAAGCAGTTGATACCAAAAAATGTAATCAAGGATTCTTAAGTTTTTCTTTTTAAATGTTGTTACGTACGTTAAGTTTAATAATGTCCCGGCCAAAACCGGAATGGTAATATGAGATGGCCATTTAATTGATGGAGGGGATCCCGCTTTAAGCTTTGCTATATGTAATTGTCAATTGAGCTGAACTCATTATACCATTGTGATGATAGAAGGAGATGTTCCGTTTAATTAAAATCCTTTCATTATCCTTTTGTTGGAAGGGCTTAAAAATGGTGTTTTTTCTTTTCATGTTTGTATGTGTGCTAGCTTGGACTCGTGGTGACATGTAGCCATACCCTGGTCCTATCCAATGGAACCAATGCAACGAAATCACAGACTTGCACACAAACCAGCTTACGACCAACTCCAAAGGATGTTGGTGCAGCGGGTAGAGGTGTACAGGATGGCGGTGATGATTGGTTGGTTGAACTGAAATGCTATTATGAACTTTTCCCCCCCTCGTTCTCCTATTCTACTCGTGATTCTACTCTTCAACGCATTTGGCAAGTTAACAAAACGAGACGAGCAAACAAAATTAAGCCAGAGTATAAGAAATTGAATTTCAAAGAGTTATTTCCCTCCTTTTGCTCGAACGGGCAGCAGCATTGTGTGTCTATCCCTCTCTATCATACAGGACTCCTTAGCCATGTTTGTGTTAAGCATCCTAAGCCCCTGCCTCCCAAGGACCTATTTATTTTTCACTTTACTTTTCGCTTGGATTTTCCAAGCCCAAACCAAAATTCATTGTGTGCTTCCAGTTTCTTGAGTTTACAACAAGTTGCAAGATTTTGATGAGTTTTTGTCTCTAATGAAAAAGTTGCAATTCAAAGAGAATTTGGCTAGTCATGTTCAAGTAGAAGCATAACAAATCCTTAACAAAATTAAAAAAAAATAAAAAAAACTCTTAACTTTGTAATTTTTAACAAGTTTTTTCGCTGAGTTTTAAGAATTACAAGAATGCATTTGGCAGGTTTCATTAAGTGGAAATCCTGTTTGCAAGGAAGCCTTTTTAATAAATTAAGAAATGTATTTTTTTTATACTGATTCCTACTTGATCCTTACGAATTCAATATTTTTCGAAAGTACATTAAAGTACATACATTAAGGACAAAATCAACAAGGACCAACAATTAAGTGGATGCTATGGAACTGTGGGGTCCTTGCTCAATTCTCAAAGGTAATTTGCTTTGATTCATTCCATTTCATGCACCATTTCTCCTGGTCCGGTCCGGTCCGGTCCGGAACAAAAAATCAGCAATTTAATACCTATTTAATATTGTCAATACGAAATGAGGCGTCGCTTACAAGATTGGTTATTCGATATATGTATGTGTATGTGCATCTGTGTATATAGATATATACATACATACATATATCCTTATACATATTTACGAGTATATTGCATTTCACATATCGCTTTTGGCAAATTGAGTCTTCTTTTTGATGTTGCGCCGGATACGGCGGGCAATCGGTTCCGATTAAAGCTGCAAAATCAATATGACGCATGCGCTGGGTTTTTAAAACAATTCAAGACGAAAAACGATTTGAATGTTCTTTTTGGAATATTTTTAGACAAAATTAATTACTGAAATTTGAAATTTAAATGAGAATTGCGTGAAAACCAATATAAAATCTATAAACTACTGATATTCCTTTTCCTTTGCGTTTAAATCATTCTATTAAATTTCGATCAAGTATACAATGATATATATATATATTCGTGATCAGCGAGACGAGCAGAGTTTATATGTATAAACATGTGTTTCAATCTGTCAGTTTTAATAAAATTTAAGCTTGAATTTATCTTTACTTTAAATAATCTGTGAATAAAATTCATATATTGAAATTTTCTTAAATATGTTTCAAAATAAACGTTAAAATGTTAAAAGAAAATGTTCTTATGCAAAAAAAAAAACTAGAAGGATACTAACTTCGGCCTTTTTAATTTATATATAATTTTTCGAAATCATTAGGCAGTATATAAAACTAGTCAAATATATATATAATGTCTGCGGCTTGTTCTGCTACAAATTTGTTTTAGTACGACTGTGCATATTATATCCACAACATATAGCCGACCGATTCTGTTTAAACTCATTAAAATTACTTCTATATCGCTTTTAAAACAATCAAGTTATTAGTCTACAACTTTGTTTCTGACTTATTATATCAATGAGTGCTATATGGTATAGTCAACCGTTTTTCCATCAAACTTGGAAGAATTATCTAGAAAACAAATTTTTTGAAAATTATAACAACCCTTAAACACTTCAAGGATAAAAAATTTGGAAAGTGTTCAAAGTAGAAGTTTGAATAAATTTAATCAAAATCAGTTAAATCAGTTTGATTTTGAAAATAGTATGTGACCTTTGACCTTTGTGTGCTAGCTTAATAGCTGGATAGCTCGTATGCATACAATTTAAGATTTAATTATAATTATTTTAAAATTTATAACAAAATGAGATAGGATACTTTAAGACACTTACAAATTACATTTCCTGGGATCTGAGTTCACATTTTTTATGATTATGTCTAACCATTTGAGCTTTGAAATGAATGAATGGAATCAGTTGTATTTTTTGTTGTCGTTTTTACTTTACTTTAATTAAATGCAATTGAAGTGCACTTTTAACTCGACAATGGAAAGCAAGTTTCCACCCTCCGTTACTGTACCATCTAAGCTCAAATCCAAATCCAAACCCACCAACCACCACAACCCAGCGGGGCAATATCTACCTCGCGGCTAGCTAGCCAAAATGCAGTGCAACGACCATTGGACCACCACCACCAAAAAAGAATATACGAAGACGATAAAAAAAAAAAAGAAATGGAGAGAAAACGACTCCGACCCCATGGAAATCTATAAACATTTTCCCGACTTGGCCAGATGCTTTATACGTTGCGCTACAATCGAGTGAAACTTATGTGGAAAGGATATCCGTAGGGCTTAAAGGCCGATACCAAGTGAGAGATGAAATTGGTCCGTTGTTATACCCTGTACCCCGTATCGCAAATGGGTATATTATATTTGAGCAAATATAATGAAAGTTTGCCTTTTCTTCCAACTTTTTATTGGTTTAAGAGCCAAAGATGTCGGTGACAGGTGCCACTGTATTTTGGGGTATTTACATTTATCATTATAATGGTGTAAAATAAATTCGATTTTTCTTTTCATTCAGAATGTTATTTTGTAATAGAGGGTATCATAAGGCTGACCTCTTTATAGGGTTATTTCTTTTTTTTGCATTTTTGTACTGATGCCGTTGTTTTTTATAAACATCAAAAATTTACAAACTGACAACAGCAACAGCAACAACAACAATAACAACAACAATGGCTAAAAATTCAAATTCAAAATTCAAGGACCAGTCTAAAGCGTCCAGCGTACGATAATTGAAATGGACAGCATCCGGTTGCAGCCATGGTAGCCAGCAACGGCAATAGCAAAAACAACAGCTTTTGGAAGGGCAAACCGACCATCCACATCCACCTTTCACTTCCACTTCAACATCCACGACCACTTCTCCTCTTGACTACAGGATTGCAAAAAATGAAATGGAAGGGGAATTGGGAATGGGTTAGAAGGGATATACATACATATATACATATATATAAACCATCTATATATACATAGATGGTTATATGCCAGGACTGGAATAGATATGATGACCGGAACATACATATGTATATATGCATATATATATTCCATATAAGGTTAAAGTCTGATAGATAAAAAGATTTTATAAATTGAAAATTTAATTCAATTTATTTTTCAGTTTTACTAAAGAAATAATTCTTTATATTTTGATTAAAATACTTTAAGTTTACCCATTAACTCGCAAAAGATCCATTACAGAATCGTTCTATTTATAGTGCCTTATCAAATGGAATGCTTATTTTATTTAAAGAGCCCCACAACTCGTCACAATTCTTAGTCCGTTCCTGTATATATCTAGGTATGTAGGTATGGGTAATGGTGGTAGGCTTAGAGTGACGTATGCCATGTACCTGGCAATCCAATCCAATCCAGACGCTGTGTATTCAGTCAGGGCTCAATTTTTACATAACCAACTTGAATTCAAAAAACAAAAAAAAACAAAAAAAAAAAAATAAAAATAAATAAACAGCAACGAAAAAAGAATCTAGAAAATTGCAAATTTCAAATTGGTGACGTTGAGGGTGGGGTCGGGGTAAGGGCCACGTTTTCCAAGTTCATTTGAAATTCTCATTTCGTCAAAAACTTCTTTGAAAAGTCGAAGGATTCAAAGCAAATGAAGTGCTAAACAATTAATTTGAAAAGTTTTCCAATTCTTTTATCCCTTTTATTCTGGTTTGAAGTCGAGAAGAATTTTTGAAGTTGCTAACTAATACAACTGGTTAAAAAATAATTATTTATTTTTAATCCTCTCAGTGAAAATAGACATTAAAAGTGTAAAACTTTCAACTATTTTAAATTTCATTGTTTCCGAATTAGAAAATTTTCAATTAAGTTAACAATTTACAATATTCTATTTATTTAATAGAAATATATTTAAACATTGCCTTGAAGTAGAGAAAACGAGAGGGACTAGGTATTAAAAAACAATTAAAAAACAAATGCAGAATCTTATTATAACTATTTGCAGATATTCTTAAATTAATTCTTCTTCTGTTTGGTAGCAGAGGGTATAATAAAATTGGTCAGATGTTAATAAAGTATACATATTTTAGCCCAATTGATCTAGCCATGTCTGAATGTCCATCCGTCCGACTGTCTATTTCTTTGCACTTTTTAGGCCATAAATTTTAAACTAAGTTCTTGAAACTCGGTAGATTGGGTTCTTAGACATGTACGCGTTACAAGTTGGAGTCCTAGTCGGATCAGATTACTATAAGGTATACTCATTATAGGAATAATCGGTTCAAACTAAATTTTTTGTTTTCTGCATATAAATGCTGAAGCAGTTTTAATTAAATCAAATAATTACTTTGAGTATTAATTAACAAAATAAATCTTCAATAGAATCAATTTTCTTCATCTAAAAATACATAAAGATAAGTCTTGCAAATGCGCAAGGCAAAGACAAAGTTAACTTCATTGATATTTAGAATTATTTTTGACTAAATTTAGGAATCGGTTTGTCATCGTTTTGTCTCAGGACTCTCTGTCAGATACCCAGTAGTGAGTGCTGGTGTTTGGATCATTGGATCCTTGGATACAATCAAAGTTGAATCCATTGTAAATATTTTCATAGAATAGAATTGGTAAATTCTTTTATCAAAAAATTAATGACGAGTGTGTATTGTCATAAACTCTTATTTATCAGACTTATTAATGTAGAAATCTGTATGTATATTTGAGTTTGCAATTTTAATGCCATTTGGGGTCCATGTGTTGTCCTTTCCCCACAGAGCTGCCACCTATCCTTCACCATGTTACCGCATTATCCTTTTGTTTTCCATGTCATTATAAGTTATGCCTGGACATATTATATGAATGGGTGTGAGGCGGCTAGGGGAAGGGAAAATGCGTTTTGAAAATACCATTTTCACTGCTTTCAGCTAACTTCATTTTCCCTTTTTATCTCAGGTTCATACCTACAAACATACATGGATCTATGAGTATAGATATATATATATATATATACGATATATTTGCTATGTTACATAGGAACATAACATATATAAATATACATACATATATATACCTTTAAGTTCTTTTCTAGAGTCGAACTTCTAATACCCTTAATGTTCGGCACTTTAACTATATTTGTTTGTTAAGGCTTATGAAATTGTCATTTTGGTATCCAATTTGAACAAATTATAAATTCATAAAATGTCTATTAATGTTATAAATATTTCAATATTAATTGCAAACAATTTTTTATTCGTTTTGTTAAAATTTTAATACATACTTTGTCAAACAAAAAAGAATATGTCATCTCTATGTTAAAGTTAGTAAATAGAATATTTCCATTTATTTATGTATGAAAAAAAGTGTTACCAAATATCTTAAAAAATATAGTTAGGATTCATTGCAGGGGATTCATTGTGTAGAAAGCAAAAAAAAAATAAATGGAAAACACCAAAACCTATTTGAAATGTTAACGAAATGACAAAGGCAAAAGCTGCTCGTCACACCAATACATACTTATGCAACAAACACACATAAATACGTACATCAAGCACATTCTCTCTCACACACACACACACCACCCGGCAACACATAAAACGCAGTGAAGCAACATTTTATACTCTCATCGTATGCCAAAGAAATTAACTTTGGGTCAGTCGATTTGAATTGATTATACATGAAGTATTAACTGCTATTATATATAGAAAAATATAAAATATTTATAATATATTATTTTTTATATATTTATTTGTATTTCAAATGCGATTGCGATAATATTAATATATTTAAAAAAAAAATGTGTAGATAAAATGCATTGCATAGTTTTCGGGGTAACGATATTTCTCGAATTTTCTTTACTTTTTTTTTTAAGCGAAAGAACATTAAAAGTTCGGTGCTTTTTTTTAATGTGACATATTCATTTTCTGCATTTTGTGTGTTATTGTTCGTTTTTGGTTTCTGCCACAAATTCAATTTCCGCGCATTGTGCGCAGGCACCCCCCCATTTCCTCTCTCCACTAATAGGACATCATGCTCCCCAGTGCCACACACACACACACACACACACACACCCACACATGCGCAGTAGATTTGCCTCTCTCTATCTCTCCCAAAAGAACGCTGTCTCTTTCTCTTATCGGCGGTTTCCTGTTACTAGAAGAGAAAAAATAAAATAAAATTGTATGCCGCGTAGATTGCGCAATCTATGAAAATCAAAACAACGCCCCACAAATACATTCACAAAAACATCCATATACCGGCCATACATACAAAAACATACATACATACATATAGAATGTGAAAAACTACATATATATACATATTTTATATCTATATATCGCATTACCAACAACTTGGCCACCGGCCGGCAGCTGTGCAACTTGGCTGAATATTTGGGTGGGTTTGGGGTCGAGCAATTTTGCATAAGTTGAATCCGAGTATATATATATTACATATATTTATATCTATATGACTGTGTGTGTGTGTCTGTGTGTATATTTATAGCATTGTGTCAGAGTTCAATATCCTACACAGATAGAAAAATGTACATGGGAAAAGAAAGTGGGTAGTGAAATTATTTTTATTTGACTTTTGATCAGGTGACATCGAATTAATCAAGGATCTGAATAAAATGATCGATATAGTTTGCAATATTACAGATATTATGTATATTCTTTTTGTACGAATAAATATATATTAGATACGAAAACGAACATCAATGTGAAACCTGTAAAAAATAATTTGTTTTCTCATATTTGTATTCGATTAATTCAAATTGATTAAATCTAATCTAAATAAATAATCTAAATAAAACAGATATTTAATATACATTTCTGTTGCGAAAAAAAAGATGAATTCGATCACAGTGTTTTCCATATTTATTTGTTCTTTTTAACGATAATATAAATTTTCTGGATTATAATATATGTACTGTTCATCGAACAAGTTACCTGAAACGATGTATTAAAAGTATTATTATTGTTGCACTCTAACAAGAATTTTAATGGAATGGGAATAAACTAACTAATTAAGGGAATTATGAATGCTCGACGTCATGTCTCATTTAACGGCAACCCTCAGGCACAGGCAAAGAAAGGATTTGAATACAGCAAACCCAAACACATACATATATTTATGTATGTATGTATGTATATAGAAAAACCCATACACTGACGTATGCAGATCTATGGACATGTGTATGCGGCACGCTCCAGGGTTGAGAGAGTTAAGATATATAATTACAAGGCATCCAACCAACGAACCGAGCAACCAAACCAAACCAAATGAAACCATTTTCATTACCGGCATCTCTCTTCTAGTCCAAACACCAACACCCATTTGTAATCTCTCGTTAAGGCGGACAAAAGACAAAAACCATAGTCCGTACATATACATAAATCTCATACACACACATATATACATACATATGTATATATATTGTATATGTTTCTGTGGCAAGTGCTAATGATGTAGAACCTTTAAATGGAACCCAAACCATTTCGGGGTGCAATGAACTCCAATTCTCTAACAAAATGCCAATGTGGTAACAATTGATCATTTGTAGCGAATTCGCGTGCAAAAAAAAAAAAAGAATATATAACACAAAGAAATGAAATCGGGTTGTCAATTAGTTTTATAGATATACCGTCATGTAGCCCTTATGTAAGGAAGGGGTGGATTTTTTTTAACAAGCACTTGAGATCCCTTCTTACATGTGTAATACCTATGCATTTAGTAAGAGGAACTATCGTGTACGAAATTACTATTATTTTGATCATAAATCTATATGTATATTTTCTACATTTATTTTATTGATTTTATTAACAATAAATAGTTTTTAAAAAATAGAATTTAATCGGCGTATTTTCTACTGGTGCTGCTAAATTTCGTTTTTTCTCACACGCTTTTTCTTTTCCGCTTTTTCGAGTTGCCAGATCACTTTTTAAACTGTTCCGCGATTTAAATTCTGCTGTTGATTCTTCTGCTATTCTATTATATATATATATGTATGTATATATGTGTATATATTTGTATAACACACTGTTTAATATTATATGACACTTACTAAGCCAAAGAGACTTACTATTAAAGGATAGTTAAAGTAAGTTAATTAATTTACTATGACTCTTTGAAAATAAAACGATAAGGACATTTAAGGAACAGTCGACTTTGCAACAGATCCATACAAAATCGTAGGACGATCACTTAAAACTATACAGAATCATAATTATTTTAAAGCATCATTTACTTGAGTTTAATTGGACCAAACTCTGATGTTTTTAACTATTCTATTTTGACTTTATAGGAGCAATGTTCTCTGTCTTTGTGCTCTCAAAAGATTGCTTTTCAAACACTAATGCTGATTGTATAAAAATTATAGATATGACTACGAATTTCAATGGCATATTTACTCATATTTAAAAGCTACCCTAACACTAACAAACCGCATAAAATATTAAAGAAAATCTAACCCTTCTTTTTTCTAACATGTCGAAATGCAACATTTTCCAGTTCAAGATCATAGCAGGAAAAGCAGCTGCACTGCTCATCACGATCCTTTGATTATTTTGATGGTGGTGAAAAGCTATTGCTCCAGTTGCTATTGTTGATGGAAGATCGTTAATGCGTTATATGTAATTCGATTGGTTCTAGTTCTATTTAAGAACACAAAAGAGAATATAAACAATGTGATAGCTTTTAGTTTTATTCAAACTTGTTTTCCTTTCACTGTTGTCTGTCACAACTTTACAACAAAAGTGACATTCTGACACATGTTTCCCCTCCGGAGCTAGAAAACGTTGAGAAAATAAAGACATATGTCTATATTCTGAAAAAATAAAATTGGTTTGAAAAAGGGTTGCTTTTGTTGTGTGTTAAAATGAGAACGGGTTAGAAAAGAAAAAAAAAATAGAAAATTACAGAAATTAATTAAAAATTCATATTATATTATGCTGAACTCTTGTTTTTATAAGTACCTATAAATGTAATTATATATACATATGTACATATATTTGGTACAACTGACTAAGTTTTAAAACCATTATTAACTACAAAAAACTTGGAGCCTTGCTGAGCCTTTTTTTTTAAATTAAACTTTGGAAGATTGGGAATAATAATTTAACTCTTGAATATTTACACATATGTAAATAGGAATATATACAGTATTATTATCGATAAATATCTTAAGTAAATAAGATATTTATCTTATTTTTCTCTTCATTTCTTTTGTGTAGATAGAGCGAGTATGTATGTATGTATGTATGTTTGTAACTTAAAAATTTGAGTAATCTTTTGCTACTCAAATACTTTTAAATCTTATCATTTTTCATTTTTTCACATTTAAGTAAATACACATAAATGATATCTAAAGCTCCACTCATCAGCCACTTAACTAAATTCTCACATTACCCCACCAATACGCCGCAGGAGCATGCAAGATAACCCACCACTTCAACCACCCAATGCGGCTGCTTAAACAAAATTGAACAGTCGACAAAGAGAATGTGTAAAAAAAGCCACATTTCAAGGGAATACATCAACAACAAGCCTAGCAACAAAACCAACAGTAACAGAAAAAAACAACAAGAACAATATTTAACATAAAATTAAACGAATTGGGTCAAAGGATAAACGGAATTATCTTGAAGAGCCTATGCAAAAGGAAACACTGTAGCAAAATATGAGAAGGATGTTAGAAAGAAAAAATAAAAAAGTGAAAAAAAAAATCGAAAGAAGGAAAGAGCTAAAATCCTTAAAAAGTGGAGGACAAAACATAATGTAAACGGTTGCCACTCAACAGGAGCGGAGTATAAAGATGCCGGTATATCCCTCACATTTAACCCAACCCACTCTACCCCAATTCTCATTCTATGTAGATACCCGTAACTGCTTGCACTTCTTTACTTTTACCCACTCCCCTCCCGCCCCACTCACCACTCATAACACTGTCGTCAAGCGAAACGTAGAAATTACATTATTTATAACACGGAAGCTGTGTATGTGTGTGCGTGTGTGTATGTTCGTATGTGTATGTGAGCGTTGATTAATAGACTGCTGCTGCAAGGTGCTGGTGCTTTCTATGTGGTGCTTTTGCAATTCTCGTCTCTCTCTCTCTCTCTCTCTCCCTTCTTACCCAGAACAGACAACCGGCTGCCGGCAATATTATATACATACAAATGTATACACATAGATAAGTGTGTGTGTGTGTGTGTGTGTAAAGAGAGATATGCGCTCTATCCTTTTTTTATAGAACAAATAATCATGTGAAAGAGCGAGCCACAAAAGAGACAGTGAGATAGAGAGAGGGAGAAGGACTTCTCCCTTTAAAAGTTTGTCCTATTCCGTCTGATTTTTTATACCCTGTACTCATAGATAAAAACGGTATATTAACAATTCGCAAGTACATGAGGATGGAAGTTTAAAGTAGGCAAGAGAAAGGAATTACGTACAATGCAATTGCATGATCAGCTGACTGTCGATAGGCAGTCGATTCCAGTCATTCTGTGCAAATTTAGATGCTATGTTAAATATCGCGAGCAAGCTAGGATTATTTTTATTCTTGAGTTTGTAGTTCATAAGTTATAACTTATTTCACAAGCTTTAATCTGTATAAAAAATTAATTAACAAATTAATATCCACTATCGGATATAGACATTGAAAGCAATTTTTTTATTATAAAAAGTTTTATGGGTTTAATAGTGGAAGTTTCGCCGTTAGATAGCACTAGAATTTTATGTGAATTCAGAAACTGTATTCCCTTGTTGGGCACAGGGTATCCAGAAGACGCCTCCAAACTCGGAACCTTTTTTATTTTTAGAAGTTTTCTAGTTTTATTTAAATCATATGATTTACCTAAAATGTAAACATGAGTTTAATTGTAAACGACATGCATTTATATATATTTAAATATAGCAGTGTTGTGCTCCATGTTACAAACTATTTAAAATAAATACCAGCAAAAGTTTTTAATAAAAGGTAATTAAAATTATAACAAAGTAAAATTGTTATCTTAATTTGCAAACATTTCTCTTGAAAAAGACTAATACAGTTGTCACAAAAACAGACTTAATTAAAGAATCCACTTAGTTTAGTTCATTAAAGCAATTTAAAATAATTGGTTTAATTTTAGTATTCGGAATGGACAAATCCGAAATTTATTTGTTTGCAGTATATTTAAGCTTTCTCATTATTCCATGCAGAAATTACACATTTTATGAAAAATATTCTACATTCTATTATTGAATATATCATTAATAAAAGTCAATAATAGGTGTACTATCTATGTACATATAGCTGTTTGGGTTATTTGGAGTGTTCTATTTCTAGATAGTTGGTTACAAAATATCAGATTTAAAATTATATATAATTGCAAAAATTGTTCAACGAACATTACAAAATTGGTATTTTAAAGCTTTGCAACAATTCTAGTCAGACTATCAAAGACTTACATTATTTATGCTTTGTCTCTTTCTTTCCCTCGCTATTTCTCTCTCTCTTCCACACACAAATACACTCTCACACACAGATACATATGTGTACATGCACACTCTCTTTTCTGGGTTTTCTCAAAAGGGTGTGTACCGGCCGGCTGGCTAGGCATAACAAAGCGAGATAGAGCGACAGGATACAGGGACGTTTTTCGGTGGTGGCTGTTCTCCCGGTATATGTATGTATGTGTGTGCATGTGGACTCTCTTATTTTCTGTCTCTGTCTCTATCGTCATATTTGGGGGGCGTTGAAAAGGATAAAAGGATATTTTTTTGTGTTCTTTTTTTTTTTTTTTGGGATACGCGAGGCGCTGCCCGGCGCCTGCCTTCTGCTTCTGCTTTTGCTTCTGCTACTACTTCTGGTCCTGTGGTTCAGTCGTACGTGTTCGTTCGTTGCTTTCGTTCGGTTTTGATTCCATTCGGTTGTGTTTCTCATTCGAGAACCATTCATTTATAATTTTTTGACTCCTCTGCACCAGTTTTTGTGTTGTATATATTCAGTTAGGAATTTGTTGTAATCTCTCGGTTTTTTCCAACAAAACAAATAAATAAACAACGCAACACAACAACCTACAACAACTGCAACAACAACTACAGTAGCACCATCAACTGTCAAGACTAGCAATATATATACATACATACATATATATACATATATATATAATATACATACATACATATATGTATATTTATATTAGAATTGTGCAATTTTCATCATCTCCAATTTAGGCACTCGAAATTTCATATATTATTTAAATATATCAATATATTTTGTTTTGTTTGTTTGGTGGTTTGAGTTCGGGATCCAACTAACCTGCAATATATTATCCATATAACGGAACTGTTAAACCTGTGCAAAAAAAAAGAAATAAGAAAAAGAAAACGTTTTTGTGTTCACCTGTTCCATTTGTCTGTGGGATCAACTATAGTCACAAATTCAACATAAATCTGCCTGTAAGCCTTAATGGAGAATTAAATTATTTAACATAAATCTATGTATAAGTATACATATATAAATATACATATACCTATTAATACATATATATATATCTATTTTTTTTTATGTGGATTTCCTTTTTTTTTTGTATATTATTCATGTGCTCTCCCATATTTTGTGCAAAGTGTCTGCCTATATATATATATATATATATATATGTACATATTTATGTATGTATATACATAATGTACATACATATACATATATACAAACTAAGCCCACTATCAAAAAAGCCTTGGGACAAAGGCGTGGAAGAGAGAGATAGCAGCAACTGCAGCAAGCGAGTCGGCGCGAGAGTAGTAGAGAAGTATAGAAGCAGAAAAGTTGAGAATTTCTGGTTGTGTATGTCTGTGAGTGTGTGTGTGTGTATGTGTGTGTGTGCGTGTTTGTGCAATCAATAGACCCCATTTAAGCGCTCTATGACAGTTTTTCCGCACCCCAAATGTTTCGTCTGATAATTACAAATTTTCATTCTCGTCCTCACGTGGCTTAAAGGTACACATATGTACATGTCTATGTATGTACATATGTATGTATGTGTGTATGTATTGAAAGGGATACTACATATATACATATATGTGCACATATAGACAGATTAGAATATTGGCAAATAGCATCAAGTGAAATCGGTATTACTATCTCTAAAATCAATTATAAAAATACATTATAGTATGTATATATATATATAATCTATGTATGTATGTCTGACTGATTGGACTAACAACTAAAGGTTACTAATCATTAAATAGGGCTTAGATAATATGACCAATAATATCAGAGTACAAAACATCAGAAGTATTCAAATTATTTAGGAAACAAATTCCATTCAATCACTTCAATAAGAGCTTAACTAATTTTTTATATATTAGTGAATTGATTTTATATTCAATCAGAGTCTGCTATTAGTATATCTTTGATTATTATAAAAATAAACTTGTATATAACTTTAATTTGATAAAAATCTACTGATATAATGACATATTTAACACACAAATACAAATTGCATCTTAACTAGTTTTTAATTCACTTTTAAAAGAAGTTTTTAGAAGTTAATTAGGAAGGGTTATCCTTTATATCAAATGATATTTAAATTTTTTTGATTAAATTTAATATTATTTATTGAAGGAATACTTGATATATCCATGTACATATATATGTATATATAGAATGTATTTAAGTACTTGTACTACATGTTAAACTGTTATACATATGTCGGATTAATTGGCAACCGATATTAATATTGGTTCAATACCTTTTCAGATAGCTTTATGCTCAGATTAGGTATAGGATAGCCTGTCCATTGATATGGAATAAAATAATCAATAAATCGGTTTAACTATCGATGGGATATCTTGTATTTTTACGAATTATTCTTTTGGTTTTAATGTTCTCTCATATTGCTCTGATTGTGCGTCGGTTTTTGTGGCGTTTCCTTAGCGGCGGCAGTCAAGACCTTTCCTGACCCACCTCAAGGCCTTAACCAGGGACGACATACATTTCAAATGAGGTCACACAGCCAGATATTGGCACAGAAGTGTCAATTACACATACGTTATCCTTTGCTTTTTCTTTTCACACACACACGCACACACACTCAGCCACTTGTACTTAGAGTTGTATAAGCATGTGTGTTTATATGCATGTGGTGGATAGCTTGGTGAGGGGAACGGGAATGGAAAGGATAGGAGGGAGTGTAGGTATTAAGCATGACACGACATGCTGTGCAATTAAACGGCGAAACCGGTGTGCCGCCCCGACCGTCCCCTTGCCATTCCTTCTCTGTTCCCGTGACTTAAGTCTCCTTGGTCCTCCTTCCCTGAATCATCAACTGCAGTGTTGCCACCTCATGTGTTCAAACTCCTTTTGTTTTCCTCTGCCTTTTGTCACATGTTTACTCCTTTTGCATTTAACTCTCACTCCCACTTTGTTTTTTTTTTTTTGTTTTGTTTTTCTTTTATCATCTGTCAAGTGTATTCGTCACTTTTTGTTGTTATTGTTGTTGTTGAATTTTGAGTGTTTTCTTTTGTTCCGAGTTCAACGAACTGAGCAAACAGCTGTTCGATTCATACAACGGATAGACCGCAAAAAGGACACGATCTCTAGTTTAAAAATTACAAATACACTGACAGAAAGGAGAGAAAAAGTCGAATTGAAATACAAATATAAATAAGTGTATATGTATGTATGTATGTGTGTACACACTTTTAGGCTTATGCGTACGCATACGCACACACATACACGCATACACATATACACGCATAATTATAAGCCGGCGAGTTGCCTTGTCGAGTTCAATGACCTTAGCCAGGACAGGACATGGCCGAGAGCTGGCATGAGAATGGGGGCAGAGACAGCAACAGAGACAGCGACAGCGACCCAGGAACAGGACATGCCGGTTCGTTTGTTTATTTTTCGCGTCAGGTTTTTACCCTATTTTCAAAGCAGCCCCTTTTCAATTTCTAAACTCCGCTGCACACACATACATACATACATCCATACAAACACATACAGACGCTCGCACGCAGCGTCCAAAATCTAGTTAACTATAAAGGCAACAGTTTTTACTCTCTTCCAACCCCTATGACATTTCCAATTGGAATTCGAATAACTAATTTGAATACCCTGTATCCAGAAGATATAAATCGAGACTAAGAGTCGATATATGTACATATATATTCTATTCTGTTAATAAGTATTAACTGACTAACTGATACTAACATCTAGTTGGCCCATTGGTAATAACATTGAGTGGCGTTGACAAATTTGCAATTCGCCCATGTATTGGTTAACATTTTAGATTAGCTTTTTCAAAATTTGTCGTCCTACCGATTTCATCTTTATACATATGTACATAAATGTAAGTTGAACTGGCGAACTTAACATAGTTATATGTATTTAATTAAATATACAGACATAGCTGAATATAAAAAGTTATTAAAAAATAAAGGAATTTAATCAGTGTCGTTTCTATTGCCGCTGTATATTTCGTTTTATCTCACAGGCTTCCTCTTTTCCTTTTTTTCGAGTTGCCAGATCACTCTTTTACTGCTTTTGCGCTGTTAATTGTTCCGCTGTTAAAATAATACTGTTGTCATTTCTGCTATGTATACATATAATGTATTTATTTAAAATATCAATTTATACTATTAGATATTAAAGAGAATAATGTAAAATACTTACCTAGTGATTACAAAATATGTACGAATGTGCAAGTATATTTGTTTTTTGTTTTGTTTCTTCAGCGTTCAATTTCTATTAATTTTACAAAATGGATTTTTTCGATAAGGATGTTTTGTTTGAACAAAAAGTGTAAATAAAATCAAAACAAAAATTTAAATTAAAACTAGAAAACACATTAACAACTAAAGTGTGCTAAATTCGTGACCACCACTGTTTGTCCTTCATCAATTTGTATTTTCTCATTTGAAGGGAATTTTATACTTCGACAATTTTTGTTCAGAACCATTATAGAGTATTTTAAAATTGAATAAACGTTACTTATATGTATGTACATAATTTGTGTACGTTTTGTAACTTTTTATATGAATATAAAAACTTATTCAATTACAATAGCAGCAAAAACTGCTTAGGTAGATTTAATTCTTAAGCGCCATACAGTCAAAAACATACATACATACATACGCATTTTAGTATGTAAAATGGTAAACTTTACCTTTATATCAAAAGACAATTTTTTAAATTCCAAGCCATTAAGCCAAGTTTTGTGCCGACAAAAAAAGAGTGACAAATAAAATTAAATTGCTGCTTGACAAACAAAAAATTTTTTTTTTTGGGGAAATTGAACTGAGCTGAAATTGTTTGTCTGTCGCTTTTTAAGGGGATGGCAATTCGAGAATGAATGAGAATTGAGAACTCAAGTGTGAAACGCGCTTATCATACAGTTTTCTCTTTGATGGCCCATTTCGATTATCTTGTTCATTCGTTTTGGCCATTTCCGTGCGATTGTTTCGAACACGACAAGAGGAAGCATCCCCATATATTTTGGATTCCATGTCCGTATCAAACTTTTTGAAAACGGGCTCAGGAATTTACATATATGTATATATTATATATTTTAATTTATTTATATTTATATTGGATTTATCTTTGGTTCTTTGCAGATTGAATAAAACGAGCGAGCAATCGAACAGCTATCATTTATCAGATGAAACTCAAAACCAGAGCAACAATACTAGAAATGAAAAATATTTAACTGCAGAAAAAGCAAAATAAAACCAAACACCACCAAATAAAACCAACTACTATTAATTTAACAAATATAAAGAATAATCATATTTAAAACCAACAACAAGAACAACAAACAACAACAAGAATATATATACAAACAAGATAAATCAATATATATATATATATATATATATATTTAAAGACCATCTACATATACGTGTATATATATATATATAGTTATATGTATATATATAATATATCTGTATAATTGACAAGCTAAGTTCCAAAACTAAAAACCAAAAACCAAGCAGCGCAAATTAGTAATAATAAAAGTAAAAAACAAAACAACATTGCTAACTTTTTGCATTTTTGCAATTTTATAAAAAACAAACCAAAGAAAAGAAAAACAACAAAAAAAGAAAGAAAACAAAAACTGAACAAATAAAACGGAAATTACACATTACTCTAACTACACAAAAAAAAAACAAACCGAAAACACTAGCAAAATTTACTCTTTTATCTAAAGAACAAAACAAAAAAAGAATATAATATTCAAACATAAATTCAATTTTAAACTTTTAGCAAAAACAAAAAAAAATAATAATAAACTGAAACAGAAACTGAAAACGGTATATAACCAAAATATATACATATATATGTATATACATATATATATATATATACTAAAGAATATATATATATTATAAATTAAACATATAATTAAAAAAGAAACATTTTTTTCGCGATCGTAGTTGATCTAAAAACCCATGATATAAAGTCAACTCCAAAACAAAAACCGTAACGAAACGAAAGTTTTCATTAAAACTTGAAAATCTGAACGGGACTTGTGCAAAGCGCAAAGCGAGAGAGTGAGAGAGAGCTCTAATAAAATATAAAAACAATAAAGAAAGAAAACTAAACTAAGTAAAACGGGAAATATAATAAATAAAGCAAATTAACTATTAAGCGTAACCGTAACCAAACAAGCAGTGAGATTAATTACTAAGCACAACAAGAACAACAACAGTAAAAAGCAAATCGAGTGTAATTCTCCACCACCTCAACCCTCCCCTCCACCAATAAACGAACACACACATACACATACACACACACACACACCATTTAATATATATATCTAAAAGGTATAGATATAGATATAACCAAGAACATGACCAACGCCATGGATATCGTTAAGAATGGCAGCGCCAATGGCTCCGTCGATGGCAGCAATGATGAGTCGCGCACCAATTTAATAGTCAACTATCTGCCACAAACCATGACGCAAGAGGAGATGCGATCGCTCTTCTCCAGCATTGGTGAGTTGGAGAGTTGCAAACTGGTGCGTGATAAAGTCTCAGGTAATTTGGGTAAATATTGACCAATATTCTTTGATAAAATATAATTATGTATATCTAATATATCGTTTTGTTTAACTGTAAAAGTATATGCATATGTGTATAGTATAGATATTTTCGTTGCTCAAATAATCAAAAAACTTTATTGAATGTCATCTTACTAGTTTTGAACAATTCTTTTTGATATTAAGTTATAAAACAAATTCATAAGCTACTGGGAAAAAAAAGATGTAAAAACTATTTGACAAGTTTTGTTTTCTTATTGAGTTTTATCGAACATTTGGTTTTAAGCCAGCTTGAAGTCATTGTGCTTTGCAAAGCCTTGTACCATTATTTCGCTGCATTTATTTATAATTCCCAACTGGTTTTAGCGTTAAAGTAGAGTACACAACAAAGCCTTTTGATGAGAGATCTTAGTATTTCGATAACTTGATCACTTTGTGTGGGCCGTACATAAATACCTGACCTTAAACCAAAGGTATTATGTAAAAACTTTAGATAATATTACAGTTCTTCATATTTATTTAAATTGTAGACTAATTGCACAGTCCAACTTCCCAATAATGAATTCGAAAAAACTACCTCATATAGAAATTTTGACATATGTATATATCTCGGAGTGGTAATGGAGTATTGCGTTTCTTGGATACCGTGTTTTACCCTTAGTTCTGGGTCGTCTCTAGCTATCATCTTATGTCCATCTCTATTAATTCCCATGTTTCAAGTTTGGCAGTAACTGTTTTCGGGTGAAATGGACAAACCAAACAAGAAGAGTAACAACTCTTCGATATATATAGTAATTGCGTCTTTGAAATTGATTCATTATATGGAGAACTTCGTTATATACATAGAAGTTCAGTATATTGAACTGTATTAACTTTTCACATTCATCTATTTAAGAAACAACATTTGGTTACATTTTTATTTGTATAAACTTCCTATAGTTATTTTTCTTTTTTTAATATTTTTCAAATTCAGTCCATTAAGGGATATACACTTGATTTACACATTTTTGCCTTCCAGTTAGTTGTTCTTAATTAAAAAACGGTTTGAATTCAATAAAGTTTTGCCCTATATTTGCTGTGGTATTCATTTTGGTACTTTAATGAACAGTTTCTAAATATTATTTCTAATAATAAACTTTAACAACAATAAATAAATATCATCAATAATATGCACGAAACTACTATGTTTAGAATTTATTATATAGAATATTTATAGAATATTTTTCGTAGTTTCTTAAACTGCTTGCATAATGTGTTGTGTTTTTTGCAAACTGAAAATTTTTCGTAATATTTAATCGAATAAATTGAACCTATTATTGAATATATTTCAGTCTTGCCAGCATCGTTAACTGCATTAAATCCGGCACTGCAGCAGGGTGAGTATTAATATATTCTGATATGGGATATAGTTTGATATATCTGATCCATTGGCTTTCAGGCCAAAGTCTGGGCTATGGCTTTGTCAACTATGTACGCGCCGAGGATGCTGAGAAGGCTGTGAACACCCTGAACGGATTGCGTTTGCAGAATAAGGTTATTAAAGTATCATACGCCCGTCCAAGTTCAGAATCTATTAAGGGTGCTAATTTATATGTATCGGGTCTTCCCAAAAATCTATCACAACCAGACTTGGAGGGGATGTTTGCATCGTATGGCAAAATAATTACATCTCGTATACTCTGTGATAATATTTCTGGTTTGTAACATTCAATATAATCCATATCATTTATATATATCCGTATACTAACCTATTTGTTACTTTTATTTTCATTTTTTGTGGGGTTCAGGTCTATCGAAGGGTGTCGGTTTTATACGTTTCGATCAACGCAACGAAGCTGAACGCGCCATCCAAGAATTGAATGGAAAAACTCCTAAGGGCTATGCCGAACCGATAACAGTCAAGTTTGCCAACAATCCAAGCAATAGCGCCAAAGCCCAGATAGCCCCACCACTGACCGCATACCTGACGCCCCAGGCGGCAGCGGCCACCCGTCGTTTAGCCGGAGCCCTTCCATCCGCTGGACGCATCAGGTTAGTACTCCATTCCCTCCGCCCTACTTTCTTATATACATATGTATTTACATACAGTCTGATCATATTTTTATGGTGAAATCTGGGGTCCGATCTCCCATTATTTGGGACTTCAGTCTGTGCTCCCTGCTCCATTATAACCCATCAGATACAGATACAGATACTATATATATACATACAGTATCATAATTACCAAAACAGCCTAACCGATCCAATTGTAGTTTTAAAAAAGAATTTAATTTGATAACCATTTTGTTCGAAATCAGAGAAAAAAAAAAGTTTATACCGAACATACATATATACTACATATATACATATATAAGTATATGTATATTTATTTACAATATATATGTATGTATCTTGTTACTCGTATAAATTATATGTTTTATGTTTATATTGGGTTAAATAATTATTATGTACTTACCATTTGATTTTCTATTTCCTACCTTCTTATGTGGCATATCCTTCGGTTCTTCTTTCTTTCTTTTTTCTTTGACAAATTCTCTCATCATTTTTAGCATTGGAAAAAGTCCCATGTTAGCGATTAACAAGGGTTTACAAAGGTGAATTTTCCGATTTATTCATTTTCTCACACATATAATTACAATACTGAATTGTCATTAATTTCATTTTATCCTTTCTTTTAAAATATTCAAAAAAAAAAGAAGAAAAATCACAAAAAAAAAAACAGAAAAGAAAAGAAATATAAGATAATATTCCATGGTCGAAGTTAAATCGGCTAAAAATATACCTGTTGCTTAATCTGGAAAAATATGTGTAATAATACCCATATTTGTTTTAATATGTCTATCCGATAAATATGGTTTATAAGAGAGATATTTGTTAGTAAATATTTTTCGATTGAACTTAGTTTTGATATATATGCAATATCTTGAAATGGATAAGTGACGGGTATATTAAATATATATACAAGTATATATTTTCTAATTACAAATAACACTTCAATAATAAATGTTTAGACTTAATGTTTGTTGTGTATCTGTTATATATTCATACATATATGTATTTTTTTAACAAAGAAATCTTTCATTTCGATTTCACTACACAATACATCATACTCACATTCCATGATTTCGATTTGAATTCCCATTTAGATTTTTATTTCGTTTTCTATCCAACATACATAATAAAGTATTCTTATTCGACTATGTTTGAGTCTTACAAACTTGAGTTAATAAACTTGTTAATAAATAAATAAATTAGAGTTATTTGTTTAAATATGTTTTATTAATAATAATGACAAATTTAACTTTATTCGAGTTATTTTTCCATTCGATCTGTCATCTCTAACAATTTTCTAATGTCCATATATGGCTTTCTATTCGATTACAAATTGATTGCAAGTGACCGTTGCCGTCCTTAGAAGATTTTTAGATACTTCTAAGATATAGTATCGATACAATCAAGCTTGTTACGATCTATAAAAACTATTAAAAATAGATTTCAATAGAAACATGTGCAAATTTCTAACCAAAATTTGTTTGTGTGTGAGGTGTCCACCCAATAGACGTACACGTTATGGGAGTTTCCACTGTAAATACATACATCCATCTTACATACATCCAAACAGACATTCTTACATAAATATTTATGTTGTATGGCATGCGCAGAATATTCGTTTATATAATTTAATTATATAATATAATAAAAATCAGATTAAAATTAACTTATAAATACATATATTATTTATGTAAGTTATGGTAATTTTTAAACATATTTTTTGTTGTACAATTATATTTGATTTAATTTTTTTAATTAATATTATTTATTTTATTTCATTTCATTATTGTTTTTTAATTTATTTATTTTGTTTTTTAATAATTGTTTCTTTGGGATCAAGCAGGAACGATTACATTATCCCAATTAGGTAGCCAATTAAATTGAATTTCAAATTTCTAGCAGCACAGTGTAATGGTTGGCTAACCATGCCCACCTCCATGTCCACGCCTACGCCTACGCCTACGCCTAAGCCCATGTCCATTTCCCCCTAGCCATCATCATAATACTCATTTACATATATATTTGAAGCATGTAATTAGGAATTAAAAAAAAAGAAGAATTAAAAAAAAACATAACTTTAAAACATAACAAAGAAAAGAAACAAACAAAAATATATTCAAATATATAGAATTTCATGCAGTTTCCATTAAATAAATAATAATTGTGAAAGGATTTGTCTTACATAAAATACATACAAATAAAACACACACAGATACAACCACATTTTATTATTCCAATATTACTTAAAAAAAAAATTTTATTTTCGATTGATGTACCATAATGAAACCGAAACGATTCTCAACCGTTATAATCTTTATTCCCATATTGTACGACAATATAATCAATATATTTATATATCTATATCCTATATACATACTAAATATATATACAAACAATTGACAGATATTCACCGCTAGCTGGCGATCTATTGGCCAATTCCATATTGCCAGGCAATGCCATGACCGGATCCGGATGGTGCATATTCGTCTATAATCTGGCCCCAGAGACCGAGGAGAATGTGCTATGGCAGCTATTTGGACCCTTTGGCGCCGTCCAGTCGGTGAAGGTGATTCGCGATCTCCAGACTAGCAAATGCAAGGGATTCGGCTTTGTCACCATGACCAACTATGATGAGGCTGTCGTGGCCATACAATCACTCAATGGCTATACCCTGGGTAATCGGGTGCTGCAGGTTAGCTTTAAGACTAACAAAACCAAAACTACTTAAGGCAAAACACACAAAAAACAACAAAAACAAAACAAAAACCAAAAAAAAAAAAAAAAAAAAACAAAACTAAAGAAGAAAAACTCTAAAACTAAACTAAAAAGATAAAGCGTAAGCTATATCTAAATCTATATCTAACGCATACGGTTTGTGTTTCAATATATGAGTATACATATATCTACTCTATGATTTGGTCATGATAGAAAACTGAAGACATCACATATACATACATACATACTTTCATACATACATGCATACACACATACTAATATTTATGTATCTATATATGAACGTACATACAATCAGCGAAATATATTATTTCAGTGCAATTATTATCAGATTGATATGGGATAATACTTATAGTAAATCTATTTGAAAATTTCCTCAAACTGCTTTAATTCTAGTCCAATAACTAGTAAAAGAATGATTTTTGTTTCAATCTAAATCGTTTTCGAACTAGGAAAAGCTATCTATTAAACCGAAAATTTGATAAAAAGATTCAAAAATAGCTCGTCATTTTGAAACATGATTCAAATTTTGCATTTGCATTCGTATTTTGATTCATAGAGTATACAATTTCAGTGTACCAAATATTATCGGAATATTTGAAATCACATTAACATAATTCAATTATTTATATATTTCAAAAACTCGAAATACCCCAATAAAAAAGTATTGGAATTTTAAAAGGATATAACTAAAAGATTTCGAGTGGAATTTCAAATTGAATTCTATTTTTTATCATATCAATTCAGCTGGCATCAGCTGTTTTAGTCAAATTGAACTAAATTCAAATGTATGTATGTACTATATAATAACTATATATATTTTCTGAATGTATGTGCATATATACATATATATGTATATATATATACATATATGTGTGTGTATAAGTGTGTGTGTATGTTAGTATGTATGTGGGGTTTTACTTGGTATTGCAATGCGGGTTGACAAGTTAGTCGAAATTGAATATTAAATTAATATACGTTTGATTGTATTACATTTTGATTTGTATGCTAAATCAAATTAATTATGATTACTATTAAAGAAATCTTAGCAAAAATTAACTACTTTTCTATATGTACGAACAAAATTACTTACTAAGTGTGAAAATTTCATTTCTTTTCGGTTTTTCCCCATTTTGTTTAAACTAAACGAAACAAAGCTTAAAAGAGGCAAACAAGACACAAAATAAAACAAAATAAAAAACAAAAAAACCAAAAACAACAACAAAGAAACAAACAACTTTA
Organism: Drosophila emarginata; assembly: GCA_037075365.1. NCBI lineage: Eukaryota > Metazoa > Arthropoda > Insecta > Diptera > Drosophilidae > Drosophila > Drosophila emarginata. The sequence continues at coordinate 290,567 of JBAMCD010000174.1, forward strand.
GAAAAAAAAGAATTAAAAATAAAAATGAAACAGACAAATGTCTATAAATTGACTAAGCAAACTACATAAGAAAAAATAAAAAGAAATTAATTTATTGAGAGGCAATGGGAAAATTTGCAAAAGGTGCGTGAAAAACCAATCACCACCGACAAGGACTAAGGACCTAAAAACAAACCTTAACAACCAAACCAAAAAAAAAAAAAAAAAAAAAAAAAAAAAAAAAAAACTAAAAAAAAAGAAAAACATTTAAGTCATATATCGTTTTTTTTCTTCGATTAAGATATAATTCAATTTCCTTATTATAATATATTTAATTAAACTGAATATTTAATATTACGTAACGAAATTATTTAACGTGTTTATTCGTTTGACTAAATGCAAGCATAAAGAAAACAAAATTACATACAATTACCACAATTAAAAAAAAAACACATTGCTAATTTTATGATGAATAAATCTCTCAGAATAGACATACATAAGTACATACACAAATATACAATACATACATACATACATACCTACATACATATACAAATATTGATATGAAAACCTTCAAAAAACGAAGAGAATAACAACAAAAGGGAACACATATGAGTGAACGGTATTTAACAGGTGTCCCATCACCGAAAAATTCTCAAAATGAACGATCACTGTTCTATATTCACAAATTATTCGTTGCCAACTCGAATTCCAATGCTGAAATTCGAATATCCTTCTCTCTATTCGTAAGTCGACATTAAAATACTCTAACAGAAAGTCATAAATTTATGAAGTGTAGAAGAAAATCCTGTTTAGAATTTTTTAAAAATTTTTAAAAATTTTTAAAAATAGTCTGTAAACGATCTACCAGTTAAGGTGGCAACTTTAAAATTATTTCAAATAAACTATTTGGATATATACTTATGTATCAAATCTATATGCTTCATCGTGTTGGGACATCCAGTATTTACATATTGTGTATTGCATTTTGTGTTCGTTTTGCATATTTACTTACAATTTCATTACTTATGTCTAATTGAATTACTTAAATCAATTATCTAATTAATTGCATTCACTTAACCAATGTTATAATATTGTATCAACTTATATTTAATTAATTAATTATTAATTATGTATTTTACATTAATTTTATTCAAAAAAGAAAAACCAAAGCCGCATAACGATCGACAAAGAATATAATCGGTTTTGACAAAAAACGCAACAACAACAAAGACATACAACATATATATACATACACTCACACACAGACAAATACATACGTATATATATATACCCATTATTATATATGTATATGTAATCTCTTTTTTTGTCGTCTAACTTAAAAAGAGAAAAAAAAGAAATAATATACCCAAGTATATTCAATATTTGTATGTCAAAAGCAAATCTTTTGCAAATAAAACAAACAAAACGAAAATGAAGGAAAAAACTAAAGAAAAGAGACGAAGAAATAAAGCAAAATCGTAAGGAAAACCAAACTTATTATATTGTATTACCATTATATATTATTATGCCTACTTATTATTCCATTTTTATAATTACAACTTATTAAAATGCAACCAAGAAAAATACCAAAAAAAAAAAAAAACAAAACAAACACAACTAAAAATATATATTTATTATTAAATAAATGTGTGACTTATTCAAAAAAAAAAAAAAAACAAAAACCAAAAAAAAAAAACTATGCAAAAACCAAAACTAAAACACAACAAAATTTGTTTTCTTCTTTCAATCCAACATTACACCAGACACCAGACACGAAAGCAGTCGTTAAGGAGTTCTAACAAATTAAAACTGTACTTTGTTGCTGAAGTATGAGAGCACTGCTTAACAGTTGCAGTGTTGCCATTCAATTCAAATTGACTCATTTAAAGTTTGAGAACATTGCTAATGATACTAATTAATTACATACTTAGCTACAAACTAACTTTTAACTTACAAAGAAAAGAAACTAACAATACAACAGCAGCACTCGCATTTATACATATATACGAATACAAATACAAATACATAAACAGTCTCAATTGCGAACAATTTTCTAATTTATGTTGAAACAAGCAAAACAATTGAGTTATCCCCCTTTGAAAGGGTATCATACGATAATCGCCTAGTAGAACTTGAATTTAAATACATTTTTCGCTTTCTTTTATTGGTTATTTTTCTTTATTTTCTTTTTTCTTTAAACATTTTCTTTTATGTTATGCAGTAGAGCTAATTACAATCAGTGTGTGTGTGTCAGTAGTAGTATTAGTAAAGAATTAAGCAAAAATTTAATATGCCCTCTATGGCAGGGGTATGCAAAGAGTAATAAATAAAAACAATTTTAATAAAATGTGACATTTTTTTGTGTGTATAATTAGATATATAAAAAATAATAGCCACATCTACATGGCAAGTGTCATATACATACATATATACATAGGCAAAATGCATATACATAATATCCATACATACATACATATATGTATGTATAGGAGTATAGATGCATAAGGTGTACCATAACAATATGTGAGGTCTAAAACTATTCAATCACCTTAATAATTATTCAAATATCTTGAATCGTCAATGGATAATGTCGCAGATATTTAACAGATATTTCATTCCTCACATGACGACGGTACACCTTGTTTGTATGAAACAATTATACATACATACATATATTAAAAAATATAAAGAATTAAAATTAAGTTCTATAGAAGAAGAGAGCAACTCAAGAGAAGGCAAATGCAAATCCTGTGGAAATGTGAGTTGCATGCACAAATTAAAACACCAAAAATTTTAAATATATATGATACATTTTTTTAAAACAAGAATTTTTAGTGAAAATTTATGAATATACACATACATATATGTATATTGAATATATATGTATATATATATATATATGTATGTATGTACATATATACAATATTACGATATGTACATGTCAAATCTAAGCAAAAGCAACCAAATTGCAAAAGAGAAAAATGTGAAATACATTTAAAATACAAAACCAAATGCACATGAATATTATACATACATACAATATATACTAAACAGTGCATATACATATATATATATACATATGTATATATACATATAGATGAGTGTACTATATATGCCATTAATGCTAATGTCATTCGATTTTCGTCATTTGTACGAACTGAAAGAATGATTTATTTCAGGGTGCGGATGCGGATGCCACAACCTTCATAAGAATCCATTGAGTATAATCTGAAGATAGTATGATATTACCTTCAGAAATCTTTGTATATCCATGCAAAAAAAAATGGGTATATGAATTTTGGCCAGTAGATTGTCAGGCAAAATAAAATATGATATGATTATTTGTATATATCCAAAAACATATTTTTTCGAATAGTTCTTTTTCAATTTCTTAACAGTTTTTTCCATCATTTTTCGAAAAGAAAGAGTTGTAGGGCCATCTGAGAGATAGTAATTCATTGAGACTTGGAGATGCCATGCCAATTCAACAATAAAGAGAATTTATTTACGATTTGTCAAAACTCATACAAAAGTGAACACAAAGAGTTGATATATTACATCAACCTGTATTAGTTATTATAGAGGATTTTTAGCCTGTACCAGGCCATCACAGGATCCCCTCAGGATTGTGTGTCATTCATAAAAGCAATATTAAAATGTGATTCGAGTCAGAGTAAGAAAATAAAATGGTCTGATCTTTTCTTTTTTTAAATTTTCCTCTTACGAAAAATTGCCTCAACTGTTAATGGCAAAAACTGTGAATTAATTTGATTCCTTACTCAACTAAAAAAATTAAATTTTCAAATTTCCTTGATGTAAGCTAAACATTGATCTTTAATAAATTGATCACGAATGTATAATGTTAATTGTGAAAATTGGTATATTGAAGTTTTTGATGATTTAAATAAACAATTGCCAAATTGATTAGTGAACTCATGGACTGATATATACCAAGTTTTGAATAGTCAAAATATTCCAACTACATTTCAAAAAAAAAAAATGAACTTTATATTAATATAATGAAAATTGAAATGAAATGGGAATAGATTCAATTTAGGCAATAATTCTCGTATATATGTATATATATTACTTAAATCGTCGTGTTTCAATCTCATTTAACCTTTTGGTATCTGAATTATTCAAGATATTGTTGTTACCTTTGTAGATAATATTCGATCACTTATATATATGCTGTTTTCAGTATTTTTGGTGGCATTTCGATTCCAATTGGTACCAATCGAACGACTCGATCACTGTATTCAAAAGATGTGAATACAATTTGAATTTACTATGAATACATACATATATATAAACCCACATTGAATAATAAATACTTGTAAATCTTTAACAAAATATGGTAATTTTTAACTGAAGTGACTACAACAGCAACCACAACCAAAATATCCAAAATAAAATTCAACTAAACCCAACTGAAAACTCAGAAAAGCAAAAAATAAATAAACTAAGAATAAAAGAGAAATCATTAAATAAGCATTAAATGCATTTAAAAGAAAATAAAAATTATTTATACATGTATGTATATATATATATATATATATATATATATATATATGTATATGTATATATGTATATGTATATAATAACAGAGCTAACAAAGCGAACGCCTCCGAAAGCGAATTCAAGTCAACTTCCAAACATTTATACAATATTCCAAAAATGACAAGAATAATAATGAAAAATAGTCAAAAGCAAAATTAGTAAAATAAGTGAATTGATTCATTTACAAATGAATAAACCAAAATTAAAGAAATTTGTATTGGATAAATTTGAGTGGCCTGAACCAAATGGCAATCACACGGTTAAAATATATAAATAAAGATATATGAATTATATAAAAACCAGATAACGGTATGAGGGGGAGAAAAACATCAGTATGCAGACACTATAATTATTTATAATCCCATTTCAAATCGAAATTTCTATCTCAATTAGTTTCGGTCATTCTTTGAAATATTTCAAAAATTTCATTACCGCTCTCTGCCACATCGAAATTCTCCCCTGATTTATAACGAATGTAAGTTAACAACTATTAAATCGAAAAACAAAAAAAAATTAAGGTAAATATTATATAAAATGGAATAATTTGCATAAATAATTTATATGAAAGCAAAAACAAATGAAAAGTAACAAAAAAAGAAAAAAAATACAAAAACTATTTTAAGCCGCTTTGTCAACGGAACGCGCCCAAAAATTATGACAAATTAAGAATCAAATATAAAATTAATACACTCACACTTACACACACACATATATATATATATACATATACATACACACACACACACACACACACATGCACATGAAAGACTTGATAAACCAATTTCATAATTAAATTACTTACCAAATTATGTACTTAATTACTTATTCATATTATTGTCTGTGCATTATAATCTTGTATTTATTGTATAACCATTTATGATCTAACTTATTACATTTGTATTGTACTGCATTATCACCTTATCAATCAGTTATTAATCTATATAAAAACAAACACATGAATACGTGTATGAAACATGTGTAATTATCCGTTTACTTAATTATACATACATACATATGAATCTACTTAATTACGTACTTACATACTTACTTAAGATGATTTGTGTGTGTCTCAATTTCGAAATCTTGCAAATAGTTTCTAATATATATATATATATATATATATATATACTTATATATATACATATGGACTTGTATTTGGATTGATCTTTATACACAGAACTTTGGTTTGTCGTTTAAAATCCGAAAAAGAAAACAATTAACAGCTTATAAAACTAATAGGAAATCATCTATAGATACACACATACTTGTACATACACACAAACACACGCTCACACACACACACACATGGTACAAATTGTGTGTATGCGAAAATATATCTGTCTATGTAGTCTTTATAATTAAATTGTGTGCTATATACATACATACATACATATATGTATGCATGTATTTAATTCTTCAGAATTAATTCTGAAATCTATGATCTTGCTATGATTAATTTGTATTTTTAATTTCAAATATGATTTTCCATTTGATGGGAACAATTTTTTATGTTTCTTTTGGGAATGAAAAGGATAATTTCATTATTTCTAGAAATGTTGAAAATAACAATCCAAAAAAAAAAAAATTTCTAAAAATAGAAATGACCATTCAAAAATTTGTTATTCCCATTTTTCTTTTGGTTTTTGATTTTTTTCCTCTATAAAATTGAAATGTTGAAAAAAGTATAATGAGAGAAATGAATAATTTTTATTATTGATTCTTTTTGCTGTTCGGACATGGGAAAAATTTTCTGTCAGAAAATCAGTCTATATATTTATAAAGATAACCAATACAAGCAAATATATATTTGTCTCTCCTTCACACACACACACACACACACATAGACACAAATCGATAGATGCAGATACAAATGAAGATTTAGATGATAAAAGAAAAACGATTTAGATGCATATTATAACTTACTGCAAAAAAAGGGAAAATGGAAATTTTTACTACTTACATACAAAATATGTACTCGTACATATTTATATTATATAAATGTATATGTAATTATAATTCTTATTCTATTTGTATTTGCATTTCATTCTATGTATTAGTTTTGTTCTATTAACACTTCTTTTGCTCTTACATAAAATAAAAAACGAAGAAAACAAATAAATAAAATTCAAAACAAATTCCTGAAAAACAAAAACAAATGCAAAAAGTCATCAAGCAATGGTATACAAACAGACAAAAAACAAACAAATAAAACTAAAAATAAAAACACATGAAATAAAATTATAAATACAAATTTTGTTTGCTCTATTCATTAGTTGATAATTCTTTAAAAATACAGTCGACCTTTCCTATAGTGAACTTCTTTGTATAATAAATTAATTTTAAAGACATCATTTCTATAAAATGAATTCTTTTCGTGTTCCGTGCGAGTTCATTTTAGGGAAGCTTGACTGTTCTTGCTCTTTGTAATACTTGCAGTACTTTTGGATCGAAATCGCTAAAATTTGGAAGTTATATCATCTGAAATTTTTCAAAAGGCTAATAAAGGAAGGAATTTCTTATATTTTTTGTTATTTTTATTAAGTGAATTATAGTTGATTAGGTATATAGTAATATAACATCATATATCTAGTACTTTATATTTATTTAATTTTCATGACAAAGTGCGGACAAAAAAAAAACCCTAGTATATTACGTATTACTATAATATTAAATAGGTACATTTCATTTTGTACGTACATATATCATATGCTGAGTATTTATGAAATTGATCTTTTATGGAGAATAAGTTTAATATTGGCCGGTCATTTATGGAACCTTAGAAACGACGAAAATCTGTCGACAAAATGGATGTGTTTCCCAGTTTGGAGCTATGCTCCGTTTTGGTCCATAGATGTGTTTGATATCGAATTGCGAGGGTATGGTAGATGTCCAGTAACCCAGTCATAAATTATATTGTCCTCTTCCTAGTGTTAGTAGTTGGAATGCCCTGAAGGTATACATAAATGCTTGCTTGGATAGATAAGGGATTCATCCTTAATAGCTCGGCTAGATTCGATCAATTCGATAGATTCTTTCGTTTCCGTTTGATTTTCTGTATCCATGTGTACTGAGATGCTCTGCATACATACATTTATATTTATGTATTTACATATATGTAAGATTTATCATATTAATGATTTTAGAATTGCATCCTATGGGTATACATTGGGGACTTTCGAAAAGAGTTCATTCTGCAAGAATTTCTTTAGCTTCCTTAAAATCTTTGCTCGGCCACTGCCTGGGCTGAATTTGTTCGAAAATTTCCAGGCTGTCGATTGCATTCCTTGGGATGTCGATATCGTCTAGACGCCAAGCTCGCGACTGGGCGTGGTAGTTGCCAATTGTCCTGTATTACTCCCGACCGGGGGCGGAGACACCAGACTGGGCATCCATTTGTTAAGCAATGTCCTTATGGCAAATATAACATCGTGATTGGCAAAACAAAACAGAAAGGACACCACAAATCCCTGCAGACTGACAAGAACAACAGAAAGCAGCTGATAGAATTGATCCAGATCGGCACCAGCTTCCGGTCGATAGGGTAGCAGAAAATGTTGGAGACCAAACAATGGGACCAAAATGATGGTAGCTCTCACCGCCTTTCTTATGGCCAACGGAGCTGGTTGGGCCGATTGAGGATGCAATTTATGGACAATAACGCGTAGAACATTGATCAGGAAAACTAGAATTAGATAATGTTAAAGATTTCGATACTAGGCAGATGGATGCACTTACTAAAACTTGCCACTAGCGAAAGGGTTATGGGCACCGAGAATATCCAAAGAAAGAGGCTGTCCTCCATCCAGCAACTGTAAATGGAAAAAAGAAAATAAAAAATACAAAAAGACGTAAGATAAAAGTTAAAGTAAAATACTTATATCACTTACTGTTTATTATCCAAGCCACTGAAATATCGTGCCATACCATAAACAAGAACAAAGATTATTGGGGATAGCCAGCTAAGCAGTTTGAACCAGCGCATCACAATTGTGTCCTTGACAAAGACCTGCAAAAGGATGTATTTTCATTTCATTGCATTTTCATGAGAATATGGATATGGATGAAGAGAAGATTGGGGATAGAGTAGGCAGTGGGAGCCAGAGTTTGCCAAAAGTTGCAAGTCATTTTCATAAAAATAAAAGCTGCCTTAAATCACATCAGAAATGCAAACTGAACTGAAAGAACTTATGGTTATTTGCATTTGAATAGAATAATCAAGTTTTAGCAATTGAGCAGATGAAATTATTTATCCCACTGCAACACATATATATATGTATATATATATATATATATATATATATATACATACCACAACGAGAACCAAGTGGAGATGCAAACCCTCGCAGAACATCCAAAAATAGTTGACGAGCATAAAGTAATGGATGACCAAGTGAAGGCCAATGCACCAGGGCTGCAATGAAATCAAGTGGAAAATTCAGTCTGTCGGTCGGTAGGAGGAGTTGTAAAAATTCTTACCGGATTCTCTGCCACTAAATCGGGTTGCCCCACCACAAGGCAATACCATAGAATCCAGGCGATGCATGTGCAGGCGAGTGAGGCAAACAAATGGACATGGATGCGGATGCGGGTACAGCGCAAGGATCTAAGATGGCAGACAGCTTGTCAGACATCAATCAATCAGACACAACTTTCAGTGACCAAGAACACTTACTTGAAGCCAAGGAATATGATAATTGATATGAGCAGAGCCAGCAGGGAGAGGGCATAGCCCTTCACGTAAAGCTCGTTAACAAACTTCCGGAACTGCAACAGACAATTTGCTTAATTAAATTGTGTCCCCCCAACGGCCAACTTATAAATTTATAACTTAATATGTACTTTATTTTTCATTAAGCCTCTTGGAACAGTAATTAAAAGTATTGTACTTCACACAATTATCAGAATCCCAAAATGGGGCAATTTTTCCCAGCCTAATTTAAACTTAAAACTAAAAAAAAATTTCTGAATAATTCGAGCATCTAGTAAATCTATTATCTATCATTTATCATTTGTCAGTAATCAGAATGAATAAATATGTCGGAAATGGTATTGAAACCTTTTTCCGAGAAACATTATTTGGTTTGAAATCATTTGCTTTTCAGTTAATTGAATAAAAATTAATTCAAATCTTAAATATTTATCTATTAATCTTAAATAAGTTTAATATAATGTTAAGCATATGTTAATAAATTCGGTTTAGCCATTAAATTGGTAGAATTCATTTCAACAGACATTTCAAAAGTAATAGCAATCGGACTCAAACAAATCTGTTTTTGTTTTCGATCGCTTTAATTTTAGGGTTGCCATTATCTTTAAATCTGCAAAATTTAATTCAAGGCACATTTTTAGTGTTGAATAATGCTCAATTTAATGTGAATGGGTAAAACTAAAATCAAACAAAAAATGTTTGTTTCACATTGTTAAATTTAGCATTATTCGAATTCTCAGATTATAGACGCTTTGATTATTATTTACCTATGTATGTATACATATATTTCGGTAACTTTTGAGTCGATAGGTAATACCCAAACAGTTGATTGAGTAGGCAAATGAACTGAAGCATCTCGAAAAGTTTCATTTGAAAGAGAGAATAGCAATTCGAAAACAATTTGGATTTGAATTCGACTTACTTTTTAAAACGATTCGGAAACGTGAACAGGGTTGTATATGTATTTGAAGATACATATATCAAAGACCAAAGATGCATGTATGTATATGTATATATTATGTATAAAAATCCTAATGAAAATTTATTCATAACTTGGACCTAAATAAATATCTTGCTGCCGTTTCCCATCTCTCCTCCCTCGCTCTCTTCTATCTTTGTGATACTTATACTATATACCTCATAATCTTCATAGTCAATGCAGCTGGTGTAATTGGACCAGGTCTTATTACTACTTGGATGACGGAACCAAGAACCATTTTCCAGGCATCTGCAAAACGGAGACAACATTCTTTATTATCATAATCTTTAAGAATATTTTGGTCGACTTAATTTCAAGTATTTATACTATGTACAATATAGGAACTGCCTAAGGGAATTAAAATGGTTTCGTTATTGAACTCACGTTTTATGCGCTAGAAATTTACTACTAAAACCTTCAACAAAATCGGGACAATATTGACTCAAAACGGTGCCAGCTGCTGCGCGTGGCCAGCATAGATAGCCATCAAAATCCAGGGGGCAAAAGAGACGCTCCGTGTCCGTCTGGTTGACACTGGCAGCAGCTGCTGCCGTTGCAAGTAGTTGCTGAGATGGGGCCATTGTGGCGGTTAGTACAGTGGCATGAAGCTCATTAGTAGTAGCCACAGTTTGATCAACGTATTGCATATCAATGCTGCCCTCCAAATCGGCCTCGGCATAATCTAAATGAAAGTGTAGACAAAGATGTTTGTCCATGTTTATGTATATGGTACGGTGCAAAGGGACTAACCTCTGGCCTGGTCTGTTAATGTCGATGTGCTATTCTCATCCTCCATATTCTTCTGATAGCGATTAAGACATTCAATATATAAATGTTTAATAAACGCACGCAAATTATCCTGCGGCTGTGGCAAGGATGCTACGGTGGATGCCATCATTTGCTCCGGTTCCTCAGTGTAGTCAATGGTTGCCATGGCCAATGCTGAAACATAAGCAAAGGACCTCAATTTCAATTCCTTTTCCATTCAGGTTTGGACTTAATTTTTGTATTCCCCAGCCGAAAAGGGGAAACCAATTACACTCTTTAACTATATAATGTATTTTATATGTACATAATTATATATATTTTTGATCAACTTATTGTTTTAAATGAGATATGCCTTCATAAATCTGTAAACTTCGTTACTATACTTTTATTACTTAACCAAATCGGTTCAATTAATAAAATCGTCTAGTTAAATTAAATTCGAATTTTATGTTCATTATTTCTTAAACTATCAAAAACGGGTAATAAAAGTGATGAGGATTATTTTCTTTGCTACCTAAATGTAGGCATAATCTTTTAAATTGTCCACAAGCTTCTTTTACGATAAATAAAACTGTTCGATTCCGTAATTCTGATGAGGTTAAGGTAGTTGCCCTATAATTTGCAAACCTTTTAATTTTTGTTTAAAGAAAAATATTCAATCGGTATGATATTTAAATATATTATTTTTTATATCTTAAACTGTATAAAAAATATTATTTTCGTTTTACTAAAAATTCGTTCTGATTTGTGCTAGAATTAAACAATTTCGTTATAAAAATTCTGGATAAGTCTCTTCAAATCCATTTGTGGACAACTCAAAGTAGTCATTATTCATTTCTAGTACCATTTTCTCATGTTCTCGTACAATTTTCTTTAATTTTCCATTTCCGATGGCAACAGGTTGGACACTTTTATATATGTATGAGAAATCAGTTTATTGTCTAATTAGTTGGAGCGCTTAAATACCAGTTGTCCATGTCAAAAGGGATCTTAATTGCATTTTGCCACAAAGCAAATGCCAAAGGGCAAACTTGAATGAAATGCGCTTTTTATCGATCCACCACACATACATACACACACATTTACCTACACATACACATATATACATACCAAGCTAGTAACATGGACATACAATATGTATGTATATATATATATGTATGTATATATGTATTTGTATCGGTATGGATGCACTGAGCTGAGATGAACAACTTTTCTTGCCTAACTTTGTTATATTTTTAATCAAAATTCATTCCACGTGATTGAGTTTTAACAACAAGCCTTCCGTGCCGACATACATACATACGATTAATCCAGCTTTGGCTGAAATAGACTTTTGTTACTTACATATTTACATTTGTGTGTGTATGTATGTATATAATAGTTGATTGATTATTGCTAAACAAGAAAAGGGTTTAACACCAACCAAATAACTGAATCAAAGAACAATTCTATAACAATTATTTACAATATATTCATATAAAATTTGTGAAACGAAGTAAATCAGGGAGATTCAAAGGACAAAGCAACACAAAAAAACTCATAAAGAATTACTAAAGAGAATGACAATTTGCCTTTGCATATTGAATATAAATCTAATAGTTAAGATACTTTTATACATATATAAAAATAGATATCCATATGTGTACATATGTTTACTTTTGGTAATGATTTTTCAGTGTTTGCCTTATACTACATATAATATATATACATATATTTATATATATATATATATCCAGTACAAAAAACGCTAACTTCAGTCATTTCGAAGTTTATATACCCTTTTTGATTTATATATGTATATTTAAGCAGAATCATTAGGATGTAAATAATACTAGTTAAATCTAAATTCAATGAAATGAAGCAAGCAAGTCGTCCTTGTCGAGTATACCCTGTACCAAGTAAAAGTACTTCATAAAGTCAAAAACGATCAATAAAAAAAAATGTAGCAAGCAAATCGTTGACTCCTCTGAATATTTCGTATCCATTTATGATAAAACATATTAGAAACAGAAGTCAAATTTCTTAGATATTTTTACGCTTAGAATTAATTATATATGTATGTATATTCACCATATTAGAAATTTGTTAATTTTTTTTCTTACATAAATGTTTTGTTCTCTTGTAAGTAGTTACAATATATTGTCAATTAGCTGAAAGCATCTCCCTTTTGTTAATGATTATATTACAAATCTATCTATTAGTCAGTTTACTTTTTATGATGGCTACTTATTATGTATTTATGTATGTGTGTGTATGTGTGTGTGTGTGGGTGAAGGAGAAGAAGAATAAGAGAAATTTTGCATGTAATTTATTTGCAACTTTCTGCCAGTTGGCAGCTGCAAGGCAATGCTAAGGGCTGTGGTAATTAGCGTTAGCCACTTGGCAGCTTTTGTTGGCCATCAATTCAAACCAACAACTGACAACCCTGTCTCAGTCTGTTGTCCTGTCTCACACACAGATAAATTTCCTTTTATTCTCTATCTCTCTTTCATATTCTTTACCATGGCTGATTCTGGTGTTACATCGTAAACTTGAAAGTTCCGTTGACAAGGAACCGAGTCATGTCATGCATCATTAATGAGCATTAATTGCATTTATTGTGGGCGTCTTTGTATCTATGTGTGTTTGTGTGTGTGTGTGTGTGTGTGTGTGTAGGTGTGTGAGTGTTTGATGGACACGATGAAATTGAATTCATTGCAATATTGAAGACAAATAATGTTACGCATACGCCGCATGCCACATGCCACGTGCCACATGCCCCTAGTGTGCCCCAAGTTGTTAATGTTGGGGCGTGCTTGGGTATAAATAAATCACAATTCGAATAATCATTGCTTCCATTTGGGAGCTTACAGGATATTCATCTTGTGTTTCATTCACCACTCGGACAACCCTTTTTTTTTTTTTTTTTTGTTTCTCATGTGGCAGATTTAAGATTTGTTTGCTTTGTTGTTGCTGCTGTGAAGATAAGCACTATTTGTACATTAGAAAAACTAACAGAGGTCCTGGTAAATGGAATATTTGAATACATTTCAATTTCAGAAATGGAGAGGCATAAAGAAAAACAGTTTGCCTAATCCAACATAAATCATAGATGCAGTTGTAAAAGGTTTCCACATTTCTCACATCCAATTAGATAAGTAGGAATATTCCTTTGATGATGATGCTGCATTTCGAATGTGGGGTCCATGGGTCATAGAGATAAAATCATTTGCTATCCTACAAATCGGCATCCATCTTGTAAATTTAATTTATATATTGAAATAAAAATGAAGAAAGAAATTAATTTGAATTTAATGCTACTTTATTACCTAATAAAAAGAGTATCATTAAGTCGAAGAAATTTCGTTTTCACTACTTCTTCTAATGATTAATATGTTCTTTGACTTGATTACATTTTTTTTTTTTTTTGCCATTGCCAGTGAAATGTAAATTATAATTAAAAATCTGCCATTGCCCGTGCGTTAATTAGTTCCAAATTGAAATTTATTTCACACAAAAATAAATAAACAAAAACAAAGAGCAAAAGCCGGCATTTATGCCAGTTATGCATGCCGACAAGTAGATACCCTTGCAAATGAAATTGTCGTAAATAAAATTATTCATCAAAGGGAATAAAAATTGACTATTAAAAGAAATGCCTTGAATATAAACCAACTTAACCTAACTTAAAAAAAACTATTCCTATATATACTACTATATAATAGTAGTTTTCTCTTTTTTTCCTATGATATCTATATGATATAGACATTACATTTAGCTGTAATCCTAAGTTGATTTCTTGACTCGAACTTACAAAATGTGTTGCAAACTTTTAACCAAAACGAAAGTATTCCATTTTTGCAATGACAAACCAAACGAAATGGTAATAATTGGAAAATAAATTATAATAATTAGTGTATATGTACATAAATATCGAATCGATGACATTACTTGGGAAAATGTTGGATTTGAAGGTTAGATGAAGAATTGTATATACCCTTGTCAATGTGTTTAATACTTTTGTGGTTTCGAAACTTCAGTAGCATTAAATATATGTATGTATTCATACTTACACACACACACATACACATATAAACAATTAATTTGTGTATATTTTAATTATAATAAATGAGATATTCCTTTGAAGCTTTAACCTCAAAAATGTACCCTTCCTCTTTTGGCCACTAAAACTGAAGTTTGTAAAATCGTAATAAACATATATAAATAATATAAAAAAAATGTTTCCTTTAAAATAACTAAGAATTATTAATTATTCAATTTCAAATATAATATAAGAATATAGTTTAAGAATTCAGGAATTCTTATATAGACTCCATATAAAATCGATTAACCTAGACACCAAAATATATTGTAACTAATTGTTATAAAAGTCTATAAGAGATGCCATTAGATCCAATATTTTTAATATTATTTCGATATTAACATTGCCACCTGAACTATTAAGTCGATTAAACAAATATTAAACTTTTAATTGAAAACGATATTAAAAGAAATAATAGATAGATAAAGAAATTTTCTATACCTCTACCTTATATGAGCTATAAAAAGGATTAATTATTTTTATTACACAACACAGAATTCCATAAAGATTCCATAATAGTTTTATCAATACTAATTAAGCTAGTATACAGTAAATATATTTATAAAATGAATGAACACCAATTGGTAAGGGTATAATCAAATTGTTGGCTTCCTAGTCGTAATTATCTACTTATATACATATATATTTATATGTGCATATATCTAATCAGCTGCCTTTATGTGTATGTTCATCAGTTTGTTAATTTATTTAGTTAGTTAATTTGTTGCTTTATTGCGAAAAGTGCGGTTACTGCAAATTAATTCAGTAATTTCTGTTGCTCCACTTTTTCCGTATTGTAGCGAAAAGTTAATAATTATTTTCTTTACGCTTACTAACCAACACTCAATTCGGAAATTTAATTTTGAAATAAGTCGATACAATGAATAGAGTAAAACTAAAGAGCCTGTTCTATATATATTCCTATATGATATTTATATCACATAATATATATAATTTATATCTCGTCAATATATATTCTTATAAGACTTATTCAAAATAAAGAGAAATATTTTCTTTGCCTTGGTTATTCCTCTGTTGAGTTTTCCTATTAAACATATAATTTTATATTCTACTGTTTGTTTATACAAATAATTCCATTTTGATTTTTAGATACGTTTTAGAAACTAAGTTAAATTAAAAAAAATAAATAAAATTGAACTTACATTGCGAATTTGATGAACAAGAATTTGTTTAATTGATTCACTTGGCCATGGGTCGATACACAATGCTTAAATAATAATATTGTTTATTTATAGTTAAATTGTATATTGATTCTATACAGTATGTACATATATATGTATGTACATACATATATCGCGTAACTTAAAGACCCGGAAAATAGAATTTTTCCGCCAATATGCTGCCGCTACCTTTTCGTTTTGTTGACCGTTCAGGCGAACATCTTGATGGCAAGTGGCTGAATGTTGTCTGTTGAGCAGCCAATTCTATCCATATTCATGACCCATCCTTTCGATACAATATATATATACAGATATGTATGTATATGTAGGCATGTATGTGTGTATGTATAAATTGCCCTTTGCGCCTAAACATTGTCTTGCGCACTGCTTTGCCGACATTTTATGGGGCAAGCAACAAGTTGTTGCTTCTTGTTTTCTCGTAAATTGCTTAATATGTGAACTTTTCTTTATAACAGTTCGATAAGACAATAAGGGGTTGGAGAGGTGAAACCAACATATGGCAAAAATGATGCTCGGAACTAAGATTGTTGCCAGTTAAAATTAAGTTATAACAATTAAAAATTGTTTTTTCAAATTTCAGATTGGTTTATTTAATATGAAAAGATACGGTTTAACAAATAAATAAAATAAGAAATGTTGTTCTCCATTAATTTATAATCGTTAAGAAAAGTACGTTGATAACTAACACTAGCGGAAACATTTTAAATACTCTGATATTTGTGATATACATACATATGTATGTATGTATGTACATATAGCTAATACAATCTTAAATTTGAACTTTCTTTTTTAATGCTTATATTCATGTTTTTGAAGAAGTTTATTGTTCTCCACTTTTTTGCAGCGCAAGTTAAAAATTAGTAAAAAAAAAAAAAAGAAAAAAAAAGAATTGAAGCATTTATAAGAAAAAAAATTCAGAGTATGCATTTAGCAAAATAAAAAAAACAATAATATTTAAGTGTTTTATTTATTCGCATTTTCTTTTTGTGTTTACCTCAATCTTCAAGAAAAGTTATATATGTACATATGATTGATAATGCCAAACTGTCTGATAAATGTCGTTCGAGTCGGATAACACATAAAGATTTATATGTAGAATTATCTTATACAATATTGTCGGATAAGAGTGACCGAGATAGTCTGCGTTTGTTATCGGAACAAAATATAAAAGACAAAAAGGGCAACAGCTGTTTTCGAATTAAAACGTGAAAAGAGTATCTTTTCGAATAGCTTTGATATCGAAAAGGTAAAATTTTTAGTAATAAAATTTAGTAATTAATTTTACTATACAAAAATAAATAAAAATTTTTAATTAAAAGGAAAATGTGAACTCTAGAATTAAATTTTCGTTCATTTCTTGACTGAGTCATTGATTAATTCCAATTTGAATGGCAAAAAGGATCACTGTGTCACAAAATTTAGTTTGAAAAAACTTAGTTTTTGAACTGAGAACAATAATGGATGAATATTCCAATTGGGTTCTGTTTTGCTAAGATTCTAAACCGATTGTAATTGAAAGTTTTCCATTTGATTCAATAGTTTTTTTTTGATTCTAAAAATATTATATCTTATTGTATATAGTGAATTATGAGACATTCATGCTTATAATGAATAAAAGGAATATGATTTTAAAAGGTGTTTAAATAATTTTTTACTCTAAGAGTTGAATATTTAATTATTTTTTTCTAAATAAGGATGGATAAGAAATATACTACACAGATTTTTTGACTTAGCTTTTTACTAATTTTCAATTAGATTTTTATTTGTAATCATTTCTAATGAATATCACAATTTGAGATTACAAAGTTACTTGTTCGTACTCGATTAAATATTATATATCGGTTTGTACTAAATTTATTCGAATATATTAACTTAATGCAAATTTAGTCTACTTGTGGACTACTTTTGATCCGATTCATCTGTTTAAAAAGAATAATTGAAGTTAAAGAGAAACTGCACGATTGAAGCGTGTGTGAAAGTATGGATTGATTCATTCATTGACGATCAGTTGAATTTTTTTGCATATTGCTGAATGGTCGCATAATGCACAGTGGATCGGCATTCTGCACGTAGAGTCGAGATTACGAGACCTACACCAAGACGAAGAATCTTAATCTTACCCCCCATGTGTGGCCGAGTTAAAGGCAGCCAGGGCCGACACGTAGTGATGTGGAAATTGAGACGATAGAACAAATTGCTCATGCCCAATTGAATATTCATATATACGATGTTATGTCAACGCATCGGCCGGAGTCGCTGATATCGATGAAGTTACGTCATTTGGCCGTCAATGGTCGATCATAAAAGGTGGCTCCACAGCCAGCAAAGGTATCAGTTCCATTCGTCTCTCAACGTCATCGAACTAGCACCTAGCCATGCATTCAACAAGTCTCCGTTTGTGCCTCCTCGCCGCATTGTTTGTGACTGGATCCCAGGCGCAATATGATAATTACGGAGACTATTCATACATTGGTGGCTCTCAGGACTATATCTACGGTGATGGCAGCTACGGTAGCAATTGTCCACCAACGGGAGGTGCTGTGTGTGCCACCAGTGGATACAAATATCAGATGTTCTCGAACAAGTGTGAACTTGACTCCCATAACATAAAGCTTCTCTTCTCTGGCAATGCCGGTAAGTGTACTCATATTACCAAAGTGCCCAGCAAATGAAATTTATCTCAATTTGATTTCGCAATATTCTAGAAATGACCATGACAGATTTATCCTATTGCTCGTCAACGGGTTCAGCGCCATCTCAATACTATTCTGTAGTATATTCAAATGCTGCCCCCTCATACGGAATGGGATCTAGTTCAGGGTCATATGCCTATGCGGCTGCTGGCGGCATGTATGGAGCTAAGGCCAGTGCCGAAGCACCTGGACCATATCCATCAAATAGCCAAAGTGGATCTGCTTATACGCCATATGGTTTGAAATATCAAACACCAGCGACTGCTGCCACTAACGCTTTGCCATATGCCACATATCCGGTTTATACCACTCCATCAACAACACCATCCACAACAACAGTATCTACGACACCATCCACAACAACAGTATCAACAACACCATCCACAACAACCGAATCTACGACACCATCCACAACAACAGTATCAACAACACCATCCACAACAACCGAATCTACGACACCATCCACAACAACAGTATCAACAACACCATCCACAACAACAGTATCAACAACACCATCCACAACAACAGCAGCAACAACAACAACAGCAGCAACAACAACAGCAGCAACAACAACAACAGCAGCAACAACAACAACAGCAGCAACAACAACAGCAGCAACAACAACAACAGCAGCAACAACAACAGCAGCAACAACAACAACAGCAGCAACAACAACAACAGCAGCAACAACAACAGCAGCAACAACAACAACAGCAGCAACAACAACAACAGCAGCAACAACAACAACAGCAGCAACAACAACAACAGCAGCAACAACAACAACAGCAGCAACAACAACAGCAGCAACAACAACAGCAGCAACAACAACAGAAGAAACAACAACTCCGGCAACGGTAAGTGTAACAATAATAATTTAATCATAATTTAAATATATTATATACTATGTATATAAATATATAATTTGTTTGTATAATTTATAGACGGACGGCACTGTGACCGTCGTTCAAACGATTGGAACTACCACAGTAACAACAACTATAACCACGGGCACTGCTCTCACTTGTCCGGCTAACTTTGGTACATATACCGTGACCCAAGGTACCCAAACTATTACCAAATCGGGCTGCATTACCGTTACCTAAGCTGCCAACAAATGAGAGAAAATAGAGAAATCAAATTTAGTTCAATTACATGAAATTTGAATAGTCCACAAATCAATTATTCAGTATTTATCAATATTCTTCTATAGTAATTTTTTCTAATTAACAAGAATTTTACTAACAACAACAACAACAATAACAAATTTTGAATAATATTAAATAAATAAAAATGAAATAAATCTTTTATAAAAAATATAAATTTATCATTTAATGGATTATTAAATATATTATTATTATATTATATTTTATTTTTATTATATTATTATTTCAGTCCATCTTTGTAAAATAACAATTAATACCCTTAGTACCAATAACTGGTAGTGCTAGATTTAATAGTACACATTTTCCAAAATTGCTAAATGTTTGTAACACAAAGAAATAGTCGTTTTCGATCCCATTAAATATATATATATATTTATATTCTTGATAAAACGCCGAGTCGATCGAGCCATCTGTCTGTTTCTTCGCACTTTTTAGACCTTAAATATTGTGGCATATGGTTGAAATTTGTTAGATAAACTTTTTAGATGTGTACGCTTAGCAAGTTTAAGAATTGGTCGGATCGGAATACTATTTATAAAGTATAGTCACTATCGGAATAATCGGTGTAGAAAAACATAACTTTTTGCGAATTTTAATTGCTATTTATATCTAAACAGAATCCACTATACGTAACTCAGATTGAATAGTTATGAATGAAAAAAAATTTAAATAGAATGAATTTACTTCACCCAAAAATACAAAGAAATTTGCCTTGCAAATACGAATGGAGCGGAATAAATTTGAGAAAGTTGAATAATTAAATAATCAAGAACTGCAAGGGTTTTCTATACCTGATTATCTTAAAGTTAATTAATTAAAGCGAAATAAGAAAGATCACTGTATGAAGTTATAGTATCGACATATGCTTGGTGCTTAATTAAAGTTTTTTTAAATATTGTGGATCATTTGGATCCTCAATCACTTTGATTTAAATTTAGAGCTGTCAAAATTATTGAAGACTATATCACAGTATATTAAAGAGACATTTTTATTTATTATGATTTATTTTATTTTGAAATCATCTTGAAAATTAAAAAAATTGTTTTGATTTATCGGCACCCAATTGCCGCATGATTAGGTGGACGCCATTGTTTGCCTTTTTTACTTTCTCATTTTTTATTTAATGTTTCACTTTTTTGTTGCTCATCTATTTTCAATATAGTCTAAATTTATTTTCAGCCCATTGTGTCCCCTTATCTTTTGTACAATAAAACAGAATTAAAAGCTTAAAAAAAAAATAAATAAAAATGAAGAGCAAAAAGCAAAAAGAAAAAAAAAAAGAAAAACAATAGAATGGCCATTGTAAAGTGCACTTGGTGGAACAGATTTGGGGAGGAGGTGACCGAGAATGGTTTAGGCCCTGGTGCTTGGTGCCTGGTATGTGGCTGGTTGAAAGGGAAGCGGAAATTAACAAATGCCCAAGGCAACACTTTGCATTACCAACATCAACAGCAAAAACAAGAGCAACAACAACAAGGACATCAGGACACAAATTTCCATTTATATTCAAATTGTTTTAACTTGGCTCAAATATTTGTTTGTTCTCAGGTATTTTGTGGGTACACATATTTAATTTTCCTTATCTGTTTTCCTTATCAGTGGAGAGCATGATGAATGTGAGTAAGGTTAACTTTAAGCATAAATAAATACATATGTATACAAACATATTATACAAAGAAAATACATGTATTATATTTTCAAAGCGGATCCGTAAATAAATTAACTTCCATTGACATGATAAAAGTGAGTTTATTTTAAAATTATTAATCATGTAATATTCAAGTGAAATGTACTCTATATATATATTATTACTTAATTTTTATTATTTCACTTCCATTCAAGAGGTAATATTAATTCCATTCCTAATTTTTAAAAAATAAATATATTCGATTTTATAATGCTTTAGCTATCCGCTAGAATATTTCTCTAATGAACCTAACAGAAACATAAACTAGAGGAAAATCATAATTTCGACCATGCCGAAGTTCATATACCCTTGCCAACTGTCTTGTTAACTACTATGTGTAATTTAGATTCAGAATCATTGCAAAGTCCTGAACATTTGTATAGCAATAATATATGTATATATAGTCCAAAAATATTAAAATATTTCTAAATGTAATAAACTTACAAATATCAAATTATAATTGTTCGAAAAACAGTTTGCAAGGGTCTACAAAATTCGCCACGGCCTAATTAGAACGTCCTCTTAGTTAATGGGGTAAAAAAGCTTTTTAAAGTGGTCAAAATGTTTGTTACAGTCCGAAGAAGGCATTTTCGACCACATAAAGTATATATATTCCTGATCACCATCAACTGCAAAGTCGATTTAGACACATAAGATCGTCTTTCTGTTAGTCCGTATAAAGACTCAGAGTTACCCGGAGTTAGATTAGCCCGCATAAAATAGACGCAGTTCCAACTTCTTTAATAATCCGGAACCAAAATTAAAGATATAGAAAAAACGAGTATATACATATATAGAGATTCTATATATTTTTTACCAGTTGACAAAACAAATATTTAAATTGGTGCAAACAAATTTTTGTAGATATATACGTACAATATCGGGTAACAAGAGGGAGCGAGATAGCATGAGTAAATTGTTTTTAAACTGAAAGACAAATAGGTTTCAACATTGACCGATTGGTGCGCCAATGTGCTGTTTAGAGTGAGCGAATTTTTATTATAACTAGTTTTAATTTCGAAAGACTCTGCTTTAGAAAATTTAAGTTGTGTCTTTACTTGACATAGGGTATAAACAAGTCGGAAGGGTCAACTTAAGTGCACCAATTATATGTATTTTTTTTTTTCATAATTTTTTGTACTTAACTACATGAGATTTAATTAGATTTTCAGAGCATTGCTCATCCGTTAATTTTGTTTGTTAAAAAACTTTGGGGATTGCAAAGAAAAAAATAAAAATATATGTGAAGGAAGGTGGATGGAAGAGGGGGAAGTTGGGTCATACTCTATAAGTACTTAGATCCCATTGCTGAAATAGTAGGAATGAAACTTTTTGGCATTTTGGACACTTTTCTCACACCTCTTGTAGGCGCTCGTGATATAAACATCGAATTATAATGAGGGAATTCGGTTGGGAGGGGCCGCAGAGAAGACAAAAAATTTAAAATAACAAAAAAAAAGGACTGAAGGCGAGACGTTTAAATTTGAAATCCAGCTGCACGCCTCAATGAATCATATTCCATGCTCGTGTCAATGCCTTAAACCAGTTGAGGGGATCTTGAGCCATTTATTGACATACTGTGGCATGCCACATAAATCAAAGTTTTTGCGGTTGAATTGGATTGATGCTTTTTCTTCTCTAATCAATTTTAAGTGGAACAGGATTTTTGCCGGCTTAGATAAGTAAATATGTATTTATATTGGATTCCCAGTTGCCATGTTTCTAGACCAAAAATCAATGCTTCAATAACAAAATCTTTTCAGTTTCTCTTTCTATACCCTGTATACATGTGACCCCTCTTTTTCTTAAGTATGTTATAAACTCAAAGAAATTTACGCAAAATAAAAGCATTTTTACACAAAAAGATTGTAGATTAAGAACGAATAATAGATAATGCTGAAATAAAATGTTTAAAGTAAAATCTATTACCTATAAATATACATATATATATATGGAATATAAATATATAGCTCTTCATACTTAGGTTTAGCTTCTATACTTCTTTGTTGCTTATTTGTTTAAAATTTTAAATAAAATATAAATAATAAATATATCTATATAAAACTGTATAACATTAATTTATTATGTTCAGTAAAGGGTAACTACAATTCGAGGCATTCAATTTAGCTAACAGAATTTGTTTCATATCTTTCTTTTTTTCTCATACAAATTGATATTTACGATCGTGATATATCGAAATATCACATTTATTCCCAATCTTTTCCTTCCCAATCACCTTCTCTGCGATATGTATGCTGAATATATGTAAATTGCGTATACGCCCCATTGTTTACAATTAATAGAATAATCAAAATCAAATCGTACAGACAGACAAAAGCAATGTGGTTTTTCCCAAAATATACTCGTGTCCAAAAAAATAATTGATATTTCTGCTACCACAAGTTACCCAGTATGTATGTATGTATACCTATATGGAATATGTAAACATATATGTATGTATGTATACATACATATGTAGCTCCATTATCTACACTTCCGGCGGAAAGGGGGAATTCAGAAATTTCATAAATTCATATAGATAAGTATTATTTTTCTATTTGGGTAAATCAAACGTATAAGTTATTTCGGATTAATGAATTTTTATTGCTTTTAATTGTGCTTATCACATTTAAACACTAACTTACAAAATCAAAGATCAATCTATATTTTGTTATATAATAATACTTTTTTATTATTTTTTAAATTATTATTATTTGAAATTATTAATTTGAAAATTGATAATATATTAAAGATATATACATATGTATACTATATATATAGTATATAGTAAATAAATAATATCAACCTTTTGTTGCATGTTGTAATTCTAACAGATAAAGGCATAATAATAGCTAATATATTTAATTAGATAGTGTACTTCGAAACCAGAATCACAGTTAAACATAAATACATATATATAAATGCAAAGTTCCTGAAATAATTTGGAAATTTGGGGACCCAGATTGAAAAATTCCTTAAAAAAAAAATGTCAAATTTATTTTATAACTTTTTCAGTCACATTAGTTCCAGTGCAAAATTTAAAAAAAGAAACAAATTCTGTAAATGAAAAAGTAAACCAAAATTAATCTAAAAATACCTTGATTTAATATCGTATTATAGTTGTCCGATCCTACTGATTATTAAACTTGCCAAATCTATACATCTAAAAAGCTTATCTACCATGATAAATTAAAGGTCTAAATCGTCCGAAGAAGCAGACAGACGAACTTCTGATCCTCTGCGAGGGTATAATAAATATGCACTCCTACATGTACATGCACACATATATATATATATATATATATATATATATATATATATATATACATATATATTAATGTTATACTATATATAAAACTGTTTAAAAAAAACTTTCGATTTCAATAGAATTTGTATGAGTTTATTTAATATTGATTATTATTGATCCTGCTGATTATTAGAATTCATTTTGATATTTAAAAATTTTCAAATGTTTGTTTACTCATTTGAATAATTCACACACATTCATAGTTGCATACACATTAATAATTGTTTGGGTAAATTAAATCCTTATGCTGGCAATGCAATTTACTAATTATTTAGACTTGTGAATTTCATTTATCATCCAATTTGTTGATTTGAATCTCTCTCATTAATATGCTAATTGATGAGAAAGAAATTGTTGCTAAAATTTGTTTAGGAGGAGAGGAAAAGAAAAAAAATAATCGATCATTTGGTCAGAAGCAATTAATCAAGTATTGAATTGCGGCACAAAAATAATGTCAATGAACATTAAAAAGTCCCATATCTTTAATTTATTGCATTTAAGGGACATAAAAGAGAGCAAACAAAAAACCAGCAACTAAAAAATGGTACAAAGAGTAGCCGCGTTTTTTATACTCTTTCAGTAAAATAGAAAAATTAATATATCCAGTAACGTTATGAAATACGTAATTCTATTTCAATAAAATTTGAAAAGGAAATGGCGAAAACTAAATGAATAAGTTTTTGTAAGTTTTAAAATATTTATTAATATCAGCAGATCTCTGTGATTGTGAATTCTTTTGCTGGTAATAAACATTCGCTGTATTACAAGATGAATGTTTTAATAAATATACCCTTTATGCATAGTAATGAAAAACGAAAGAAAATTGAAGAGCCAAGCCCAAGCCCAAGTGCCTGCTCCGAAGCCAGAGCCGGAGACAGAAATGTAAAGTGGAAAATATGTTTGCAAAATTAATCAAAGGCAAATGCTGACAGCTAAAGGAGCGTCAAAAAAATAAATTAAAAATACATAAAGCGTACAATTACGAAATTTGTATATTTATTTTTTCTGCAATGGGCCGGGTCCCACAAAAACAACAACAACAACAAAAAGACCAGAGAAAGTTACACTGAAATCGAAACCTAAACATAAACATAAACCGAAACAGAAACTGAAACTGAAATAGCACAGCAAGACCAAACATTTGTGAGAGGCATTGACGTTGGCGTTGGCAATGAAATAGAATCCAATTTCCATGTTATTTCTTGAATTCTTGTTGGTTTTTGTTGTTGTTTTTTTTTTTTTTTGGTTGCAAACATGAAAAATTTAATATGCGCCACCCCCTGAAAGTCGACTACAATAAATGCGCATCATAGGTATGTACATTGGTGTGTGTGTGTGTGTGCATGTACACTTTATGTGCTTAGATATATCTATAAATGTACGTGTGTGTATGTGTGTGTGTGTGTGTGTGTGTGTGTGTGTGGCTGCAAGTGATGTGTTGGCCAAAAGTAACTTGAAGTTTTAATCATAAACCATCGTCCCCTAGACAACACTAACATTCTCATGCCACACACACACACATATATATATATATATAACACTAATGTATATACATACATACATATGTATGTATGTATGTATATTTACAAGGGCGCGAGTCCCAAATTATGTTGTAAAAATAGCGAAACGACCAAATGGCGACATGGGCAACGCCACTTGAGCCTTGAGGGATCCACCACCCCTACCCCCTATCCCCTCCACCATCACTACCACCTCGGACACCGAACATCAAACATTGGAAATGGAACATTGTTAGAATACGAAAGAGTGGACAGTAACAAAAGTCCTGTTTAGCCCTTGGTCAACTTAACTGACACACAAAGAAATGAGAAATTCATCATCCATGACATTTAAATGACATGTCCTTTAGTTGCTGTTCAATAACATTTTCCATTCTGTACGACAAAAGGATATAGTGTAAAAACCTTATTCGATATATGTATATATTATATGTATGCATATATACAATGGTTTTAAATAATAAAGATTTTTAAATGACATAAATCAAAGATTTTTTAATATCTTTTTTTTTTTCATTTGTCAAAATTTATTTATACATCCCTTCAAAACGAATTAAGTTTTCACTTGTCTGACTATTTTTTATTCAATAAATCGTTAAATAATTTGGGTTTTTCAAACTGGAGAGAGGACACATTTATTTCAGTACCAAAAAATCTACTTTAAACCATTAAGAAAGGAGACGGTTTAAATTGGGTGTGGGGCCTTTTGCTAAAAATAAAATGGACCCACTTTGTAAATCCATGAATAGTTAATGTTTAAGGAGAAAAATTTAAGCAAAAGAACATTTTTTGCCCGGCTTGAAAAATATCAATAAAGCGAACTGTGGACGAGACGAATTTTGTATATTCTTGAAAAATAGAAAATGTTCATACTACAAATTTGTAGAGATCTGATTGCTCCTATGGCAGCTATTTAATATAGTCGACTGATTCTCTTGAAACTAAGTAGATTAATTTTCATATTATATACCAAACTTATAAGTACCAAATTTACCAATTGGATTATTGATCTACAACTATATTTTTACCGGATCGGTATGAATCTGACATATATAAGAAGATTGCATTAATCCAGACAAACGGATGGACACAAGGTTATATCAACTCAGTGTATGACACACTGATCAATAATATTCATATATAACTTATATAGCCGGAGATGCTTTCTTCTATGCGATGCAAACTTCTGAACATAATTCATGTACATGAATATTGCAAGGGTATAAAAATGGAATACATTTTATCTCACCACACCCAGAGATGGAATTCGCGCCTTTCGTTTTAGCAAAGCTAATCTTTATGTAATTTTAGCTAAGATAAATTGATTCTCTTGAAGATTCATTTTATAGATTCATAGCCTTAATAACTATCCGACCTGATTCAAACTTAGTACAAATAGCACAAAAAAATCTTATGCTGCGATTGCTCCGA
Source organism: Drosophila emarginata (assembly GCA_037075365.1). Lineage (NCBI taxonomy): Eukaryota > Metazoa > Arthropoda > Insecta > Diptera > Drosophilidae > Drosophila > Drosophila emarginata. Next base: position 318,648 of record JBAMCD010000174.1, read on the forward strand.
TAGCGAATATACCTTATAGGCGACCGATCCGACCGATTCTTAAACTTGTGACGCGTAAATGTCTAAAAAGCTTATTTACAGAGTTCCATCTATATGGCATAAAAATCGAGGACTAAAATCAGCAAAGAAACAGACAGAGGGACATGGCTATATCGCCTCAGCTATTGATACTGATCAAAAATATATATAAAATATGAGGATAAAAAACCTTTTTTCTATGTATGTATTACAAATATATTTTATTCTACTCCTGCAATGGCATAAATAAAACTTAATTCGACAATGATTATTTTAATACTGATAAGAGAATTATACAAATATTGGTTTCATTTCATTAAAATTTTTATAATTCAAGCAATTCTTCTAATTCTTCTAATTTTTTAAAAAGCATTGCAATTATTAAAAGTGAAGAATAATCGTTAAGTATTAAGTTTTCAGAAGAGTTTTGAGTCGCGCAACTAAAAACAAAGTTTTTAAAATAAAGGCAAAGGGGAGATGGCATGCGTTCGCTGTTGCTGCAGGCAAACAAATTTTTTTTATAAATTGATGTAAACTTTTGAATGTTTTTGACTTTATAAAATACCTTTACTTGGTACAGGGTATACTCAAAGTCGGCAGGGACGACTCATTTGCTTCATTTTTGTAATGTAATTTGTAATTTTGATCTTAAATTATGATGACAACAGGAAAATTGCTATCTCGGTTCGGTGAGAATTTATTTATATAAACTGAGAGTACTGGATGTATGTATGTACATATGTATATATATCTTATAACATTTGCTTGTTTTAAATGAAGCCTTGTCATTTATGTGTACTTGTGTCTTGACCGCAAACATTAACACCATTCCCCGGAACCCTTTCGAGTGTGTATGTATATTTTGGTTTCCTTGTTAGTGTGCTATGGGGTTGTTTCTATGAATGGTGTAAACATGCCCAATAACAGAGCATGCCAAATGGCATCCCCCTCACCCCAAAACTCTAACCAACATACGCAATCATTCTCATCGCTCCCTTTAAGTTACCATCAATGAGCTGTTGGCCTTGTTAAGACACAAATGGCACACCACGCGTTGTCAATTCGAATGCGAATGTACTTACATAGATACATATGTATATATATATATATATATGTGTGTGTGTGTGTATAATATATCTTTCGCACTGTGTGTGTGTAGCATATGTATTTGCAAAACAAGAAAAGCATTTATCACATTGTTTCCCTAAGAATGCAAGATAAATATGTCTTCTAGAATGGCAGTAGTTGATGCTTTGCAATAACAGAAATTAAGTTGGAAACAAATGCAGCGACAAACAAATACCCTATATGAATTATTAATGACAAACTTTGTTACAAAAAATGATCAAATTTATTTCTTCATTTTAGCCAAAAATAAAACTTTCGATTTCGTTAAGCGTTAACATTTCGTTTGTTCAATAAGAGTATATTCACTTAGCATATATTAACGACTTTTAGATGTACATATATTTATTTATGTAAAGTATTTACATTCATGGAGACTAAGTTGGTATTTTTTGTTTGTTCCAAAGTGATATATTGGAAAATATTAATTCAGGTAATAAATTCGAATACTTATTGTAAATCCTAAAGATTTAGCAAATTGTCTAATATGTGAATTGATATTAGAATGGGCTTAGTTTCAATTATGTCGGCCATAGGGCATAAGTTTATTCAGATGTAATGGCAATACCATAGCAGAGATTTCATCGAACTGGATTTTAATTGTATTTCGATAATTAATCAAACAGGAATGAAAAACACACAGGTTCTTAGCAGTTTTTTAAAGTATCGGAAACTCGTTTTAGGCAAGTGCGAAATGAAATTCATTTTTAAAGAATATTTCAATTAAGCTTAAAGTTCAAAAAAAAAAAAACTTGTTGTTTGTAAGGGTACAACGAGTCACACACACACACACAGACATTAAATGTTCTTTTTTAGCTACAAATCAATTGTGAAATGTGTAAACGAAACATATTGCATACTTTCGGGCCGCTGGTGCATTTAAACTGCCATCTCAATGGTTAAACAATTACAACACATTCGCTAAGCTCATCATTGTCTTTCTTATCTTCTTCGTCTTCTTCAGTATTGGGCTGTCTGCAACATATGCCGCTGCCGCCGGCATTATGCGGGCGTTTAATTGGGGGAGCAAGGGAAAGCATTGAACTTCAAGGCAACTGCTAATTGAATCACAAACCGCAGCGGGAAACGCTCTACAAACAAACAAGCGCAACCAGCAAAACAACATTTATGTATATACATACATATATGTATATGTGTGTGTGTGTGTGTAATAAGGATGGGTGTCCTCAGCCTACAGTCCGACCGCAAATGTAAATGCCAGAATTTTAGAGCTGGTGCGCATTCGAGTACCGCATACCATTTTTATAATAATAAGCACAGGCTTTAGTCCTCTTATTTTTGGTTTCTTTTTTTTAGATTCAGTCGAGCAGGAAAAATTCTGTTGCTCGGCTGGCCAATTGCAAATCCCTTTGCAATCCATTCGACTTGGACAGTATCCCTGAATTTATGGGCTAGTATAAAAAAACAACAACAACAACAAGAAAAAATAACACACTGAAGCAAAGCACCGCTTGAATAAATCATTTCAATGTATTGACGTATCACATGGAATTCAATTCGGTTTGCTTGGTTCGGTTTGGTTTGGTTTCGTCTCGTTTTAAAGAGAAATGTAAGCATCACTTGAATGACAATTTCCATAGCATACTACAATATCTCCCCCTTTTTTTTTCTAAACCAACAATATAAACATTTTTTTTTCCAATCCACTCGATAACAATAATCACATAAACTTAGTTCGGCCAAACAATATGCAGGAAATATTTGTTTGCGGAAATAGTATTAGATGGAGGAGGCGAAACAATAGAGTATCGAAAAGCAAATCAATGAGCCGTAAAATTAAATACAAGTTAATGCGATTTATTAATAGAATAAACTGCTTACCTTAGCTCTTATGTTTATATCTTTTGTAGTGGGCCAATCTTTTTATTATTGTTGCCGCCAAACAATTTCATTATTTCCAGCACAATTCACATGCAGATTGGTTTTTGTTTAATAAGATTCACATCAATAATGAAAACAAAGCAAAGCAAATCAAATTATAACTAATCCAAAAGGGAATCTAAAAACGAACACACTCAAAAATATAAACAATATTGAATACCTAAATCTCGACGACAAGCATTCAACTTCGACCGCTCGCTACAGCCACCAGTTGGAAAATGAAAGACTAGAAGGAGCAACAGCAACAGCAGCAGCAGCCGAACAGGACAATCACAGACTCGCACGTTATTCATTAAGGGATTTGTTATACGGCCGCAAGCAGTGCAAACTGTTATACATGGGTTGGTAAAGAAGTTTGTGCGTACAAACAATGTTATTTTAATTATAAGCAATTTGTCGTTTCGTTTCAAACTAAATATTTGACTTAGAATATAAACTAAGAAATATATTTGACAATTAAGCTGAAAATTTTGCTTGTAATTTATTTAAATGTATTTAAGATTGTGATTGATATTCCAAGTAGTTTAGATATCAACTAATTATGTTATTATATACTATGTTTTTGAAATAATTTACATTATTTGGGAAATTTTTAACATTTTGACTTTAAAGTGAAGATTTTCGGAGTATATGACACAAAGCATCTACAACAGAAGGACACCATGAATTTTGAGACTTATTCAACGCCATCACATTGGAACAAGCAGTTGATGCCTGTACAAAAAACGTTAACAGTGTTAGAAAACTATAAAAATTTGCAAACAATTTAAACTTAAACTAAGCTAAACTAAATTTGAAAAGTTAACATATGTACATAAGTGCACATTAAAACAGTCAAAGTACTCATGATGCAATATATGTACTACAGCTTGTTTCACATTTATTCTGTTGCATAATCCTGTGTATAAATATGTACATATGTATAAACATATATATATTTATATACATATATGTTTATAAAGTTTTTATCTTATCTTTCGATTTAAATATTAGTTTCCACTTACCTGATTCTTAATTATGTTTTTTAATATACATATAATCGTTTATTTTTTTCTCTAACGAAAATCGGACCAAAACTTTTGATGCTGTCTACGGTTAAAGCGTTTACAAAAAGCAGCATATAAACAGCGCGCAAGCAGTAAACGCAAGCAGTGTTATAAGCAATTAGTTGACCGAAATGATTGTATTACAATTGTTATAACCATGAAAGACACAATATCTATGATAGGCTATATATTATATAAGTAATATGATTCTTAGGTAGCGGCAGACTTTACAATTACAGACTGTAAGACGGTCACGTAAATTGATAATACCCCAAAGTATTGACTGTGGGGCCTCTAGCCGAAATTGACTCTCTAAGTAGTAAGATGCTGTACATAGGTATAAATAACCAATAGAGGGTCAGTTAAGATCATCAGTTCTGTACAGACATTAGAGATGTGGGTAGTACACAGCATTATTACTTTTATTTTGCCATTACTGGCCGTAAGCCAGGATCCCCAACCTTGTGTGGCAGATCATTACCACGAGCAGACGTATCAGTACCCAAGGACCAAACAGGAGATGTATGGCTATGGTTCGTGTGGCGAAAAAGTGTGCGCCACCGATGGTTATCGATATGCAAGCTTCGAGCATGTCTGTCACCTAACAGAATATAATTTGAAACTTCTTATTGCTGAGCAACCAGGTGAGCTGACCGTGCCAGGAAAGAAATACCGTTTATATTCACTATATTTATATTGTTTTAGAATTCATTGAAACGGATCCGTTCTATTGTGAGCAGCCACAAAGAGCCTTAAGCTATAATCGATTGCCCTTCGCTATATCTTCGTATTCGCCGTATTCCCCAGGTGTTTCCAGGGAATCATCTGTAATGCAAAATATCAAATATCGATCCAATAACATTCAACTAAAATATCCTACAAGGAACTATTATGAGTATCCTGTTTCTAGATCCTTTGCACATTCAGCTGCACAAACTTCGTCAATTGTAACAACGAAACTTGGACAGATTGGGGCACAGAGAACATTTTACTGGCGGCAGCCAAATCAAAATCAACATCATAGTTCTTATGATCAACTGGCAGAGCACACTATATCTGATATATATCCATCTTATACGAATTTAGAAGCTAGTCAATATCCAATTGCCTCTAGTAAGATCAACACATATGAACCCAAAGTCAAACCTATTTCTCCAAATACAACTACAAGAGATCCCAATACCACAACAAAGCCTACTACAAATACCCCAAACACAACAGCAACAACTACAACTAACGCTCCAAACACAACAGCAACAACTACAACTAACGCTCCAAACACAACAGCAACAACTACAACAAATGATCCAAACACAACCGCAACATCGACAACAATTTCCCCAACACCCAATACAACAACAATATCGACCACAATCGCCCCAAACACAACAGCAACAACTACAATGAGCCCTCCAACAACAGCGGCAACATCTACAACATTTTCGCCTACTACAAAAGAAAATGTAACATTACCATTTACAACAAACACTCCCAATACAACAATAATATCTACAACAATTACTCCAACAACTCCATCGGGTGGAATTAATCCAGCTTCCCAACCAACAACAACTGACCCCAATGCAATAATATCAACTACAATTGACCCCAATACAACAACAATAGCCACAGCAACAACATCAACAATCATTTCCTCCAATATAACAACAATATCCACAACATTGGTACCAAATATAACAACAATATCCACAACAAGTTCGCCCACAACAACATTCAACACAACAGCATCCTCAATAACATTTCCCACAACAACATCATTCATAACAACTTTCCCCACAACTACAGTATCCACCACTACAGCACCCACCACTACAGCACCCACCACTACAGCACCCACCACTACAGCACCCACCACTGCAGCATCCACCACTACAGCACCCACAACTACAGCACCTACAACTGCAACACCTACAACTGCAGCACCTACAACTGCAGGACCTACAACTGCAGCACCTACAACTTCAGCACCCACAACAACTTCCCAATCCACAACAACATCTACAACCATTTCCCCAACAACAACAACAATAACAGCCGAACTGTCAACAACAATTGCAGCTAATGGATCGGCAGCAATCGAACCAAACAAAACAACATCCACAGAAATAATTTCAACAGCACCACCAGCTACAACAACAACAACTACCAGATTGTATTCCCATAATGCAACGTCAACAAATTCAAATGATACCGTAAGCATTATTAAAATTCAATATCATAATAACAGTTTTACCAATCTCTTTTGAAAATTCCATTAACAGATCGAACCGATAACAATTACAATTCAACAATCGAATGAAATTGTACTGACTTTTGTCTTATCCCCTTTGGGAGCTAATGGAACAGGATATTCAACATGCAATCAAACATCCACAGCACAGATAACAAAGGGATCACAGATGTTATTTAAGTTCACCGGTTGTTCCAAAACCAATAGCACCCCGATCTCGATATCAACCGATAGTCCAATAAGTTACTCAACTAAACCGACAAATGTTCCCATCTACAGATCTCCTCCCGCTCCAAACACAAACAGATCGCCGTATTATTATAACGCAGCCTCTGCTTCCGGGGCCACCTGCGCTCACTCATATGCATCGCGTATCATTTATAAATATTAATTTGCATATATAGTTATCTTTTTATATCCGAGTAGGTATATATTATTATAATAGTAAAGCACCTGCACTTGCAAAACTAATTAAAATTACTTTTATTAAGCAATTGCACTATTATTTTCTTTATCAAATAGAAATAAGCTAAAATAAATTCAAAAAAAATTTTATATCTAATAAATATATTATATCTGACTCAACGTGATATTGGATAAAATACTCCTTTACATGTGAATTGCTACTGCAAAAGTATTTAAATGATTGAGTTCAATATGTTGCAATGAAGATTTAAATATTCTTAAGTGTCGAACAATTATTTTTAAAGCTAGCATACAATTTCTCCAACATGCACGAGTGAATGGAAAATCAGCACTTTCATAACTTTTACACCTGCTGAATTTGAGTATTATCCAAATATTAAATGCATATGGTCTAAACATATATATATATGTATGTGTATGGGGAATATCAGGTAACCTTGACAATTAACACGCTTATTTATTTCATAATGAAAGAGCAAGAAAGAAATGCTTTTTTTAAAACGAGCTCAATTAACAGAAAATTTTCACATGGCTTTTTATACGTTGGTACGTACATACATACATACATACATACATACATACATACTTACGTACATGTGCAAGTATGGGTGTATGACACAGATAAATTAAATTTCGTAATGCAAAAAAAAAAATGTACAAATAATAAAAATGAAAAAAAAAACTAATGACAAAAACCATAAATGTAAAACAAAACAAAAAGAATAACTAACTGTCTGGCGCTTACCAAGAACCATTGACTGATACACTAAATAAGCCAAATGGAGCTCGTGACACGTAGACATTGCAATGATATGACAACATAACTAGCTCGTCACCGTCCTACAACTTGATGGGTTTTAGTATAAAAAGCTTAGCCTGTTTTAAATGTGGCATACTGGTTAGTTGACACCATTGACTTCAAACCGTTCTCAAAATGTCAACAGCATATTATTTTATTGGATTTTTATTATTTGCAACTAATGCTTGGAGTTATGGTGGACAAAATGGATATGGATACAATTATAGAGGTGGTTTTAACTTTTACAACCCCCAGTGCTACTACATAAGATGCGAACCGACCCCTAAAGAGGATACATTCTGTGCCGTAACCTGGCCCTTAGAGCTCGCATCTTTTTCCAATGAATGCCAGGCTCGTCGCGACAGTTGCCTAACAAACAAAAGTAGGTGCTTAATATCCACCACATGTGATCGTTATTTCTAACACATTCATATTTCTAATCCAATTGCAGACTGGGATATCATTTATAGGGGGGGGCCGTGCGACGACTGTCCTAAATCCTGCCCTTATGACTTCGACCAAGTTTGTGCAACACTGGGCCCAACGAGACAAACATTCCGAAATTATTGTCAACTTTTGCAGGAAATCTGCATCAGCCGTCACCGTAAGACAAATTTATAAAAAATAATATATATTAACTATAGATACGGTAAACCTTTCTCATTTTAGCTTGGAAGTTGGAGCACATGAGCGCTTGTGAGAGCAGGTTACCTGCAGTGTACTCGCCAAAGGCAGACTCCCGAAGTCCGTATTTTTATCAGGAACCTGCATTTGATCCTTACGCAATAAACCCCCCACCATCGCTAATAGAACCACCTAGAGGTGCATACTACTTACAGCCCTACAGCCCGTACAGATACGATCAATCTCATTATTATTATTCACAATCACAAGATAATTACCCGAAACCCCAAGCTCCGTCTACATACACTAGCCCCAATCAATTGACCTCCAGTACTCCATATAATTCGACAACTGGCACACCGTCATACACGACACCGACGACGCAGTCCTCTACAATACCAAATAGCTCGACCACAGTAACCGCAACTACTAAAATAAACGACACTACCAACAATTCCGCCTCTACCACACCTACGACTCCTAACTCATTTAGTTCGAGTACGGAAGCCCCTGTTACCACCACACGTGCAACATCACAAGCACCCATCAACTCTTTAAATGCCAAGATAGTCGAAAATGAAGCAACCGTTGGTAACACGACCGCTAAGACTGACACGAGCGGAAATTCGACCACTTCTACGACAGCTTACTCCTATAGTTCGAGTACAGAAGCCCCTGTTAACACCACAAGTGCAACATCACAAGCACCCATCAACTCTTTAAATGCCAATATAGTCGAAAATGTAGAAACCGTTGATAACACGACCGCTAAAGCTGACCCGAGTGGAAATTCGACCACTTCTACGACAGCTTACTCCTACAGTTCGAGTACAGAAGCCCCTGGTAACACCACAAGTGCAACATCACAAGCACCCATCAACTCTTTAAATGCCAAGATAGTCAAAAATGTAGAAACCATTGATAACACGACCGCTAAAGCTGACCCGAGCGGAAATTCGACCACTTCTACGACAGCTTACTCCTTTAGTTCGAGTACGGAAGCCCCTGTTACCACCACAAGTGCAACATCACAAGCACCCATCAACTCTTTAAATGCCAAGATAGTCGAAAATGAAGCAACCGTTGGTAATACGACAGCTAAGGCTGACCCGAGCGGAAATTCGACCACTTCTACGACAGCTTACTCCTATAGTTCGAGTACAGAAGCCCCTGATAACACCACAAATGCAACATCACAAGCACCCATCAACTCTTTAAATGCCAAGATAGTCGAAAATGTAGAAACCGTTGATAACACGACCACTAAGACTGACACGAGCGGAAATTCGACAACTTCTACGACAGCTTACTCCTACAGTTCGAGTACAGAAGCCCCTGTTAACACCACAAGTGCAACATCACAAGCACCCATCAACTCTTTAAATGCCAAGATAGTCGAAAATGTAGAAACCGTTGATAACACGACCGCTAAAGCTGACCCGAGCGGAAATTCGACCACTTCTACGACAGCTTACTCCTACAGTTCGAGTACAGAAGCCCCTGTTACCACCACAAGTGCAACATCACAAGCACCCATCAACTCTTTAAATGCCAAGATAGTCGAAAATGAAGCAACCGTTGGTAATACGACAGCTAAGGCTGACCCGAGCGGAAATTCGACCACTTCTACGACAGCTTACTCCTACAGTTCGAGTACAGAAGCCCCTGATAACACCACAAGTGCAACATCACAAGCACCCATCAACTCTTTAAATGCCAAGATAGTCGAAAATGTAGAAACCGTTGATAACACGACCGCTAAAGCTGACCCGAGCGGAAATTCGACCACTTCTACGACAGCTTACTCCTATAATTCGAGTACAGAAGCCCCTGGTAACACCACAAGTGCAACATCACAAGCACCCATCAACTCTTTAAATGCCAAGATAGTCGAAAATGTAGAAACCGTTGATAACACGACCGCTAAAGCTGACCCGAGTGGAAATTCGACCACTTCTACGACAGCTTACTCCTACAGTTCGAGTACAGAAGCCCCTGGTAACACCACAAGTGCAACATCACAAGCACCCATCAACTCTTTAAATGCCAAGATAGTCGAAAATGTAGAAACCATTGATAACACGACCGCTAAAGCTGACCCGAGCGGAAATTCGACCACTTCTACGACAGCTTACTCCTTTAGTTCGAGTACGGAAGCCCCTGTTACCACCACAAGTGCAACATCACAAGCACCCATCAACTCTTTAAATGCCAAGATAGTCGAAAATGAAGCAACCGTTGAAAACACGACAGCTAAGGCTGACCCGAGCGGAAATTCGACCACTTCTACGACAGCTTACTCCTATAGTTCGAGTACAGAAGCCCCTGATAACACCACAAATGCAACATCACAAGCACCCATCAACTCTTTAAATGCAAAGATAGTCGAAAATGTAGAAACCGTTGATAACACGACCACTAAGACTGACACGAGCGGAAATTCGACAACTTCTACGACAGCTTACTCCTACAGTTCGAGTACAGAAGCCCCTGTTAACACCACAAGTGCAACATCACAAGCACCCATCAACTCTTTAAATGCCAAGATAGTCGAAAATGTAGAAACCGTTGATAACACGACCGCTAAAGCTGACCCGAGTGGAAATTCGACCACTTCTACGACAGCTTACTCCTACAGTTCGAGTACAGAAGCCCCTGGTAACACCACAAGTGCAACATCACAAGCACCCATCAACTCTTTAAATGCCAAGATAGTCGAAAATGTAGAAACCGTTGATAACACGACCGCTAAAGCTGACCCGAGCGGAAATTCGACCACTTCTACGACAGCTTACTCCTATAATTCGAGTACAGAAGCCCCTGGTAACACCACAAGTGCAACATCACAAGCACCCATCAACTCTTTAAATGCCAAGATAGTCGAAAATGTAGAAACCGTTGATAACACGACCGCTAAGGCTGACCCGAGCGGAAATTCGACCACTTCTACGACAGCTTACTCCTATAGTTCGAGTTCAGAAGCCCCTGATAACACCACAAGTGCAACATCACAAGCACCCATCAACTCTTTAAATGCCAAGATAGTCGAAAATGTAGAAACCGTTGATAACACGACCGCTAAGGCTGACACGAGTGGAAATTCGACCACTTCTACGACAGCTTACTCCTACAGTTCGAGTACAGAAGCCCCTGATAACACCACAAGTGCAACATCACAAGCACCCATCAACTCTTTAAATGCCAAGATAGTCGAAAATGTAGAAACCGTTGATAACACGACCGCTAAAGCTGACCCGAGCGGAAATTCGACCACTTCTACGACAGCTTACTCCTACAGTTCGAGTACAGAAGCCCCTGGTAAAACCACAAATGCAACATCACAAGCACCCATCAACTCTTTAAATGCCAAGATAGTCGAAAATGTAGAAACCGTTGATAACACGACCGCTAAGGCTGACCCGAGCGGAAATTCGACCACTTCTACGACAGCTTACTCCTATAGTTCGAGTACAGAAGCCCCTGTTAACACCACAAGTGCAACATCACAAGCACCCATCAACTCTTTAAATGCCAAGATAGTCGAAAATGTAGCAACCGTTGGTGACACGACCGCTAAAGCTGACCCGAGTGGAAATTCGACCACTTCTACGACAGCTTACTCCTACAGTTCGAGTACAGAAGCCCCTGATAACACCACAAGTGCAACATCACAAGCACCCATCAACTCTTTAAATGCCAAGATAGTCGAAAATGTAGAAACCGTTGATAACACGACCGCTAAAGCTGACCCGAGCGGAAATTCGACCACTTCTACGACAGCTTACTCCTACAGTTCGAGTACAGAAGCCCCTGGTAACACCACAAATGCAACATCACAAGCACCCATCAACTCTTTAAATGCCAAGATAGTCGAAAATGTAGAAACCGTTGATAACACGACCGCTAAGGCTGACCCGAGCGGAAATTCGACCACTTCTACGACAGCTTACTCCTATAGTTCGAGTACAGAAGCCCCTGATAACACCACAAGTGCAACATCACAAGCACCCATTAACTCTTTAAATGCCAAGATAGTCGAAAATGTAGCAACCGTTGGTGACACGACCGCTAAAGCTGACCCGAGTGGAAATTCGACCACTTCTACGACAGCTTACTCCTACAGTTCGAGTACAGAAGCCCCTGATAACACAACTAATGCATCATCACAAGCACCCATCAACTCTTTAAATGCCAAGATAGTCGAAAATGTAGAAACCGTTGAAAACACGACCGCTAAAGCTGACCCGAGCGGAAATTCGACCACTTCTACGACAGCTTACTCCTATAATTCGAGTACAGAAGCCCCTGGTAACACCACTAATGCAACATCACAAGCACCCATCAACTCTTTAAATGCCAAGATAGTCGAAAATGTAGAAACCGTTGAAAACACGACCGCTAAAGCTGACCCGAGCGGAAATTCGACCACTTCTACGACAGCTTACTCCTATAATTCGAGTACAGAAGCCCCTGGTAACACCACTAATGCAACATCACAAGCACCCATCAACTCTTTAAATGCCAAGATAGTCGAAAATGTAGAAACCGTTGATAACACGACCGCTAAGGCTGACCCGAGTGGAAATTCGACCACTTCTACGACAGCTTACTCCTATAGTTCGAGTACAGAAGCCCCTGTTAACACCACAAGTGCAACATCACAAGCACCCATCAACTCTTTAAATGCCAATATAGTCGAAAATGTAGAAACCGTTGATAACACGACCGCTAAGACTGACCCGAGCGGAAATTCGGCCACTTCTACGACAGCTTACTCCTATAGTTTGAGTACAGAAGCCCCTGGTAACACCACCAGTGCAACATCGCAAACCCCTATCAACTCTTTAAATGCCAAACCAGCAACAGCGAATAACACAACGACCACAGATAGTCCTCCTGAAAACTCCACAGAATCCTCCATTAGCAATGCAGGAGCTGTGAAACTGACCCACAGAGACGCCTTAGCTGCAAAGTTGGTTGAAAATATTGCAACTTCTAACAACACAGTTGTAAGTGTGGAAGTTCCCGGAAAGAATGGCGCAAAGAAGATTAGAGTCCACAATATCGATAAGAGTAATGTGTATTTTATTTTTCTTTCCTAGGCAAAGTACAGAATAGTGAAATAATCAATTTCCATTTACAGGAACTTAAAATATTTGAAATTTGTAAGACTATACCTATATTGTTTATTGTAATAAAAAAATAGCTATAAACTGACTTTTCACTTGCTTCGGCTTTCACTGACTGGCAGAGGTTGTGTTAAACAGTATCTCGGTAATATCGTACATAATAATTACAGTACCGATCCCCATAGTTTCGCTCAAAGCTCTAAGATACGGCAATGTTGCGATCGACTGATAATTTTGGTGACGAACATTAAGGCCAAAGAATGGGTTAAGAACGCTAGTAGAGTTGGAATTCTTATAAGTCACATACGGCTCCAAATACTTAAGATCGCGAGGTAAACTTATGGGCCTAAATGCTTCTTGTCGCTTTTTTAACCATCGAAGCCTCCTGCGTTTGTATATGTTGTTATCTCCCTTCAAATGGAATTTCCCAGTCTTATTGAAGTCACTGAAATTCCACGAGTGAAATGTATCTTTCAGACTTTGTATCTTGTCTCTCAGTTGGGAAACCTTCTTTTGAATATAAAATAAAACGAATTGTATTCCTTGATCGTCATGTTTGCTGGTACTGTTGCTCTTTAACGAATCATTGCGATGTGATAATTCCGTTGTGTTGTTCTGAGCTGGTTCTAAACTCCCCAAGGAGATCTGACGTAATCCCTTGAAATCCAGTCTTTCTTCTTTTACATCATGGACTATGCTCCCATTTTCCTTGCTCTCGCATTCAACGCAAGTTATTATCCACAATGCCGCACCAATGAAAATTTGCTAAAAGATAAAATTATAGGAAAAAAAAAAATAAAAAAGAACAAATTTCTTTACTTACAATCAAATTGTGATATTTCATATTGAATTTTAATGTTTATTTGTTTGAAAAGCAAAAATCTTTTACCTGAAAATTTCATGACACAGTTCTCATAGATAACTTTGCTAGATCTTTGAATAAAAGTAATATTGTTAAATTTGGATGCAGTTTAAGTCAAATATATGGAATATTCCTACCATGATGTAATACTTAAAGCTAGTTCTGAAAGTAGAGTAATCCCTCTCCTTTCCTTTACTGGCATATTATTGTCACAGATAGAAAGAAGTGCTCTGCTGCTGAGAGGGGTTACGACCCAAAATTGTGAAAACCATTGGCATTTCATATGGCGTTAAATTTTCGATTTTGAATGGTTATAAAATTGATCCACGAAGTTAAATATAGCGCAAAAATTTTATTTTTCCTTCGGTTGAAATACATTTTTTTTTGGATGTTATATATTTTAAATTATGTTATACAATTATATGTGTTATACAATTATGTGGTAAATTTATATTACGATTCGAGCTTTAAAAGGGGTTTAAGTTTTATAAACATACTCAAGTTGCAACTTGAGAGAAAGCTAAGTAACTCAATCCTAATTTATCTCCTTTATGAAGTTCACTCGGATAAATCATCATCCTTAAAGCACTTTCAAAGTTTCAGAGCATATTCATCTTTTTTGATGAAGTCCACTCGGATAATTTATCTCAATAAAAGCTCTGGACAAGGTTTAACGTTTATACTCTTATTCGTAGAATCGGGAGCTTTGAGTGTTCTACAATTTCTTGAATCAATCGAAAGCTTTCGAATAATATTAAAGCTTCACTGTATAAAACTTTCCTATTAGGATAAAAGCAACTAATGGCCTTAGCTTTTAAAAAGTGTTATAATATTGAAAGGACAGCTCCTAAATATTTCATAAAGTCCATATAACTGTAAACGTGAACAATATTTTACTAATATTTCTATCCGTTTTTATTATTTTAACAGTTATACGAAACATATGCCTTATTTGGGAAAATTAAAACTTAAAGAACTTAGCTCATATTGTACGTCCAGTGAAACTATTAAAAACGTTATACGGTAAATTTTTTATAATGCCAGGCAATATATTTTTTGAGCCAAAAAATCCTTAAAGATTATTGGATTTTTGCTAACCAATTTAGTTTGGAAGCGAAAGAATTGTCCCATGCAACGGAATAATAATTAATTTTCAAAAACTCTCTAAAAAATAGATTAAAGTGCAATACTTTGTTAATTCTAAAAGATTAACTTATGGATTTATTTTCAGATTCAAGAAAGGAATTATCTAAGATTCTTACACAATACGACTTAGATAAAATTTTGTCTGTGCTTAAATATATTGTATTTATACCCATGGGCCAAAAAGAAATGTTAGTGTCGCCAAACTGAATGCAATTTTCAGGGCCATAAACATTATTAGTTCGATTTTAGAGGCTAAGAGGACTAAAACCACTAATTTGGTATAAGGATTCCATTTACAATGACAATTTTTTAAAAAGAAATGCATGATTTGAAAAAGTTTAGTTTTCAATGCCAATAAATGAAAGAAAAAACAACATTTTCATCCTTTACAAAATAATTAACTTTCTGCTTTAATTCATAAAACATTAGACTGACATATATTCTATATATTAAGATGTTATTATTTGTTACAAATTTTACTTAAATTCTTTGGATTTTCATACACTTGTGAAAAAAGTATATTTATTTTGGTCAATAATTTGCAATTCATAGAAGGAAGCAAGTAAGCCAATATAAAGAATATATATACACATATTCACGATCAACAGAGTTCAAAATCAATAGTGCTTTAAATTTGCCAATAGGTATTTTTTCTTGACGATAAGGGATATTATCAAATAACTTCCATTGAAATGATCGATCAACTACTGCATCAATAATTAACATAACAATAATTAATATAGGAAGACTGTAAGAACCAAGAAACAAAAGTTTTAGATTAATAAATTCGTTGGTTGTCAAGCGATTATTATCAAATTTAGTGTTCAAAATTTGGTAATTATTTTAAAGGCTCTCCCGAGCATTATCGAAATCGGTTAACTATATCATATATAAATAAAGGAAATATTTACTAAGATTGCTTGCGGTACAGACGGTTTGTACTTCATTGTTCATACGGTATTCTATTTTACATGATATAGAATATATATACATATATATAGGAATATTCCTATGCGGAATGTGATAATAAATGTGATATACATACATATAGGATTCAAGACAAATGTTATCCTTTCAGAAAAATGGTTAAGGGGCTCGTTTATATGAATATTGGTTTGCCGTCTGACTAATATTAAATAAGTATAAACATTCCTAGTAACCATCTTGAATGCTCAACTTGTTATGCAAATCAATTAAACTAAATTGAGTTTCCAAATTTTGGGAGATAAATTGAATTGCTTACAAATTGCATTCAACTGGGAGTGTCGTTTTTATGGTATCTTAAATTAATTTATAAAAAATATATATACAAAAAATATATCTACAAACACAGTCCAGAAATATACATTGGTTGCATCTGGTTAAGTCAGGTCCAAACAACTATATTTGGTTTGTCTATATTGCTAAAAGCATTCACATTGCACTGACACACACTTGTATGTATGTATATACATAGATATATACACAATATATTGCAGATGAATATATGTACATATGTATATACATATATGCAAAATAAACAAATGCAATTAAATTTGTAAGCCCCTCGCTTCTCTATGCCACTCTCACCACTCCGAAATCCATCCATCTCCCCTGCTCTAACATGGTTTTATGTGTCTATAGTTTTTCGACTTTGGCTTTTCTACTTCTGTTTGTATTTATACATTTTAATTGATTGCAATCACATTTCCTTGCCACTTCCAATTTTCCTTTTCGTTCTCTTTCACACACACACACACACATAAACTCCGTCCATCATTCTGTTTCTCTTTCTGTTTTTTCTTCGACAAAAAAAAAAAACATAATCTAACCAATGTGCCTAATTTGCAGGGTGAACCGAATGTCAGTTCAACATAACTCTCATTAACGTAGCATATTGTGCTCTTGGGGTAGCATTCGACTCATTGAATGCAATGTTTTAATCACGTCAAAACCACTGGACGACAACCAAGGCCACTATCCCATCCATCAGCAGCTGCATAATAGCATCCTGCCATTTCGATTGATATTGAATTTGCTTCTTTATTTTGTTTTCTATTTTTTTTTCTTCTTGTTTTTGTACAAAACATTCGATTCAATCAACCAGCAGCACAGTCTAAACTCATCCAGTAGACATGGGAACGGTTTCGGGCACGTTGGCAGAACGCGTCAATGACTTGACCCATATTGTTCGAGTATTACCGGTGAGGCATATTTAGTCAATTGAGGTATTTGAATAGACCGACTCAAATATACCCTGTACCTCTGTGAGTAAAAAGAAATTTAATTAGTCATCATATACATTATGATAAATAGTTTTGATTTACATTTAAATAAGATTGTTTCTGGGCAGTATATATACTAATAAATCAAAGATTTTACAATTATTCAGTGGATAGACTAGAATTAAACGATTTTCTTAATCTCTCGATTTTTGAGCTATTAAGTCAGAGTCCTTCTAAGCCTTTATCTATCCCTTTTTCCCCTCAGTTAAGGCATAGTTTACATTAAGGCAATAGTCGAAAATTACAAAGAAAAGCTCGATCGACAAAAACTGGGTGAACACGTGCCAAAGTAGATGGTCAAACTAAACGAATGTTTCATTTAAGTGTCTCAAAAAGAATATGTCCAATGTCAAACGAAATCAATATGAATCCTCTGATCTTCCTTATTTAACAATCAATAAATATAATATAGAAGTATATAATAAAAGTAGTATTAAAAAAAACGCATTAAAACAGACAAGTGGACATTGCTATATATGTACATATAGCATCATCAATATGCTATTAATACTGAACATATGAATATAACTTTTATTTTATATATGTATATATAACAAACCCCTTTTTAATTTGATATAAATATAAAAAAGATTTAGAATTAAACAAAAGATATTAAAATTTTCCACTGGTTGTTTTGTATTTATTTCTTATTGGCCAAATAGATAAAGCCCTCAGATGGTATTGCACGTATCTGCTATCTGTTAAAACGCATTTTAAACTGGATTTTTAATTATCATTAACTGGTTTAATTTGATCATTTTGTCCTTTAGCAGCCATTAATTATTGCAGTAATTGATTTTGAACATTTGTATACCCTTACAAAAAGGTTATATCCAATTTGATAAGTAGTATGCAACGCATAGAAGGAGGCAAAAAGAATAAGACTTAACAAATGTATAAAGAAATAAAAATGCGAAAATTTGACATACTTACATTTTTTAATGCACCCATTGAACAGCTCGGAGTAAACTCGATCGGTGGATATATTATATTGATATGAACGATTACTTCAAAAAAAATATTGGATTAGTAAAATGTTGTTTATTGCTTCAGATATAAGGACTTTACTCATTTTTCATTAATTATTAGACATGGATTTCCTACTAACTCTACGAAATTTCTTTAAAATCGGTTTGTTATTCATATAGAAATATTCAGATTTAAAATTTTAGACTGCTAATAAAAACACCGAATTGGCAAGAAGTTTTCTCCCAAAGTTTTTTAATAATATTTTAAAAAGTAAAAAATATATAACAGGACTTACTCAGTTCTTTAATTTAATTGAAAATTATTTATTTCAATTTTATATAAAAACAAAAAGAAAGTAATAAATTCTTTGGGGTGGTTTTCTGTTCCATTAATTGTAATAGAATCTTCTTTTGAACGCATTTTGCAGTGACCCTTAATTTTAAAATACAAATTTGAATATAATTTTGATTGTTTCTATTTAAGAATTTACATTAATATTTGACGAGAACCTTTCTGATGTTTGATAATTTGTAATTTTTTTGAACGGAAAAGAGTCAAAGAGTAAATTCCCTGAGTGTGCAAAGTAAGAGTTTTCCAATGCTTTCCAACATTAAGGAAATTCGTGTTGGGAAATTCTCTCTTAATGCGCTTGGCGACTATAAAAGCGTTGGCCAACAGAGCGATGGCCACAAAGCGACGGCAACAACGACGCGTGGCAGGTGCCTCAGATGCCAACCAAATACCTTAAAAAACCTTTACGGAACGACACTTCTTGTGAGATATACGTGTTGTGAACGAATGTAGAAATAAGAATTGGTAACGGTAAAAATAATTCATATTTTATGAAGCTGATACCGATAGGGAGCAGTTTATGACCTATGAACCCAGTGAATTGAAAAGAACATCTAATTAAAGACGATAAAGGCAATAAAGCTCGATCGGCTTACATGTAAAATGTGTATTAACTTTCAATGTTATTAATGTTTTTCTTTTTGTGCTTAAAAACAAAAAAAAAAAAGTGGCAAACAATGCTCAACATTTGAATGGGCTAACACACACACGCGCACACACACACACACACATTCATAGATGAAATTGAAATAGAAAAACGGTTCGTGCTTGGCCATTTAATTGTGTGTCTCCCTGGTGGCTAAAAGGCGTTCGCAAGGCGGGCAATTCAATTCGATTCGATTGGATTGGATTGTATTGGATATTGCCTATTTGCCCCCACCTATATACCCCACCCCTTAAGTTTAATGAAGGCAGTTTACTGGTTCACTACCAGACAATAGCCACCCAATATATCTACATACATACATACGTTCCAATTCATACATACGTGAACGTGCGTCCGTGGGTTTCTACCAAGCCAAAGTGGCCGCAAACCAACAAATAAATGTTTGTTGAAATATACGATTATGCTGCAAAATTATTAAACAATATGACCACAACAATGGCAACAATAAGCAGTAATTTAGACGAAACGACAAAACGACGAGCCAAAACCCTAATACAAGCCACAACGGGTAATGTGAAGACACTGCTTAATCACACAATGGCGGGAGTCAATCCCTCTGCTTCGCACTTGGGCATACCGGCACTATTAATGCAAACGGGTAGTAGTTTGGGTGCAGGAACATCAGAAATACCAGCGAATACCACAAATGCATTAAGCGATATTCCAAGTGGCAGTAATTTAAGCGGTTTCATCGAATCCTCCACGACGACAGCTAGCACCATGTTTTCTAGTGCCGTTACAACGCTACCAACGGTGGCAACACTACCAACACTACCGGCAACGGCAACCAGCAGCATGGCTGCCACATTCCAGGCACAGACAGTGGCCACATTTATTTCAGCCGGCAATAAAAATAGAGCCCCAACAATTGTGGTTTATCCAACGGGTGAGTCAAATCTGATCTTTAAATAATTAATACTAACTTTCAGTTATCCAATAAGATATTCTGTTGAATACCTTTAATCGGTTTAAATGTTTACAATGAGGCTAAATCCCATATTTTCTATTATTTCGACAATTGTGATTTATTTGACTATATAACTTGCTGCAAATCTGACGGATTATTAACGCAATAAGATTTCGTTAATCCATTCAGTCATTAAGTCAATATAATTGTATCTCAGAAAACCCCATTAACTTTTCTCATCATGAATCATCATAAATATTGAAATAATATAATACTATATACGATGTATATTCGACTTCTTCTAATCCGATTTTATGATCGAATTCAATAATTTTGACATCTATAAGATATAATCACCCGATTCTTTTTAAATTTATCAGAAACATTAAGAAATAAAACAGATTTATCAATTATAAATTGTTTTCAATGGTCGTTGATTTGCGAGCCGTATTATATAGTTGCTCGACGCTTCCGGATCTGACATATATATAAAGACCATATATAAAGACTGTACAAAATCGTGAGGATCAAAGCTATATTTCGTATACCGGAAATTGTCCAAAAAAAAGAGTATAAAATAATTGATAATTTCTATGTAACCGAATACCGAATTCAAATTAGAAAGAAAAGCAGATGTCAATTTGTATACCCTTCGAAATTATGGCTATTAAATTGGTAAACTTTTATAAATCTATTACAGAAGATGACTTTGAAAGATCTTTGTGATATAGTAAACCGATTAGCAGTTTTGTGTTGTTATCAAGTTGTATTGAAATAGCCTAAGTATTCCTATTGTGACTATATGATATGGTGATCTGATCAGGTTGGTTCCGAAATTTTGTATACCTGCGCCAGACGTTCTTTTGGTCATTTTAGCTCTAAAAGTTAGAACAAAAATTACTGATAAAAATCAATTGAAAAATAATTTGTATATTTTATTTTTCAAAACAAAAATGTTTATAAAATGGATCGAAGTTAAAAGTCTGACATTTCTAAAAACAGAATCATTATTTCATGCAAAAAAAAACTATTTGTACCTCTTAATTTATTTTTATCCATACTTTTGCCATAATGATTATTAAAGATTATTAAGGAAAAATTTTAAACTTGAAACAACATGAGTGTTAACCGCCGGAAATTTTCTTCTTCGGCACTGTATTATGTCAAAGAAAAATGAAAACAGCAAATTCCTATGCCGACTTGTATATACGCTGTAACAGAAACAAGGATTTCTTTTATTGCCGAAACTATTTATTAGCATCCCCCAATTATAAATGCAAGTTATCTCGCTCACTCTTAACAGCTAATTAACACACTACCGCACCAGTCGGTCAATATTATAACTTGTATGTGTATTAGCTCATGCTTTCTCGCTCATTCTTATCAGTGGATGTCTTCCAATATAGTTTCAACTGATTGATGATAATATAAATAATATTATTGATTACTAAATAATTATTATTGGCAGTACTTTGAATCTATTTTTCTAGGATTACTAATTATGTCGATAATTTAATTCATTTATAATATTTTATAAGAAACTGAAAGTCATTATTGACTTAAGAGAATTTACACAGTTTTTCAGTATTTTAATTTATCTAATTTAAAATTAACTTTTAGCCAAGCTTATTTATAGCAAATTGGGATAACTAACTTTTAGCTACTACCATTATGAAGTTTAATCTGGTGATTAAAATCATTAAATTGGCTTAGCTTTAAGTTCAATTAAATCTTCGTTACAGGCTTCACCAAGTTTGGGCTAATTATCCCGTTTGTCACTCGTCAGTCGTCACTCAGTCGTTCCTCATCATTGTGCATGTTAGTTGGGTTGGGTTACCATCCGATAATCAAATCAGAATCACAATCAACAACAACAACAAGAAACAATAGAAACAGTCAGGTCATTTGCCAGCTCCAATTAAGTGGCCCTAATTTACATGATGGGCACCACCCACCCACCATACTCTCTATTGGCTCTTCTACTCATCTGTCATCTGGTTTAACTTGACTTGAATCAATTTGAAAACAATTAGAGTAGAACTAAATTCGGAGTTACAGAATTAACAAAAATCTTCGCCATCTTCAACAAGGACATCAATGTCAACGCTTTTAATGGCCTGTGGGTGTAACCAGAGTATGCTCTGAGATGCCCCCCTTAATATGGTTCGCTTTTAACATACAAAAACACATATACATACACTATGTATATATATATATATATATATATATATATATATATAGATATCTATATATAAGAAAAAAGATGGAGAGAAATACAACTTTTTTGCCAACGCTAACAAACTTGTACATTTCAATTCACATCAACACAAAACAACGGCAACAACAGTTGACGACAGCAACAACAAAAAAAAAAAAGAACGAAAAATATAACCGAAAAGAAAAAAAGAAAATAAAAAACAAAAACAAAAAGTAACAGTGAGTAAATTCATCCGATAAAATTTGTGTTACACGAATGAAATGAAGTTTACTCTTCAGACATCATTGATAAGTTGAAGTTAACAATGCATTCCACTTGGACCCTTGTGCCCCTCTTAGCGAGATAGTATCGATGATACGAATTTTCCACTTTCATTTTCTTTGTTTTTCTTTCTCTCTTTCCTTGTTTAGTTTTTTTTTTTTTTTTTTGGCTCAGCAATTTGTTAATGTTTTCAATTCAGCATAAATCAGAACATCTCAAAAGTGTTCCATTTGTTGTCTTTCAGGAATAAAAAAAAAAAAAATTCAGATTATTCAGTACAAATTCTATAAATACTATTCGATTAGACAATATATTTCTATAGTTAATCACTTAAAGAATTGGATTTGTATATATTCGAAAAATCAGATTATTTCGATTTTTATTTGACTTGAGTAACTACAGAGACGGAACTATCAATCAATAACCCAAAATTGTTTCAATTTCGACAATTATTTTATTGAATCCACAACTGTTAAGTTATGCAATTTGAAATTAGAAAAGTTTTCACCATTATTTTCGATTATTAGAAGATTTCACTTTTGTTCCCAGAAGAACTATGTATAAAGTCAATACCAATCGCTCAATGTCGAAACTATTTCTATTTCTCCTTCTCATTCTCGGAGTACTTCAAAGACCTTGTTGAAAGAACATTGTGTGAAATATTGTTAAGTCACTTTAATACTAAAGTTTATTTCTGCCATTCTCGGCTCCTTTGCCTTTGTAGCGCATTCCATTTTCGACGTCAAATATGCAAACATTCAATTTTCATTCAATGACTGCCTGATGGTAGAGAAATCGTGCCAGAGGGAAATGTATCAAAGAAGGGGGTGGAGGGGGAAAAAATTTTTCGGTACAAGTGCGGGAATGAATGGTTGAATGGAGGGAGAAAGTGGAGAAAGGGGATGATAGTAGGGGCTGGATAGCGATGCTGAAGCCAAAGCCCAACAAAAACAGAGGCCAAAGCATTATTTTTATTGTATTTATTGAATATTTCAGGCTGATGACTCAGCATCAATGGATGGAGGAGCAGTTGGTTTTGGACAAAGTTCTCTTTACCGACCCATCCCACAGGCCATACTCCTCAGTAAGTGATGTGCCGTTGAGATTACAACTTGAATTGGAACTAAGAACACCATCAAACTAAAGGCCCGCCATCAATATGTGTAAATTTGAACTGTCACTTCAAAAGGCGTTAATTGGATTTAATAATGTCAAGCAGGGCAAAACGAACTGAAACTCAGACATAAAGAGACTCACCCTAACAATGTTTGGTGTTGAGTCTTTGGGCATGACCCAATTCCCTTTGCTGCAAATGTTTCATCTCTACTCTTCTCTCCACTCCACTCACTCTCTCCCTGTGTCTCTGTCTCTGTTTTTCTCCATCCTACTCTCTCTCTCTCTCTCTCTATCTCTCTCTGGCACTAATTTTTTGCCATATCGCAAATCTCTAGATATTTTATTTTAGCTTACTTATTTATGACAGGCCAAAATTTGGATATTTCGGATTTTGTGGCTTATATTTGAGTAGCAGTCACTTAAAGTTGAGATAATCAGTAAGAGGACAAATTGAGATGAGTTGAAGCCCAGCAAGGATAACGAAATGCAAATTAAAAAGCAACCAAAATCGAATGGCAAATAGCAAATGGTAATAAGAGCAAAAGTGGGAAAAAGTTAAAAAGATTAAATTTTAAATGGAATTAAACAACAACAGGATTTTGGCCTTAAAGTTATTTGGCCATTTGTCAGTACAGTCTGTCTCTCTCTCTCGCTCTTTGTCTCTCCTTCTCTTTCTGCCTGTTTAAGTTGGTCTTGCTGTCATCCAGCATAATGAACTGGAAGTAAAGCCGGACAACGACCCGCATTTCTGAGTACACTTTATAATAATTGTTATAAAACAAACATATTTACAAACTAAATTAAAACAAATAATAATTATTAAGCCCGATTTTGGCATTTTTGCGGTTGACCGCAGCAATTAGCCAACTGACAGGGTCAGCAAATATGTGCAGAGACCCTAAACAGATAAATAATTTACAAAAGTGGCAAATTAATTATGGTCAAAACTGAACAATGTATTAAAGATACCATCTCCACGAAAATATATATATACATATATAAGTATATATATTTATATATATGTATATATATAAAGAAATATGTATATGAATATATACATTCATATATATGTATATGAAGTTCCGAGTACACAATTTATCTAATATTTATAAGACAAAATGTATTTTATTTTATCCTTGCAAAAAGAATATTGCAATTTTTGTCAGAGCTTTGCAGTTAATGAAAAAAAGCATTCACTATATAAAGTATATATATTCTTAATCATTACATTGTCAATCTGCCTTGTCCTGCACACTGTATAAGTATATATTTACTTATACATATATATCTATATTTTTATGATATAGACAAATCGGACGTATCGGTCAATAACTTTACTCTTTTTGACAAGATTATCAACTTAGTATTTACCAGATTGGTATCCATTATAATGGGTTATATACAAGTTACAAGGCTAAAAATGATCTTTTAATAATTTTTTCTAGAAACAGTTTTTGGTTATCGATTGCAAGTAATGGTAATTCAAAGGAATCCAAAGGACCTCTAAAAGAATTCGCTGTTGATGATCTCCATTTCGGCGGTTTGGACTATCAGAAATCAAAAAATATAGTGGATTCCTTTGAAGAATAGATAAATGCAGATATTGAACTAAAGAATATTAAAACTTTTGATTTTAGAAAAAAGGTATCTATTTAATATACAAAAGACTGAAATCTTCGTTGTGAAAAAAAAAAATATTTAAATAATTATTTTAAATGTTATTCTTTCGTTTAACACCTAAGATAGATGGTGTAATTATTTGTGACCATTTCTAAGAAATAAAAATCGGAAAATCTGAACACATTTTAAATGGTACTAACTTGATACTTGAAATAAAGAACAATCAAGTTTAATTAGAATCAAGAACTAAGTCGAATTTTCTATAATAAATTTGCGCGGGACCAGAAAAAACTTCTTAAATATAGAAATTATGATAGATAACAAAATGCTTAAGCTGTGTTTTTTAAATTAATTCATTATACAGAGAATTTCATTATATAAAATATGCCTTGTATTTTAAAATCACTAGGTACTACTACATTAAGGTGAAACCCTTAAAAATATTACAAACAAATAATCGTAATATACAAAAAACTTAATTTGTGCTTTTTATTGCTTTGTTTTTATTTAGCTTTTATTGCTTATTGCTTTCACTTGCATTTTAAGTTAAACACTTAGTTTCTATTATTAATATTAATACTATTTGGTACTCTGCAAACTCTATAAATATCGAAGCTTCTTATGAAGTGGCCACTCTATATCAGTTCAGACTTTTGGCCGTGTTCCATTCCATTCTGTCTTATTTTGTTGTTCTTCACATTGCTTTCTTTCTTTTATTAAATGGCAATATTACCAAAGTTCAATGATAGTTCAGATGATATATCATAAGAAAATTCATCACTGGAAAGATTTTGAAAGTGATCGGTTCGTAAATTAGAAAAATGCGATACAATAATTATCCCCAAGGAGTGCAGAATTCCCCTAGGAAGAATTCCACACAGAGCATGAGATGCAACCAATTGGCTCCTTTCCAACACATATTCTTGGACTTCTAAAGTCCTTGGTATCAATTATATTTAGATGTTGAAGGAATTTTAAAGTGTTTGATAACAAAATAAATGGAAGAACAAATAAAAACTAAACTTAAATACAAAGTAATTTAAATCAGCTAAACGTTATAAGTTTAAGGTTATTAACTTAATATTTTTAACTCTTCTTTTGCAGTTTCACCTGAATCGATTGTCATACCAATTGTATCCTGCATCTTTGGTTTCCCAATTCTGGCGCTAATCGTAATTTGCTGTCTACGGCGTAGAGCCAAACTGGCCCGGGAGCGGGACAGGCGACGTAACTATGATATGCAGGACCATGCCGTCAGCCTGGTCAGATTTAGTCCAATACATAGGCTTAGTGAGTTTGAATGTTGTGTATTGTGTGTGTACGAACTTTGCTCTATTTCAATATCGAATGATTAATCACATTAATAATACTTTTTTTGTACATGTCCACCTATCAACCTATCTATATCTCTCGCACATATATACATACATATATATATACATATTATTTTATCAATTATTTTACTTTTCACCTGCATACAGAATATCTGCACAAGATTACATCTATCTATCATTAAATCACAATATCATCTACAACTGCTTCGACTATTTCGAGTTTGCACAAATCTTTCAGTGATAATCTTTATCTAGAATTTAGAAGCACTGGAACCAACTTTCAGTATCTTTAATGGACTCCAATTGCATCCAATATGACTTAATATATATCAGTTACTTTTAACACATTATAATTATAATAATCGGCCAAATATAATACGCGAAATATTTAAATTGATGAGTCTAAAAGTATTTGGGAACTATGATTTAATTTCACAAAAAGAATTTAATATTGATCAAAGGTTTGAAATGGAAATATTTTCATTAAGGATTATTTTTATGATTATTATGTTTATATATAATATAGAAAATAGGCATACTATTTATATTGTATATATATCTTCAATTTATAGATTCTGTCTTTTAAAGCTAGGACCAAAAATTAGCATCTTTATTTAATACCCTAACTTTTGTATTACTAAAATAATCAGAAACTAATGCTTTTGACTCTACAGAGAGTATGTAATGTATATCATATTAAATATCTAATCTTTTTATCTGCATTAAAAAAATTGACTGAAAAGCAATAACATTTTCTCTTTAATAGCACTTTGGTGAATTTGATCAAAAAGTTGAGTCACTGTATTTCTTGATCGGCATCATTATTCTGAATCATTTGATTTGTAGGTTGCAGATTAGACAAATCGGTGTACTATACTTATAATGTAGTGATCGGTTTAAAAATACCTTTTTTCTATGTGGAAAGATACAGAGCTTGGATATGTAAGGAAATACATTTAATTGATTTAAATTTTGATACAGTTGAATTAAAGCTTCCAAGATATTTTATATAATAATACATAATTCTATGTAATTGCCTTTGTTCCACTTAGTACTGTATTTTCAGTTGTTGCATGTTGGGCACACATTTCTGTAGTTTCGAAATAATGTTAGCCATTAAGTCGAAACCGAAAATGCGAAAAATTTTCTCTAGAAAATAATCCTTGTAGCAACGCGGTGGCTACTTTCAGACACAGGAAGCCCAGTCTGGGCAGCCTGCTGTGACACACCCACAGTCACTTAATAAAAGGAACACACACACACACAATGGCACGTACTCTGCATATGGATAAACATGTGTGTGTGTGTGTGTGAGCTATTTTACATGTGTCAAACACAGCGGCAGCATCTGCACATTGCACATTGCATACCTTGGGGCGCTTGTTGCCCTCGTTTGCAACACACGCGCACACACACACAAAGGCACACAGGCAGGGGAACAAAAAAAAAATAAATAAATAAACCACTCGCCTTTTTAGCATTGCGACACTCCGTCGTCCGGGTATCAACATTTCATTGCTTTATGCACGCACTTGCGACTAGCTACATTTTTTCATACCCTTGTTAAAACGGGTATAAAGACTTTATTACCTATTTTAATAGCATTACTATGAAAATTGGACACCGACCCAAACAATACTCTCTCTTTTATTATAAAAAATGATTTTGATTTTCCATTTTTATTGGTTAATTACAACACCAATCAGTTTAAACATTTTAAAATTATTAATTAAGTTTAATCTAAAGCACATTGTATGCACATAATGGAGGACTGCACGGTTACTTTTTACTATGTTACCAATTTTAGAACCACAAATTGAGTTAAGTGAGTTCTCATTTTACCGAGTTCCCATTTGTTTCAAATTCCGGTAACCCAAATCTTATGTCTACAACTGAATGGAAGTGCAAAACGGAATGGGTAGACTAATCAAGGAGTACAATGGTACACGTATAAGGAGTTTGGGTTTTCAACTTTATGATAAATTTATGAATAATTATACGATTTCAAATTAAATATAAATAATTTAAAAAATATTTTAATTTTAATTATATGATTTTTTTTTACTAACTCAAAGCAACATTATTGACAGATTTAACAAAATCTAAATTAAACCTACCATATTGTCTATATGCTAATTTGCAAGGGTGTAGACACTTTGACGTTGCCTTACCTCTGGATATAAATATAAACTGTATACACCTATGTAAATACATATGTATTTATTTTAAAGAGTAAAAAGGGAAGAAAGCCACTGATAATAATGACAATGAATTTAAAGGGTGTGTGTGTTTGGGTGTGCAACCACATTTTCAACCGCAAACTAAACACGTTTTCGGTTATCTTTGATTGAGTTGCGGGTTTTCCTCCCACCCACATAATTACATACATATATGTATATAAATGTTCTGAGATAGGTAACATGTTAACATACGTTTGCATAAATTACCCCAAAAAAAAAAAAACAACAAAACCAATTGTGTTATTGGTAAAGGAAAATGTATTAAAATGCCAAACTCCTTTGGCCATAAATGATGCTGACTTACTTATATTATTTTGAAATTAAATTAATTAATGTTCCGAATTAAAGTAACCAAATGAATCAGATAAAAGAAACAATTTGTCGGTATAATTATACACCATAGTTCCATTTAGAGGCCAATGAGTAATCAAAATCTGTCTAATCAAAAGCTTATTAACAACAAATGATAGCTTCTGTTCAAAGGTGCCTTTGGAATACAAATTACATTTACAAGCAAGGACAAAACAAGAACAAAACAGAAAGCAAAAGAGAAAGCTCATGGGGGAATTGGTATCCTAATCAAAAATCCCATCAGACACATGACTTTCAACAGGTTTCCTACCACAACCACCTGCCATAGGCGTTCATTCGAGTTGCAGCAATGTGGCTACAGTGGCTGCTATATTTTCATTTTCATGCTTTCCGTATCTCTGGTAAAAAGTTTACCTATTTTTAAAACATTCTTCAAAATTAGCAGATCAAATATATAATCATAATAATGATATCTAAGTCTGCAAAAGGCAAAGCTGTTTAAATGCCTTAAATCCTGGCTAACAATGTTTTATATTCCAAATCGAAAGCTGCTGAAAGCAACAATTGTTCTTGTATTACAAATATATATTTTATTTGTTTATATTTCCTTTGAACGAAGGGAAATATATATCCGTAAATGTATATTAAATCGTATGAAGAATATGTCCAAAAATATATGAGAGTAAGAAATACAAATATAATACAGAATTACCGACAATAAAAATCGGTCCGTTTTGTACTGAAATGTTAGTAAGAGTAAGCGAGATCTTATTGTAGATTAATGGTGACTTAGAAAATTATTGACTTTATTTAATACAGGATTAACTTACAGTCGGCAGGGTAAACTTAATTTCTTCATTATAACTATTATCCACGTATGACTATAAAATAATAGCAACCAATGAATCGAGATGTCTGAAATCACATAAAATCGCATTGCTTAGTTTTTTGGCCATTTCTCAACTGAAAATGTTTATTGGAGTTTTTATATTTCTTTTATTGGTATACACCTAAGTTGCTGACTCTGTATTAAAATTCTTTTCAATCTTCTTGTCCGAAATCTCGCTTCAAAGGGACTTGCACGTTCACATCTTGTCACTCGTTTTTTTAATTTTGTATTATTCACTCCATTAATCAGAATGAAAATCACTTTATATATTTAACTAACTTTTTAATAATGTAATTTTTTGTGTTTTTCATTTTAATTTTACTTGGTGATGGATAGATTACCGATCGTCGCGAGCTATCAGTCTACGTCCTGAACGAAGCCTAAGCCAGGGATTCACATCACTGGAATTGGATACGGTGCTGGAGGAGCGCTGTAGCGACGTTGAGCAAACACAAACAGAAATTTTAAATGCCGAGTCACCCATGGACACTACGTCCTACAAGATGTCCTTTTCCTCGAGCTAACATTTAGCAACACAGCAAAAGTCCCAACCACAGAAGGAACAGCAGCAGTCAATGTTGGCGACACTTCCTACCAGTCCGGTTCCAGAGAAGCTAACACTTTCCTCGTCTTCTGCATCATCATCACATCTGCTACAACCACCGCAATTGAGGAGGATGGCCAGCGTCCGAGAACCTTCACATGAACAGTCTATTGCCTTGGCCAAGCGACGAAGTCGCCTCCATGAATTGCGAGCCGCCAGTAGTGGCAGTGGCCATACATCAGAGGCAGCTGCAGCCTTTGGCAAACGCCAGTCGAAACGTGACCGGCACCGTGGTGACACCAAAGGATCTGACGTACCGATACGGAAATCCCAGTCTCTTGATGCTAACGAAAGCTTTTCATTGGCCAGCATCCAGTCTCCATTATGGGTGACCCTTACGAATGCCCGTACTATAGAGGAACTGGCCCAGCAAAAGCTGTAAAATAGAAATAATAATCAAATGTTGTTAATTACTTAGCTATTGATCGATCTTAATGATCACCGACCACCACCGACCAGCAAAACCCAAATCCAAAAATCCACATATATGTAGTAGCTAAATCCATTTGAATGTAAATGTTTAGACAGAAAAATTATAAACAATATTAACTAATATACAAGAATTTGCATTATTAACTAACTACAACTAATGACCAAAAACAAAAACGCTCAAAAAAATTAAAATAAACCTGCAATTCGATTGACATAAACTTTTGTTTTATATGGTTGAAACTTTTATTAAATAATATTAGTATGTTTATTTAAATAGGTAAAAAATACCCAATACTCTACACAGATTAAAAAAATTATTTTATTTTATTATCAAAGGACTCAGTTTTCATTTCGGCAGCTCAAAACTAACGTGTGCGAAACGGAATTAATGAATAAATTGGTAATCAAGTACTTTACAGAATTACAGATCTGTTTTTACTTTTCTGGTATCTTACGATACTTATTGTCATAGCTGCAATAAGTAATTAAAAATATACTACTTATATAAGTAATTAAAAATATATTATGAATTTGATTTTACCAATTTTTTTAGCACTGAGTGCACTTCATTGTGTTCCTTTTGTTCCTTAAGATTCTGAATATCTTAATTTAGAAAAAACGAGGACTCAGTTGGTTATTTAGTCGAAGTCAATTCCTTGGGTATTAAATGTCTGAAATTTTAGTTTAAATGCATCTATATTGAGTTCTAATTTATACATATGTAAGTGTATTATGTAGTATATTTGTTTTTCTTTCAAACGGAATTCATAAGTTCAACTACATAAGTATGTATTACTAGAACCATTAATGAGAATTACATGGAAGTATGTTAAAAACTAATAACTACTTAATTCAATTATTATCTAGATTATATCAACTATATAAACTATTTTATAAGCTGAATCGGGGCATTAATACAAAAAAATTGCGTTATCGTCTCAAAGTGGAAAATAACAAAGGGTCGGATTTTAAATTAAAACATTCAATCAAAAATCAATTGAAAAAAAAAACAATTCAACAAATCTGTCGATAGGAACGAACCAAAGTACTATTTTATATACATTGCTGGATCACAAGCTAATTTACACAGTCTCCATACTTAAGAACGGAGATTAAATTTATTTTTTCAATATTTTTGGCATAAAACAATACGAAATAGGTCGTAATTTTGTTTTCATTTGAGTGCAAAGACTAAAACCGACTATTCCACAAATTATTATGGGAAAGTCAATGGAAACTGTCGCTTGCATACTAAAGTACCGATTTTCCCATACTGTTTCCATACTTAATTAGCCAGGTAACGCTGTCGAATTTTTGGTCGCTGAAATGTAAGTAACAGGTAGAAGGAATCTCTTAAGACGCTATAAAGTATATATATTCTTGATCCGCATCAAAAGTCGAATCGATTGAGACTCGTCCTTCCGTATACACATAGATCTCAGCACCTATAAGAGCTAGAGCAATCAAATTTGGTATCAACATGCGACTAGAGTCAACGCAGATTAAGTTTGTATCATATTTTTGCCACGCCCACTTCCGCCGTCGCAATTTAGAAAAAAAAAATTGAATAACTAGAGCTGTATTAAAGGTATCGTATTTTTATTTGACACAGTTAACCAAATTGTCAACCAAATCGGCCAATAAATATCGAATATCGTATACGTATATCGTAATTCGTACTGAATACTGTACCTTATATCCGATCAGATCCGACCAATTTTAAAACATGAAAAGTGAACACATCTAAAAAGGTTATCTATTAATTTTTATCCACACAGCTTGAAAATTGATGTCCAAAAGCTGAAAAGAAACAGACGACGGGGTTGATCCGATCTGATGATGATCATACTATTTTAAGGCATGGAGAGAGGTTCAGATCAGAAAAAATAAAAATTACACTAACCTTGTTTTGAAATTTTTTCACTTCAATCAATTGAATTGGCTATTGTTCGAACTATATCCCGATCTTACATATTGTTTTCATAGATAAAAACGATTGACATTATTATTATTTTTTTGTTGTATTGTAGGTTTTATAAATACATATGTTTTTATTTAATTTTATTAATTTTTATGTTTGTTTACTCATTTTTTGGCAACATGTTAACAAAAATATTTTGTTTAAATGTACATAGATTTTTCTTTCGTTTTTCTTTTTCATTCACTTTTTACTTTTATTTTCTTTTTACTTTGCTTGTTATTTAATAATGTGCATTTTCTGTGTGTATGTGGGTAGGTTGGTGTGTGTGTGTGTGTGTTTGTGTAGGTGTGAGTGTATGGGCGTACTGTTTTTAAATGGAATGATAAGACGCGGCATTAATAGATTTACTTCGATTTGAATTTTAAATATTTTAGTAGTATCGATTAAATGTATGTACTTATTTTGGTGGGCTCACAATGCGGACTTGAAATGCTTATTTCTTTAGCGGTGTTTAATTTTGATATGAATTTTATCGGTCGAACTGTTCAGAGCTAAATGCAACTATTGCCAGAGACCAGAAAGCCATGCCAAAATGAATTTCGTTTACAGTGACGGCACACTTGTGTCTTAAGGGCAGCTTTCACGATTTTATATTGGTTTCTTATTTCGAAAAGATGTATAAATTATACATTCTGATTAATCAATAAGATATCGATATAGAGCAAAAATAATTTTTAAATTGTTTAAGTGGCAGGGTTCAATTAGTTAGCCAAAAAGGGATTACGCTTTTACATGCAGATATATATACAGATACATATAGATATATAGCATATCGGTTTTCAAAGGGTTTAAACCGATTTACAAAATATTTATATGGAAGGGTTTAATAGCGAAACCTTTAGGTATTAACGGAACATGTCGACTTAATTTGGTCTGAAAAGCATATAATAAAAACTGCCTAACAGTTTTGTGCCATTACATTGCCAGTGGCTTTTCTTCTCTCTACATTAGTTTGAAACCAATCCGTAGAGATGTGAGGCGTTTGATGGTGCGTTTAGGAATATGGTTAAAGTGTTGGAATGTACATATGTATGGTGGATTGGTGCTGCTGTTGTGGCGCTAGACAGAATTTAATAAGTACTACGACATACAGACACACTGCCATAAAAGATCAAACAGCTCTTAAATAGGATTGGCAACTGCTCAAAACTAATTGCTACTATATGTATGTTTGTATGAACAAATTAATATCAGTGGTTCATGTTTACATGTGGTAAATATGTATATATATATATATATATAAAGAGATACATATTTAAATATTGTTAACAAAAAGTTGTAAATGCAAATTGTTTCAATCTTTTCTTTTTGCTTTTTCTGTTTTGTTTTGTTTTTTGTTTCTTCTAAAGGGGAAGGAGGGGGAGAGTGGTATTAAAAAGGTTTAATTGCCGCTTTATAGAAAATCCCCTGCATGTGTGTGTTGTGGATTGATTGGTGGGTGGAGGTGTGTAGGTGGGTGGGTGTGGGTATGTGTATGTGTATGTGTGAGTGCCATGTACAGTTAAACATATAGTTTTCCTTTAATATTCATATATGTATGTATGTATATATGTATGGTATATAAGTATATACATTTTGGGTATACAGAAAAAAAAAATTATAATTAAGCAACAAATACAAGCGTACAACAATAAATTAATTTACCCTTGCCGTTTCTTTGTTCAATTGCAGCAAACTAGTTACATTTCTGTTCAGTTACTATATAACTATATATTTTATGTATCTATGTATGTATGTATGTATGTTTGCTGTGTTGCTATCAAAATCGGAAATCAAACTAACTAAACTGCTGCGACGCTTCTTTTTCTTAAGCATACTATACATATGTATCTGTATGTATATATGTATATATATATATGTATGCAATTGTATTTATACATATATATAACTAATTCCAAATACATTTATTTTGCTTCACCTTCTTGGTATGTATGTATGTATATATGCGTGTTTATGTGTGTATTAATGGTAATATATACATATGTATATATATATATTTGTATATACATATATATGGTTGTAACAATTTGTTGTTGTTCATTTTACATACTAAAGTAAACTGGTGGCTTTTATGGCTTAGACTTAAAACTTCACATTAAGCTTTAAATATACATATAGATATATATATATATTTGTATGTGTATATATATATATATATATATATACATACATATATGTATATAAATACATCCAGATATATGCATACATACACACACGCACACACACATAGAGACCCATATACATATTTAGTGTATATGCATGCCGACATACATTCCTATGTATATGTATATACATATACATATATAATTGTGTATATTAGCTCTTAAACATAAATTAACAAACTATGTAAATATGTATATAAGCATTAGTACACTGCTTTTGCGCTATCTTTTTGCATCTCTGCGTTCTTATTCTTTTTCTTCTCCTCCCTTTTCTTCGTCTTGGTTATTATTTTTCTTTTTTTTCAATTTCTTTTCATACATTCCTATTTTCCATCCTTTTTTTATTTTTTACAATAATTTTACAGTTGCAGGGGAGTGTGGAAAAGAGATAGTTAGAGAAAGCGCCTTCCAAACACACACTGACTGTCCTACTTTAATGGTACGGCTTAAGGTGCTCGACATAATTCTCCGGTATGAGTCCTGTCTTCCCATTTAGCGTTCCTTGCAACCAACCAGGCTCGTGAGAGAAACGTACTGCAAATGGTATGAATAATTTATTAGTTTATAGTTAATAAATTTTTATAATATTCTATTTTATTGTTTTCTTAACTGTCTCAAATTGAATCAAGACTGATCCAAGCTAGTTTACACTATTTTCTTTTTTTTGGTCACAATAATAGATTTCTTTAGAGTTTATAGAGTAATTACCGTTTGTTATAATCTGATTTGGTTCAAATGATAATTCCCCCTCGCTTTCGCCCATGCAAGCATACAGGGTGCGTACACGTCTAAAAAAGAAATGATATAAATATAATGAAAATTTTGTAAATTCATTTGATATAAAATTGAACTTACGCCGTTCCCGTGGACAGATCCCGTTTAATTTGGTTAATATCGCGATTACGATGCATTTTCGTGGGTGCATAGTCGGCGCTCTCGTTGGTGGAACCACTGCCACTTAGGCTACCCATTCCGCCGCCACCAATCATTGAGGGTGCAGCTGTCGCTGTGACAATATCATCGCAGGTGGATCCCAACAGTGTGGATAGAGACGAGGCTTGCGTTGCTATTGGGGCATAGTCAATGGAGCTACGTGTGTTAAGCAGGCGGGCTACATTGGCGCTGCTGACACTGCCAGTGACTATACCGCCACCGACACCACCTCCACCACCGCCGCCCAAGCCATTGTTGGATGAGAGTGAGTCGCATACACTTTCATTTGAGCTGGAGGTGGAAGCGGCCGCCACCGGTGAGTAGTGTTTGGCCTGACCATAGCCAAAGTGGCTGCGCTGTACAGGTGGATGCTGTTGGGGACCACTTGACGCATTCCCTCCACTTCCCATTAGTCGCTCTTTGCGCATTGCAGCCGTCGGCGGGGACACATTGTTCAGACTAAGCCGGTTGCTAGTTGCGCCCCCGACAGATGGATTTGTATAGATGTGACTACTGGAAGCGGACTGTGTGACCGGTGTGGCCGTTGCCATTAGAAAGTCCGCATGCCGTAGGCTATTGGTAGCTGTGGCGGGTGTTGCATGATGCGCCTGCAGCGTCGTTCCACCATTGGTGCTGGCGCCGGCGCCCAGTATCCCATAAACGGCAGCTGCAGCTGCTGCATCAGAACTCGAACCAGGACCCGAACGACGTCCGGTAATATCGCTTTGTGTCATAGAATGCAAGTTTTTAATGCTACCCAATTGGGCCGGCCTTGACCCATTTGTAGCATGCGGGGATATAGTAAGAGATGAGCCGCCGCCACCTCCACCATTGCTGCTGCTGCCGGTGGTGCCGCCCGGTGGAGTGCTGCTACTAGCACTAGCCGGTCCA
Source organism: Drosophila emarginata (assembly GCA_037075365.1). NCBI lineage: Eukaryota > Metazoa > Arthropoda > Insecta > Diptera > Drosophilidae > Drosophila > Drosophila emarginata. The sequence continues at coordinate 356,127 of JBAMCD010000174.1, forward strand.
TGAGCATAGATCATGCCATTTGGAATATTCTGCAAGCTGGATGACATTGTGGAATCTGTATAATTCGACTTGGTAACCACTCGATAGACTTTCTGCTGGGGCGAGTACATAGAGCTGCGTCCAACGCTCCCGCTACCACCGCCAGTCGATGCTGCCTTATTGACTTGAGAGGCTCGGGGCATACGGGTGGGTGGACTGGCACCAATTGGATGAACATTACCAACGCCGGCAGCTCCGCCAACTGTACCGCTAGTAAGAGAATTACCAGCCACTACTCCACTGCTTGGATCGTTCTTAAAAATACGTTCATAGTTCTCGATTAATATATTGATGACAATGTTGTTGAACTTAATGTCCAGAATGGCCGCCACTGTCTCTTCCAACGGTCGCAGTAATGTTGGCCCAAAAACCACACCCAAATTGAATACAGACATCTTGTTTTTCTCGTACTTTCGCGATACTCTACAGGATGAGAAAGATCGATTTATGGTTTATTTAATCCAAATTCATTATATTTTACTCACTCAGTTAAATGCCGAATGACCATGTCGAGCATTTCAAAATTTGTCTGCGGCAATTTGTAAACTAATTTGTGGACATCGTTCACACGCTGAGCGAGACATTCCTTCTCTGTAAATTATAAAATGGAAAATATATTAACAAATATGATTAAATTAATTAATTACCAAATATGGATAATGCTGTAGTTAATATATTTTTGTCAATTCCATTACTTCTAAATTCTAATAAAACTTACTAATAAGAGATCAACTGGGAATTACTTCCTGTCACATCTGACAAATTATATTTCATACATACATATATCCTCCTATATTCATACTATATCCATATATATTCTCAGTTACAAAATATGAACATTTTTCAGCCTTTTTAAACTGCTAATACAGGAAATTCTCTATAGTAAACTTCTACATAATAAAGTTCTCCGTATAATGAATAAATTTCAAAGATACAGCTTTCTCATTCTATATATATATGTATATATCATAATGTCTTTATAATGATAATTCTACAAAATTAACTCTCTTCTGGTCCGGTGCGAATTTATTATAGGAAATTCTACTATAATTAATTGAAAGAAATTCCAAAAAAAAAAAACACATTTAAGCGGAATGCTCCATATTTCATATGTATGTTTATGTAGGCGATATCGGTTATGAGCCTATCGTTCTTTTTTTTATACCCTTGAATAGGGTATTATAAAATTGGTCACAACAGCAAGGAAGCGTTTCCGACCTCATAAAGATATCGTATTTTCATTTTGAACACTGAATTATACACATAAAATATGTACATATATCAGTTGATCAAATTTCATCGGACAATAAATAACCTAAACTAAACTTAACTTTTGTACTAAAATGCTAAGTTCAACCTTAGCTGATAAGAGTAAGCAAATTTTATTTTAAATTTGATAAAAAATTCATGGAAATTTCACTTTACAAAGTACCTCTTCTCTTCTTGGTATTCAGGATATACTCAAAATCGGCACAGACTATTTGATAGTCCTACTATACAGAGAATATAACAAATATAGATAAAAATATCGACAAAGTTTTAACAAGTCGAAAAAAAGGAGTTTTAGTATGGAAAACTTTTTATATTTTTAAAGCTACTCATACTTGTACTATTTATATACTCATACACTTCTTAATGATTGATTAAAATCGGTTAACTATATCATATATATAGTTACTATACAAACAACCAATGAAGCTTTTTCATATCAATGCTTAAATTTAAATTTTTACTGCTAACGAAAACTGATTATTTTTGATTTGGATTTCATAACAGTGAGTTTTTAAATGAAGAAGGGTGTACAAACTTCGGCATGACCAAAGTCAGAGGAGGCGTCTAATTGTCTTTTGTTTTGTTTATGGATTATTACTTACTGGCTGCTTCGATAAAACCACTGTGATATTGATATGTCATCAATGGCTCGTGCAGATTGCGTAAATACATTTTCAGGGCACTGGCAATAGTATTGCTCTCCATGAGATCACGATACTTTTCATCACAAAATACATCCTCCGTTTCTTTGCGCTCCATGCCCAAGGCGAGAAGCTTATTAATTTTGGTACCCACTCCGCTCTTTCGATAAATGCCTTCGTCTTCTAGACCACGGCTCTCCAGTATTTGAATACAGCGTCGAACGAACATGAATCCAGTCTCATCCAACTGATACGCCTCACTGGCCTTCATTTTCCCTGGTGCTAGATAGGTCTGGATAAGGGAAGAAATTGATTCAATTGTCGTTAATCAGTTGGAAGAGTATTGCAATAAACTTACCGGTTCCGTGCCATCCATGGCACTAAGCCAAGAGCGATGATCCTTTTCGCTCAGAGCTTGAAATGTATAGACAATACCAGGTTTCTCCTTGAATGTCAAATCGAAACAGAATCGTTTCTCAAACTCAGATGCCCGACGCTGGCATGAGGATAGAGTTAGCTTCTCGTCTTCACGGGCCTCGGGACGAGTAAAGCTGTGGTTCATCTGATTGAATTGAAGCATGGTGAACTCGCGTTTCTGCTTCTTGAATGTGCAATAGTACTTTGTCCATGTTGCTTTAAATGGCTCTAAAAGTGAGATTTTCAGAAGGGAACCTAAGATACGTTTGCAGTTAAAAGTCAGTTTGAGTTCGGTGTGTTCAGTGTGCGATTGATTTTGATTTGATTGTTTGATTGGTTGCGTATGGGTTCGGTGTGTGTTGTATTGGATTGATATATTATGGTTTAATATGGTTTTGGATTTGGTTGGCGATATAGTTATATTGAATTGGTTGCGTAGTCGTAGTTACAGTTGACACCAAAAGCACACGGAAGGGTAAAAAAGAGATGGAACCAAACACATAGAACGATAAATTATACATAGTAATAATTAATGGAAAAAAGAGACATTGTACATACATACATACATATGTACATATGTACTTAATGCAGTGTATACATATTTTTTTGTACAAAAAATACTTATATATAATACATATGTATATAGTATATGTATGTATGTACATTGTACATTTGGACCCCGATTAACCGGATACCCCTAATATCCAGAATAAAAATGAATTTGTTCCCTTGTCGCCAAATTATTAAACAAATAATGCTGATAAATACAAATGTTTCTCATACTACTTAGGCGCATACTTTATGCCGTTCCAAAAATCTTATGTAATTTTAATTGCATTTATTTTTACAAATATTGATTGTTTGGTTATAAAAAAACGTTTGTAAAAATAAGAAACATTTGTTTGTTAATTGATTTAACGATATGTATACAGTTTTATTAAAAATTTTCATTTTGATTTACCGAAATTTTCGATTTTCCGTGATCCCGACTAATCAAGGTCCAACAGTACATATTTTTTTTTATTTATTCATACACCAAAGAGCCTACACCCATTATTGTCATAATAATTAATGAAAAGTTTACTCACTTTTTTCCATTAAAAACAGATAGCCACGTTTTGTGAAAATCTCCTCAGATTTCTGTTAAGAAAATAAAAGATGAAAAAAATTAACAATTTGGAAGATGAAATACATACATTCAGTGAACTAAAAACTTTATAAAAACAAAAAAGTGTTAAAACTTCACATTGGATGAAATGTAAAAGAAAATATTAAATTCCTTTGAAATCGAAATCTAAGAGGGATGACTATTTTTTTATTTTAGGACTTAAAGCCGAGAAAACAAAGGTTTGATTTATTCAAAAACTGTTTAACTACAAATTTAGAGTTTTCGTGTGTTGACTTGAAAAAACTTTCCTATTTAAGCATTAGAACAAACTTCTTTGAAATCCGACAATATTCTCTATATTTTTTTAGCAAAAGATTTAATGTTTATTTTATTTGTTAGCTATTCTCTTGTTATCATCAGTAGTTTATTTTGTTCAACATAATCTACCAAACATATTGACAAAAATCGACTTTTAAAGCGTAAACAATTTTATCATAGCATAATTCCAAATTATCTTTATCTTATATAACGTGTGATTAATACATTGAACATATTCACAATCTCTGATATATCTCTCAAATCAATCTGACGATCGTTCAACAAGAATTTTTATTAATTAATAAAAAAATGAGCACAAACCAATATATCCAACTTTTCATTAAACAATTCTTGTTATACCTTAATTAACAATAAACTGTTTTAAAATATATTTAGATTAATTTCACTAAATTGACACAAAGTTTTTGGTTCATTTGATGGTATGGTTAAAATTTTTTTTTATTTGTTTTATTTATAATTACCGTGCGTTTTTCCATATATTTGGTTTTCAATTCAGTGACTTTTTCACGTGCCTCCTCAAAATTTTCACGTGTCTGTTGAGTAATTGAAATAATTTTGGAAGAAAAGAAAAAAAAAATAAAAGCAATTAGAGTTTATTATTTGGAGAGTTAGGAGTTTTATCATTCCGAACTTTACCTTTTGCACCTTATGTCGCAGATCTTGGAGATAGTCGCGATGATCCTCTGCCTGCTCGTGTGCTGTGTGGTAGAAAACCAGCCAACCGGAAATGAAGGCCAACAGAATTTCGACAAATTCGAATTTAATGCGCTCCTGCACTTCCTGTATGCGCAGGACATAGCTTAATGACTCCTGAATATATTCACGCTCATGCATGCCCAAACTGGCATCGGCCTGTAAATAAATTGGCATTGAATGCGATTTATTTATAGCCTCAAAATTCATGTATGGGCATATATATATATATATATATGTATATAAAATAAATAAATGTATTATTCTACTAAGAACTGTAAAGAATTTGAAGTTGTCAAAATTTTACATTTGCCACCATGGACGTAGCGAAGGGGATTTTTAGTTAAACACATACAAAAAGTGGCAACAGATTTATAATTTTGCTGCAATCGGGTACCCCCTCTATAAATTAGATCCTAGCTACGACCTTGTTTGCCGCCGAATTTTCAGCCACAGCTGTCAATTTTGAGTGCTCTTTGTGCACTTTGACCTTTTATCGGCATTTACCGTATGCATACACACATTTTAATTATACTCCCACCGTCTCTTTCTCACACACACCCACACACAAACGCATACACGTGCTTTGAAAACTTTTCATTGGCCAAATTGTTGCTTGTATATGTATACATTTATATGTGTAAATAGAAATGAAAATAAAATACATATATGTATGTAAGATATTGTCAAACGAATCTACAAATCAGAAAATACTTTTGGTATATATTTATTTTTAATCTTACTCCATATTTATCCTTTTGACATCTAAAAAATCTGTGCACTTGCATTCACTTTTCTATTAAATATTTTATACATTTATGTTATTTATATTCTCAAACTTTTATTAATTTATTACCCTGTTACTAATAAATATGCAAATAATTATTATAATATATGCATATACAAAATTTGTATATATAATAACCGATATTGTTATCAAAAGTTTTTAAACGGTTCATATTAAATTATTTTAAATTATTTTGATTAAGGTTTTATTAAAAAAAAATAATAATAATTCTTATTTTTATTTATTATTATTTTTATATTAATACCTATCAAATAAGTAAATCTATTTGACCATCACGATCAGTTGAGTTCACAGATCTTTTCAGATCATTGTCATGGAGAATTTCCAGTTGGAGTTCATCAATTTTGTATATAGTATAAATCAATATAGAAAGGCTTTAACATATTTCAGATGCAATTGATCAGAGGAATACTTTACAAAAAATAATTTGGCCTTTCATTATAGGTACAATATAGATATCAAAAACATTCCTCAAAAAACCCTATAGCTGCAATCTGTTGAATAAATAGTTATAGAATTAATTTAAAAAAAAATATTTCAAGAACCATTTGGGATCGGAGAAATCAACTAACATTGTGAAATGAAATTGAGAGAGATTCTATTCAAAATGGTTACTAAGTTTTTTCTAAAAATTTATTCAGAATCGCTCATATTTTATTTATTGAATTAACCTAAAGAAGATTTTAAAGATGTCGTCCTTATTAATATTATTTACAAATAATAGCTTATTGAAATCCAATTTGGAAGCGTTTTTAGCTTTAAAGCAAAATATAGACAAGAAATTGAAAAACTTAAAATATATACATATAAATTATTTATAGTATGTACTCTACATACATTTAAGTTAAGTAAACGTTAAACGAAGCAACTAAAACTAACAAAGAAGAAGTCCTTGGAATATACATTTTCATTGGGGTTTTACAATAGACACCTGTTAGTTGTCGACTCACATGAACTCCAACCGTCACTTATATAGTCTATATGGTTGTATCCCATATAAATAAATTATTATACGCTTAGCCAGGACACTTACCACAAACGGGATCGCATGTGGAAGGATTGCATTTGGATTGCATTATAAACGACTCTCATCAAAGTGCAGTGGAGTGTTTGCAAGGAGGCGACACCGCCACCACCAATTGCCAGGAAAAAGTAACTCCTACTCCTATACTGATATTATGACACTTATATTGGTACAATCGAGTGGCAACAAAAACACTGGCGAAATTAAACTTTTCAATTAAAACAGCCAATTATAGTTTATTAATTTCATTTCACACATATTGAGAATTTGGTATAAAGTTTATGTAGGCGTGATGATGATACACAGAGGCGGTGGCCTTTTTCTCTGTCTTATTTATAGTAAAATCTTTTAGTTTAAACTCAAGTGTTTTTTGCATATTTAGGCGTTGCATTTACTTAAAACATTTATGTTAAATGAAAAGGAACTCTTTGATAATTTTTAAAGTTTTTCTTTTGTTTTTCCTTGTGTTTTGGATGATTTTTTTTTCTTTCGTTTTATTTTTTTGTTTTGATTCCTGTTGGCTGGAGTCGTGACAGAGTTTCAACTGCTGCAAGTCGATGTGATTTAGTTTTAGATAGCTTTATGTCCATTCATACACATATGCCAAACACACACACAAACACCCACACACACACACACACACACACACACATGGACACACGCACTCACGCACTCACGCACGCATAAACGCAACTGAGCGACGTAACGCGCACTCCAAATTTCTGCGCAAATTCTTGTTATTGTGTGGTAAGAGGAAATCAGAAAGGTTTGGCGGCGCCACAGCTACATATCCCCCCACTCTATGTTACAGTTAGAAAAAGAAGAAGAAAAAAACAACAACTTTACCTCAAGAGAAGCACCAGCTGAATACCCCCAACGAATGGTAAAGCGCCTGCGCTGTACGAATGGAGTATCCATCCTTTAGCGCGATAAGAAAAAAGCAGACATGATGAACACTATGAGAGAGCCAATGGCAAGTAAACAAGAGGAGAAAGCAGTTGAAGAGCAAATCACAATAATAAAAGCATATGAGGAAAAATAACCATTTTGACAGGAAAAAGCGCAAAAAGCATGCTGTAAAGCGCCATTGTCAAAATCTCAAAGCCAAGTCCTTATATATCGATTAATGCGCATTTATCGATAATTTTCAAACAACTGTTTTAAACTCGCTTTAAATTTGTCAAGCCTCACTTTCATTCTGATTTTCTGTAATATTTATAGTACCAATAGGTCAAAGAAAGTTTTCGTAGAAAATAAAATGCTGTTTTTGACCTAACTTTTATAATTCTAAATGAAACTTAAAATTTTGATAGAAATAGGTGAACTGATCTGCTGATCGATCCCAGAGTATTAACAAGTCTTAGGAACGTCTGAAATATTCCACGCCTCTTTAATAAAATGTTTCCTTTATCGTGATTTTCTTTATTTATAATTTCTTAAATGAAATTTGATTGAATTATCGAGAACTTAAAATGACGTTAAGTAACAAGCTTTGTAAGCTCTAACAAAAGCAGTTAGAAGCTTCAATACAAAGTTGCCACGTTGCTGAGAGAGCATTTCAGAGAGCAAAAAAGCCCCCTCAACTCCAGATGCAAGTCCTTTGGGGTGACTTCAGATGGCGGATGCCCACAGCTTTCAGATTTGTATTTATAATCTGCGTGGGCCGGCATTTTGCCTGACTGTATTAACTTTACCCACACAATCAGAATCAAATGCGCCAAATGAGAACAGAACTAAATTAAGATGATAAATATCTGAAAAGGTCACTTTAAAATTTATATACCAGCAGCTCTGACACCCCCGCAGGCCACTCTGCCAACGCTCTGCCCACCATACGAACGAATTTCTTCGCACAACTATGAATAGAAATTCAATACAGAATTTGGTTTAGATACACCAAAAAGGGAAAAGATTTTCCTAGAGTTTGGTTGAGATAACTTGCAAAACATAAACGTAGAAACCTAATGTTCCAACAATGGATTTACAATGTAGTAATACGAACTGATTAACTTAAGAATTCAAACTAGACCAAAATTCATTTTCAATCTTAGACTAATAAAAAGCTGCAAGGACATTAACGGTCTCTGCAAAAAGTAAAAAAAATGTAATAGATTTATAATAATATTTTGTATGTTCTTTATAATTAAATATAGCTATTATATTATATACATATACATATGTGGAGAAAATCATATGTTATCTTCGATTTCGAGACAAATATTTGCCATGAGACCTCCTCAATCCTCCCCAGTCCAGTTTGCTTTTAAAATTACCCCACAAATAGAAATATATAAAGGAGTCGAATATTATCGAAAATATGCACATTGGATTAACACAATTTAATGATTATTTTCAAATTATTGTCATTATTTCCACACGTTGTTTTGGAGCAAGGCGATATAAAATTGTGTAGCTTTAAAAAAAAATTGGTAACACGTGGTAAATGTCAAAGTTCTTCAATAAAAGATTAAAGAAAGCTTACATTATTTATGTGATTTACATTTAGTTAAGAAAAAAACTAAATCATATATAAATATCAAAGAAACTTCGGCCGCAACGAAAAATTCAACTCTTTTTTGAAATCAATAAAATAAATGACAAGCATTTTATACAAAAAAAAAAAAAAAATAAACTAGACCAAAACTTGTTACATACATCTTCAGTTTTAAGTTTTCTCATCACCCTTAAGAAGAGCACTTTTAAAAGTCTAAAACGTATATTCTATGATTCGAATAAAATTCTCTGTGAACACAATATTTTGGAATTCCTTCTGACTATTTTACCAAATCGATTGACTAATTGGCTAAATATTAGACAAGAAAAATCTGAGAAATTGTTTCACATTAAATTGCTCAACAATATAAGCTTAATAAATGGGCTTATTATCCTAGAACGGTATATTGTTTGATGGTTGCTGAGGTGGAAGGGGTGGTTTTTGTCTAGGGGTTGGTATTGTCAAAGCGCATTAGCAAACAGAAAGGAAATACCAATATAGAAAAACACCGGCAACCAACAACAATAACAACAAGAGCAACACCATCGACAGACGACGCGTGAGAGATAATGAGTTATGTTGCATGACTGTTGGTATACCCAATACTGTCCCGGCGGTTTGCCAGACTTGCATTTCTCATATATGTATGTATATATACATATATCTACATAAATATGCATGTATGTATATATATTGTTGGGGGGGGGGGGGGGTATAGCAAGGCCAGGATAATTTGAAGAAAACAGGTTGGATAGCTGACACGCATGCCGAAGCACTTGGCGACACTGCGTAGAAAATCAATAGAAAACAGTGACTGGTCTTTGGGGTTGCAGTTTGCAAACGAGGTGTCATTGATAAGTTTACCTTAAACGGAAAATAAAATCTAAAACAAAAAAAAAGCATTAAAATGTGATGTTTATCTAAGCGAGAGATTTCTTTTTTTTTTTTGTTATTTTTATCTTTGTTACTAATTAAACGATTAAATGGCAAGATTTATTCAATTCATTGGCAAACTTGGCAAAGACAAGAAATAGTCCGATTGACTATTGTAACCACTTTATATACTAAATCGTTTACATTTTATTTTTTCCAAAAACATTATGATTACCCCTTTGTACATAAATCAGTCATGCTAATGGATATCCCACAAACTGTTCTCCCTCTCCAACTTTGCTCCCTGGTGCATTTGTTGTCACGTCTGTGGACTTAAACGATATTAGTCGTCGACAGTGCAAACAAAGTTTAATACGAATAACAAAAAAATAATACCTATAATACGTAAGTACAGTAAGTATTCCATATATAATCTTCTACATGCATACATATTGCAAACAAAGTTCATTTTCCGTTTCTATTTTTTTTTTTTTTTTTTTTTTTTTTTTCATATTTGAATACGAAAATTGGAAATATTTATCGATTGATTCAAACGACCCAAATTCATTGACCGTTTGGATTACCCACCTACTAATTTCCGAAAACGTGTACTAAATTTTAAAGCAAATACATGTATACGTAATTAGACGAAGGCTGCAACATGCGTCTTCAGCAAGTGAAACTTTCGATAGTCTCCCGCTGTCTGTGGATGCAATAATGGTCATACACATCATTAGTTTACATGGCTCATGGGGCAGCAGCCTGTTTACATTGGCCGCAAAAACAAAAACCGAAAAAAAAAAAAACAAAAAAGAATAATATAAACTGTCTATACATTGCGGCTTATTCCGGGGCATCATTGAAAAATTCAAAAGCCTTGCCATATGAATCTCGGAATTGCATTGCCCCACACAGTTTATTGACTTTGTCGGCTATTTTCTACTCTAGACGAAGGTATTATAAAATTGTTAACAAGTCTGTAACCATCAAATAGTATAATAAGTAAATATGTAAGTTCCATCTGTTTCGCCAGTTTGGTAATGGAATAATAATAATAGTTCACTATTATAAGGCTAGTCCCCAGAACGGGTTCGATAAAAAATATATGGAATTGGTTTTTACTATGAGTCTTATTACCACATTAAAAAAAAAAGAGATTATTATTGTATTTCAACAATTTTAAATTAAATTTAAATGTAGTAAAAAATATCAAATCAATGCAACTTTCAATATTTAGGCACTTGATTTAAAAAAAACTAAATAATGCTATTCTCTTCATTTCTCAGAACAAAGCGGTTTCGACCTAAACAATATATATAATCTTGACATAGTCAATTAGTTTTGATCAGCATCAATAACAGAATCGATACAGTTGATATTTTTATTAGGTAGTTTAAGATCTTCAATTAGTCAGATTAGACAGCTAAAACTTACAGCCATTATAGGAATGTGTCAAAAATTAGTTTAATAATAAGAATTAATAGTTGAAAGTTACAAAATATATGTATATACACAAAATTGTATACATATATACAGCATTGTGATTTCGTTAAATAGTCAAAAACGAGAAGGGTATACAATGTGCCACGCGACCAAAGTTAGTTTTTCAGATATTCATCAAATGGTCATCAATTTGTGCCACAGATTTTTCGGTGACTTTGCAGCTATGTACATAGTTTTACTATGTATACTCGTATATATGTATACTTTTATATACATTCTTTTTATATGTATACTCGTGATTTCATTCTTTAGCAGGAACAGCATATGGACATTTCGTTTACAGTCCGGTAATAAGTTCGGTCAAGCGCATGTCTGGCAAATAGTTACCAAGGATCAGGGAAACGACCACAGTAGACACGAACATTGAAAATTTTAAGAGGCCATGTATAAGAGAATGGAAGCCAGTACCAACAGCCACCCAGGAACCATTCACACAGTCACAGCCACAGTCAAACATTAATGTACGTATAAATACGTAAACGTTTTTATATGCACATATGTACATACATACATATGCATACGTATATGTATACGTTACATGTATATGTATATAGTTCGACTATATACATAAACAATTGCAGCGCCAGGACGTCGCATTGTATATCCGTAACCATTAAGCTTATAACGGTACAGTGAAAACTCTCTGTCGAATCGTATTAAGTAACCATAAAAATGGTAAATATGTATATCTATTATAAAAATAGTTCATACATATATTTATTTTGTAACTGAATTTTTACATATGTTTATAGGTAAAAAAAAAAAAAGAAGAGATCCACCTTCTTTCCGTTTCTGGAATAAATCGTAATGTAATCGAATGATAAAAAATGTAACTAAATAAAATCCCACAATTAATATATAGGCAACGATTGAAAGAATAAGAATATATATATATATTTTCTGAAGCAGTTGTCACTTTTCCTGATTTCAGTACCATTTAATCGATTTAATTGGCCAATTCCAAACCAACTTTTATTCCATCAAAGAAAAAGAATATGTTTTCTTTTATGACTGAAACACATTCGCAAATTATTGTACAAATTTGTTTGCTCGGTGGCAATCTTCACTGTATATCCTGGATTCCCTTGCTCACTATTGATATAGTTTGACGTAGGTCATGGAACTTTGCACAACTTTTACGAGCGTGTACCACGTCGAAATTGCAGCCAGGCCACAAAAAAAAAAAAACTAGAAAAACACAGAGATGATAGAAGGAAAGAGGGCGGGTGGGCGTCCAGGAGGCGGTGGGTAAATGCAATTCTGTCTGGGATAGTGTGTTTTTTTTTTTTTTTTTTGGCAAAACATCAAATACAATTTTTGGAGAGTCGACGATTGGATTGCATTTTGTGAGAGAACGGAAAAAGGAGACAGATAAATGCTGACTACCTTCTACTATTAGGGCGTTGGCTTACGTTAAACAATAATATATCTATTTTTGTGTATATATATGTACATATGTATATACAAAAGATATTTACCTCTTGTATCGTATTTTCAGGCTTTTTGGTGGACATATTAAGAAAACGCTCTTGCGACTGACAGAACTTTTCCGTTTTCTTATCAAACTTCTTTTTATTTTCTTTAACTCCGCCGATTTGTTTCTTTCGAAAATCCTCTAGTGACTCGATAATATGTTTATCAGCGAGTGTAAGCTATGGGGAAAGCGAAAGATAAACCAATTAATAATGATATAAGAAATATACAAAAAAAGTAACATTGTCATTATTAGTACTAAATAATAGTAAATAAAGGCGTCGTGTATCATCCACTCACCATTTTCTCGCGCTCATCCTCAATGGTGCCAATGATGGCACCAAAACGCTTCAAACTCTCACAAATGACATTCTCATCGTCGGTCTGTGCGGTGCCGATGCACTCAAAATTGAAATCGCTTAGCAAAATTGCCAACTGTTTCATGCGTGTGGAAAGTACTGGAAATGAACGAAAAAAAATAACAACATTAGAATAAAACATATTTTCTATTTGTGTTTGTATAATTTACATATTTAAATAATAATAACACCTAGATTTCTGTTTCAACATTTTCTTTCTTCGACATTTTTGTATAATGTTGAAATTAGCATTTAAAGATTAGAACTATATGTCGTTAATCAATTTTGCTCCAATTAAGTCATGAAATATTCCGATAGGACACACATCGAAATAATGTAAATATGTACGATTTAAAATTTATTTCACTTGTTTCTGTGCCAAAAATCTCGCCACAATCAGAGTTCCAGAGTTTTATTGATTCTTTGTGTATTTTTGGGTGAAGTAAGTTATTTGTATTTAAGATTTATTTCATTGATTTTCACCTAATTCATCCGATCTGATTCAAGTTTCGAGGTAAATGCTGTATAGATACAAATAGCATTTAAGAGCCAAAAAAAAAAAAAATTTATACACCGATTATTCCGATAGTGACTATACCTTATAATAGTCCGATGCGACCAATTTTAAAACTTGCGAAACGTAGACAGCCAAAAAGCTTATCTATCAAGTTTCAGACACATAGCTTAAAAATTTATGTCTAAAAGCTGCGAAGAAACAGACAGATGGACGGATGGCAAAATCAAATCGGATGTTAATTTGATGCTGATCAAAAAAATATATAGTTTTTCTGGTCATATTTGACCAATTTTGTTATTATGAAAAACAAAAGTTAGAGAAACACTTGAAATAAGTCAAATTTAGAGATTTAGAGATTAAAAAAGAAACAATGAATATTTTTTGATCAAGAAATACACCTCTATTTGGCTAGACTTTCACTGTTAGTAACCAATTTCATATTTGCTTTTTTGAGTTTTTTTTAATGCTATCTCTCTCTCACTTGAGTAGGCAATTAAGTCTCTTGATAAGCTGTAATTCCTCTCATTTTAAAGTAATAAATCCGATGTTCTTACTGCATCATATGGATTGGATCCTATAGCAGCTGCTTGACATACTTTAATCGCACTTTTGTTACTGCTTTTCTTTCTCATTAAAAAAAGTCGTTTCGCCGACTTGTGTATACTCTGTATCATCTAAGTTCATGACTTAAAATTTATAAAGTCAAATAAGCATCTTAACACACTGGCGGAATATTGGATAAGTATCCGATTTGAGCGAAATTAATAGATTTCGGTTATACAATTTTAATTAAAAGAAAAATATTTAATAATTTAATATTAAGCTAGTTATTTGTAAACGTTTTCGTACATTTTAGACGGATGCACAGATATTGCTGATCAGAAATATACATACATACATATACATATATATATACAGGGTAAAAAAAAACAAGGGAATTAAAATGCTTAAAAAGCCATAAACAAAATGACAAATGCTTCGCAAGAGGAGCATGCAACATACATACATATACTTGGAAAAAAGAAAAAGAAAAAAAAACAAAAAAAAACTTCTAAACTTTCTTTGGTGATGTCCAATATTTGTATTCAGTTTATTTTCAGTATTCGGTTTCAGGGGCGGGAGAAAGTTTGATCACTTTTTAAATACATATGTATATGTATCTGAATGTGGCTATATAAAGGTGTGTGTGTGTGTATATTTCTATATATTTATTTTTTTATATACCTGCTGATACAAACTTCAATCTAGTGACAATGACTCTTTCTACTATTTTCTATTATAATATAATATCGTAGCTAGCTATTGTAATGTTAATTCATTCAAGGTCATCAAAACTAACAACTACAAACGATATTGTTAACCACAACAACACAATAACAAACAAAAACGAAAACAAGCTTACAATCCATGGGCGTAGCTCATAGGGGGATCATTTACATATACATATATACATTCTTGGTAGGTTTTTATCCGGTTTTAATGGGATCGAATAGGTTAACAGACCAATATTTAACCAATTGAAAGTAAGCAACATAAAAACCAGAAATTCAGAATTTGATTATTCCCATCTATATTCGCTTCTAAATTCCATTCTACACCCAAAAATCGAACTGAGTGATATGGAGTTATATCTCTTATATATTATACAAAATTATACAAATCTACATACAAAAAATATTTCAAATTTGTTATAACACAAAATTGTGTTTAAATTATTCCACTATAAGACAAGTTAGCATTATGTACTTAAGTTGAACAGAATTTTTTATTTCAAAACTCTACAAAGAACAAGATATATATTATATATCATAATTCTTTCTTTCTTAGGTTGAGTGAAAGTTTATATTGTTATTTGAATCAATTTGTGGCGCCCATGGACCTAAATACACACATGTACAGAGATACATCATTTCAGTGTATGTATTCGTGAATATAAATGTTTATGTATTCGTGAATATATAGACAAATCGGCAGTGAAGCGTAGTTATACGAGTTTTCATTTTTATATCACTCTATTTTGCAAAAGATTTTATTATTCAACAATTCTTAATTAATAATTTGTTAATTATTTTGATTTTTATATTAAAGTGTCTAAAATAGATTTAATTCGTGTGTGACCCATTAAACTTTAATTATTAAAGCAATACAGAATATACATACATATATAGTATATATGTATCTTTATTAGATTGCCGTAATATTTATCTATGCATATTCATTAAGAACTGCTTGAACCTAATCTTATAGATATATATCTACTGATTTATAGAATCTTGTTTTTCGTTATCTTTACATTATTTGTATAAATTTGTTTTGATTATTCAATATATATATTTTTATATTTTTATTGAAAAGTTTTGATGACTAAGCCAAAATTTAATGTCACAATCGATTTACATAATTGGTGGATAATAATTTTATTTAATACCGATATGTAAATGAATTGAAATTTTTTTAGTTCCTTTGTAAAGTCATTCAACTGGCGAGTAAAACCCCAGAAAAAAAATTCTCAAAAAATAACATTGGCGAATGCGTTTAAATATTCTTTTAAGTTAAAGGTTACAAATACAACAACAACAGCAGTAGCAACAACAACAATAGCAAGAACAACTTTTGCCGCTCATGTGATGATTGGCGTGGGAAGGGGAGGGGGAAAAACATATACAACGAAATTGGGTCAGTCACGCACACAGCCAATGTGAAATCCAGATTTTTTTTTTCAGCAGCGTCCAAAAACAAAGATAACAACACCATTAACGCACGAAAAGATGCTTTGGGTAGGCGAATACAAAATTATAAAATGAATTACAAAAACAGAACAAAAATTATAATATCTCAGAAGCCAAATTTTAGCCATGTCGAAGTTTATATACCCTTGGAATTCTTGAAATTTTTTAATTAAATATTGAATTCGAAGAATATTTCGAATGACACCGTAAATAGCAGAAATAATATTTTAATACCAAATTCGACTAAGATACATGAGCAAAATTTTGCTCACATTAACCTTATATTAAATATTCCTTTAATATAGTAGACCAATTTGTCCGAAATTTGGCATCAAATTATTAACAAAATAATTTCAAAAATAAAGCCCTCATTTTATACCGATTTTGTTTCCCATGATATAGTAATTCGATCTGAATAATTTATGAATTCAAACTACCTACATTAATAAAAAGGTTATGTACCTAGTTTCATTCACTTAGCTTAAAAACTACTGTCTAAAAAGAGCAAAGAAGCAGACAGACGAACTTGGCTACAACGATAGAATATTGATGCTGATCAAGAATATATACTTTTATATTATATAGAGAATGACACGCTTTCTTCTCTGCTTTACAAACATCTGTCAGATGTTATAATTCCCAAGCAACCGAATTATTTTGTCTCTAAAACCAATTCTAAGCCTGACATCGCACTCACTCCTTGACTTTCTTTCTTTCCTTCTTCTCTCTTGCTCTCTTCGTCTGCTCATTTTATTTTCTAGGAAAGGAAGTCTATACTTTAAGTCATTTATGAATCTGAAAATTGTGTCCTGGGATTTTTCCACCATGGGAAAAGGAAAAACACATGATATTCAAAAAGAACGTGCTTCCTGTTGTATAGTAGTGATACAGCAGACACACTGGCTGGACTCTTTCAATGAGAAGCGGCAGCAGCTTACTTAGTTTTGCCCAATCATTGGATACAAGTGAACAATTGCATCATTTTCTGATAGGAAATAAAACAACGAGCAGAATAAGCGACGATTCCGATGTGAACACCAAAGTAGCAGGAGCGCCGTGATCGCAAATCCCCAATGGATATACACATACACATATATATATTTAATATACTATGTATATTTAAAGCCTCAGATTATGGGGTTTCCATGTATTTATGCCAACCTATAAAAGTCTATATATGACATATACTTTATCGAAACATCAATGAATGCTAATCTTGAATAGATCAATATAGGGTTGATTGAGGCACGACTCATCTGACAAGTGTGAAATTATCCATTAATAATACGTCATTCACATGAATCAGTTCTTACCAGTTTAAGAATGTTGATTCATCCAGGCTCCCGGCATAGAAATTACTATACTACAATTACTATACTTTTACGTTCTCTAATAGACATTTCCTAATTAAACTTTATATTCCTTCGAATTATTGTACCAGCAAATTTATGTACAGTCGATCTTGTTGATCTCCTAGATATTAATGTATATCCCTTTGTACATATTTATAAACAGATTTATAGCTAAAATAAACCTTTTCGAGAAATAGTTGGCCCTGGACAGTTTACAATTCTCTTTTTCTATACTAAAAACATTTATTCTATATTAAGCACTTACTAAGCTATAATCATTGTAATTTTGCCTGTGTCTCTGTGTGTAGGTTAGGAAAGTGAAGTTTGCTCACAGTCAAACGAAATTTGACTGAAAAGTAATATCAACTAATAAAAAAGGGAAATTAATTCAAGTATTCTACATGAAATCAAAAGATGCAATAATAGAAGATAACTAACTTCAAGTAGTAATAAAATAAACTGGGCAATATCTTTTTAACAAACATAAATATTAAATTTAATTTAAAATATTAAAGAATAAATATATAAAAATAAAGAATTAGCTTTTAAAAACCAATATGAATGCAACATAACTCAAAAATAATGCGAAAAGTAAAAAACCTTTACCGAAAATTTGATAAAAATATATTTGATTAAATCAATTTATATATTATCAAAAATATATTCATTTTTATAGTTTATATGAATGGAAATAATATAACAACTATGTGGCTGGCCCTCGTATGAAACAAAACTGTAAAAACTTGGCGACAACAAACAAACAAACTTGTGCAACAAATGACACGGATGTAATGAACTCAAATTAAATTATATGCAATTAAATTGAGTAAGTTTTCCTTTTGTAGTTGTTATTATTGCATGCTGCTAATGTGCATTTATTTTGTCATGATGCTCCTACTGATTGATGCGATTTATGATGATATATAGTATATATATATGTCTTTGTGTGTATATATGTTTTTATATAGATATATGTATGTATGTACATCTGTATACACACTGCAGCTCAATTGAATATCTTCAACATTTGCGTGCACTGTAAATTGCTTTTAGCCATTAAATTGCCTAATTTGATAAAATTGTAGAGAAATTGTATAGAATAATCAATTATTTATATTATATTATTTACTTGATATAATTACTTATATTACATTTTTTATATTATAACATTTTTATTAATTTTGCATAATTATTTTTCTTTTTCTGAAAAAACTAAACTTAAAAAACACATACATACATTTGCATGTAAATAAACTTTATACAAATGGTAAACAATTTCAAAAAACTTCGATTAAAATATATGTGTTTACTTAAGAATTTTATAATATGAATCATATCAGTTGATTCAGATAAACATGGAATGGTTGGTAATTTCATATAAAATGTATCCACATATGACATAATATAAAAAGCATAATGTAAAATGCAAAGTTAATCTCCCTCGAAATGCCAATGCGATACCTTTAACTAGAGCTAGTTATTCCATTTAGTTGCTCTAACTCGTATAGTCTCTGAGACATATCTCAATCGCGTCGGCTGATCAAGAATATATATAACCAATGTGGTCGGAAATCCTTCCTCATGCCTTTTACATACATTTTGGCGACTTTAATATACCCTTTTACCCTATAGGGTAAACTACTTTAGGTGAAACTAGAAACTCACTTTAGGTGAAACTAAAATATATTCTTTTACACATAAATTTTAATAATTTTTATATTAATCAATTTGCTATTGTGCTGACAAAATGAACCACAATACACCATAAATAATTAACAAATTGACGCTTACCACAAAACTACATTTGATCTTCTGTAATGAAAATTTATTTTTTAATTTTCCTTTTTTTTCCTTTTTTTTTATTTATTATATTAACAAAATAATTTTTCTTAGAAAGCTTTAATATTTATTTATGATCTAAAATTAATGGCTTTAATTTGTTATTCTCATCAGTTGGAGAAGTGTTTTCATCTTTTTTGTTTACTTTAAACTTTAAAATGTTAAGTCAGACAAAAGCATGTTTATTTATATTTATCTATTCAATTTCTGCATTGTTTTATCCTTTGCTGTGTTAATAAACCGTTAGCTAACATAGAGACGACTGTTAGCATTTTGCAAATTCATTTCAAAAGTTCAGCAAAATCCGCCCTCGGGTCCGATTTTCTGCAAGGCAAGCAAAGTCATTAACTTTGCCGCATCGCATCGCTTCGATTGCATTGTCATTTGCCCAAACGACTGTTTTATGGAATGCACCTACTATATGGTATATATATATACATATGTATGTATGCATATATACATTTCTTCATGCCATATGTACATATACTTATAAGTATGTATGTATATATATGGCGACTCGTCATCGCAAAATACCGCCAAGGAGAGAGCAAAAACAAATTCGAAAAAAATTCTTTTTAGAAAGAGGACAGCAAAAACTCTACGAAAGTGATCATAAAGCAATATAAATATATATACATATACATATAAACAAAATATCCTACACATTTTTGTAAGAGCTATTTTTCTACATCATCGTTTAAAGTTTTTTGCTATCAAACTTAATTGATTGGCATTTTGGTTAATTATTCGAAAAACTGTTGCCAAAAACTGCGGGCAAAAAAAAGGATTAAGAAACTAAATTTGAGATGTTTAATCAAAAATGATCTTTTTTAAACCCAAAAATTCCTCTACAATGCATATTTAAATTCTATTGTTGTTATATCTGTTGGCAGGATCGTGAGAATCCGGAAATGAATCTATTTTTGATATCTATTCTGATTAAACTTTAATGGTTTAATATCAAAACAAATAGAAGTGTAGGCAGTATTCAAAAAAAAAAAAAAACACAAACACAGCAATTTCTACAATGGATTTGAGACAGATGTCCATAAATCGATACCAGGGCAAAGGATTTAAAGCCTTGTTGATTCTAATAACTTTTATTGAAATATTTTGAATTTTTAGATATGTATATTTCTGTGAATAGGAAAATGTAGAACATGTCATTTATATGGCTCATTTATGAAAAAGAAAATTTAACAAATTGGTATACATCTTAGGTATTTATGATATGATTTATTAATTTTTGTAACCACTGAATATAAGTTATCCAATTTTTGTGGACACAGTTGTATGTGCGGATTAGGGCGGCGCTACACTGAGCGATGAGTTGAATAAAAGATATTCATGAATAGTTTTGAATTAAGAAAAATTTGTTAGCAATTGACTTACACTTTAGTATTCGATTTTTAAAGACATTTAAAAATATACATTCGGCGAAATAACTTTTTTTTTTACTTTTTATAGTTCAATCGAAGTATTTTGAGTGAAATATTACAAATATATGAATATATAGTGTAAATATAGAAACGGCTAGAATATTAACTAACTATACTTGTTTAAAACTAAAATGTTATTTAATGGAATGTACGATGATTATTCTTTGATAACAAAAAAAGCTAACCATGAGGAACTTGGTACATTGCCGGGGAATATCAAGACCACCTGTACCAGAACTACAAGTACTATAAGTAGAATATTTGATCACCCAAATAACTCTGCCATCAATCTACCGATAATCCTTCATGATGTTCACTAGCTATTAAGCTTTAAATATAATAGAAAATTTTCTTAGTATTACTGGAATTTATTATTTCGCAAAGGTATAAACACAACATTAAATTATTCTCGCCATGGACAACAAGAAAAAAAAAATGATCTTGTCATTAATTTTTACTAGAGCTCAGTCATATTCTACTTGAGTTTAAGATATTGAATATATACATAGGTGAAAGCTCGATTATGAATTCCGAATCGAGCATTGTTAACTATGTAGTGTAATTACATATTCAACTTCTATTTAACTGTAGAACTATAAGAACTGGGAAGAACATCAAAACCCACGCTGGGTCTTGATCCGGGCACTCCAATAACCATAAAAAAAACACATACATACATACGTAGATATAACTATAGTAAGACAATGTTAAGTTTCATTGAACTTCTGTTTAGATACATACAAGACAAGTGTATACATGTATGAGTAGTGTATCGTCAACACAGATACAAACTATCTTTAGATACAGTTTGCCAGCATTTATCGGCTTTGGTGTGTGTTTGCCTGTGAGTGTGTGTGTGTGTAAATCCAAAGTGCACAACATGTCAAAATAATGAACGAAAATAACTTGTCACTTCTTAGGTATGTAGAGGAGAAACAGATATAGTAAAAAAGAGAAAGAAATCGAAAAGAAAAGAGAGAGAGAGTGAAAGGGAGGGGGAGAGGGAAGGAAAAGGTAGCGGCAGATTCCAATACAGAACAGACCCCAACCATGTCATTGCTCCCGGTATTCACCATTGGGCGCTCCTCCATATGGTTCCATATGAGGTTGGCGCTTCTCAAATTGTAGCCTACATTTGATTTGTCTATTTGTTTCGTTTGCTTGTCTTTTTCATCGTCTTGATTGACGCGTGTAAATTGACACCAAAATACAAAAAAAAACACACGAAAAAAAAAAAGATACTTTGTCGACGATTGAATACCCTTTGCAGATACTTATTTTAACCTTTTGGTCGAGTTGTTACTAGACCTATCAATATTTCTCTATATATTAGCTTAACTTGGATTTTTTCTAGCAAACGAGAATGACTTCCACCGAGAACGAGGGGATTCAAATTGGCGGTTTTTTTTTTCTTTCTCTCTTTTTAGAATTTACCTATTAAGTTGGAAGAGCAGCCCGTGTACAATTGATTAAAACTGTTAAGCCCTGTTCCAATTGGTTTGCGGAGCTTCCATTGCCTTCATGCATGTTTGGGGCAAATTAATGGGGGCCCATGACTAATTAGGGGTAATTAACTCGTCTTGTCGATACTGGACCATGAAACCCGCTATTACACCAAATGATGTACAATTGTTCAATCTGTACTACAATTTATAGAACTCTACTTCAATAAAATAAAAAATCATATTTAATTAATATAATACTAAAGTATAAAGAATGCTTTAGAATACCAATAATCTGAATGCTTTTCTTAAATACAATATAAATAAATTTTAAAAAATGGGATCTAGCTGTTAAAGTAAAAAAATTATTTTCAATAAACTTAAAAATATAATTGCAGTTGATGTAAGTATGTAAAAAGATTTTAATATCCTTTTTTATTTATATATGTCATTTTTTTATCCATTCCTATTATCGGCATCAAGTTTGGTCCCAATTGATCCAGATGCTATGATATAGTACATATATTAAAAGTCTGCGTTACGAATTTCAAACGACAAATGAGACATTCGTAATAAGATTGAGTTGAATGAATATGGAATACGAATAAATACGTATTCAATAGTTGTTTGGACTAGCTTACAATTATTTTTCGATTCGTTATTTTAACTCATTCATTTGTAATAATTTCAAATGTAGACTGAATGATTGACTATATACGTTTAGTATTCTGTTTTACAATACTATAATTTTAATTGAGTGCATTTAAATATTTCAAATCTATTTACCTCTTTTTTATATTATTAGGTGAAAGAAATTCTATTTAAGGAAATACTTAAAGATATTAAACACAACATAAATATATGTAAACATATCTATATATGTGTGTCTCTTAGAGATGATTACAAACGGAACTGTAGATACATAGAAAAAGTACTTTTTTTTTCTAATTGCACTTTCCAAACACATACATACATATATAGAGACACTTGTGTGTGTGTGTTATTTATTGGTTCCGGATAAATACATTGTTCAGCTTGGCGGCTACTTAATTCCCATTGTAATTGCCATGCCCAGCCCGGACCGTACCGGACCGGGTACTGTGACTGCATCAATGACGTCAGAGTAGCCGACGGCCCCATAAGGTTGAACCACTTAGTTTTGATCCACTTTCCATTGATTTTAGAGAGAGTTTGAGTTGCAATTTGCCGCCTGCTACCTTCTCCTGCCCAGTGGCAGTAAGTAGAGAAGTCAGTCAGTCATTTGGTCGCCATCTCGGTATAGCATTGTCATCAGTGTCAGACTCAATGACAGCTAAGAGTGACACACACACATGCATACACACACACATACACATGCAGAAATAAAGAAAAAAAAAATAAATAAATAAAAACGTAGAACGTCGTCCAGGGCTGTCACTGACTGTCAACAAGTGACAGGCCCACAGACCCCAATTTTTATGTTTCTCTTTGTAACTACACCCTTACCAAAAAGGGTATATTAATTTTGGAAAGCAGTTTACAAGAGGCATCGAAGATTATACTAATCCAAGATAACTTAAAGTCAGTTTAATCTCTTTATAGGTTAAATTTGCTTTGTTGTACTTTAATTTGTTTAAGAACTATGTTCACAGTTGGTTAATTGTTTAAAAAAAAAAATAATTTGTTGATCTAAATGGAATAGCAAAAAATACTAAATATATGCTTATACAAAAAGAAATAAGCAGAAATAAAATTTTTCTGATTTTTATTAAAATTGATTGACCATGAATAGATTATACCTAACATTAGACTAAAGATTCCCTAATGATTCATCGGTACCGTAACAATCAATCGATTTTATGGTTTTGATTGGAACTTATAAGGGTATACAAACTTCGATCGACGTTCCCATTTAATGTATATTCTTATAGAAGATGTAATAACTTTGTAATTACTTTCGCCATGCCCAAATGCATAAGTATGTATGTATGTATGAATATCTCCCTCTCTCTCTATCTCTCTCCATCTCTGTCTCTCTCTCTCGCTCTTTGCCAAAACTATGTTCCGTTTGTCATTGAATCTACTGCTCATGGTTGACCTGCTACTCATCTTTTACTTAATTATCTTCAATTAACTTCATTTTGATAACTGACAAGTGGAATTGGCTTTGGAAAGAAGTTTCTTTTCTTTTGTATTATTTATTCTGGAAATTTTTAAGACTAATGTACTTAGTAAACACTTTTAAAAAACAAACACCTAAAAGCAAATTAGATTGCTTTTAAAAATGCCATCAAATGTTGTAAATTGAAAAGATAAATAAGTATATCCATTAATCACTGGTAATTTCAAAATATTTTTCGGTTAAAGTGAATTAAATGGTAAAACCATGTTTATTCAATTCAACAAAAGTTTTCAAAATTTAAAAAAAAAGAGTAAATAGAAAATTCTTAATATGTTATGAGTATTCTTTCTCGGGTTTACTTTTATTTTATAACTTATTGTCGTTGGGCAAGTTTTGAGTAAAATTTTAAATTAAAATTTAAACCTCTCATAAGAAAGCACACTACTTAAACCAAAAAATTAAAAAATTGTAAAATTAAATAAAATAAATAACTTTAATATGGACGACCAGTTTTTATAATTAAATGGAATCTTCGTTATCCAAGAAAGATTTGTTATAGAAAGTATCTTGAAGGTTAATATTTAATGACTGCCAAATTGAAATCTTCTTTATGTAGAGAATAAATGTTAATAAGTTAATTCCAATTAGTGACAAAATTCCATGGTAACGAATGGACTTTTCAGCAGGACAAATGCTTCAATACGAGCGTGGGTTATAATACATTATTTAGAGACGGACAAATGTCCTTAATAAGTTGACAAGCAGGCGGAACTAAGTCCGATAGAGAAGATTTAAGAAATGGTTTAAAGGTAGTAATTGCTTTAGAAATTAAGTTACAGTTCCAAAAACATAAAGAAGAGTCTATTAAATATAAAAAGTGTTTCGTTCTAGCTTAGAGCTACTATAAAATTCATTTAAATAAGAGATAATCGTTAAATATACGATATATATGTACATACATATATGTATATACCAATGCCAACAAATAATATACTGAATTTTTAAAAGTTATTTTGTTGTTTTTTTTTGTAAGTTGTATATTTGAACATACATAAATATAATCTTAAAATTCAAAATTTTTCGATTGAATTTTAAGAACAATTTCTATATAATATTTCCAGATCACATGAAAGATTCATCTACAATGGCGAATACAAATGGAAACTTGGAATATACGTTTATACATATATATGTACATATATACATTTACATATGTGTAAGTTTCGAAATCGGTATTTCGATAAAAAAAAGAAAAAAGATAAAATGAGAAGTAATTTCTTCATCAATGTATTACACATCGTTGTGTAAATAGTGATTAACATTAATATCACAAATATATCGTACACACGTCTCAATCTTATCTCGTTTAATCAAATATGTTTTCATTTTGATCCAATTTCGACTAAAGCGGTTAATAACTTGACAGGTTTGGCTAAAAGTATTGCAATATCGAATTAAGTGGACAACGAGCAGTTAATTTAGGACGAGGGCAGACGACAGCAACACCTGCGTCTAAGATGATGCTGGCAAAATGATGACGAACGTCGGTAAATGAAAGGTATGTATCCATGAATACACACACACGCACACACACACACACTCACATA
The DNA here is from genome assembly GCA_037075365.1 of Drosophila emarginata. Taxonomy (NCBI): domain Eukaryota; kingdom Metazoa; phylum Arthropoda; class Insecta; order Diptera; family Drosophilidae; genus Drosophila; species Drosophila emarginata. Next base: position 382,196 of record JBAMCD010000174.1, read on the forward strand.
CCTTATTCTAGGTATGCCAATCATTCACATTGTACCACCAGTCATCCAATCATCCATATGATCCCCAATTAAATTATGGCACACATGTGTGGGTGGGTGGCAATTGCGTGGGTGTGGTCAAAGAAGAAATCGATGACAACTGGGCCAAAACCATCGTTTTCTGCATGTGCCTGAAGTTCTGCTCGATAAAATAACAAATCAATGACCGATCTACTTACTCTATCCTCTGTCCGTTATACCTACCAGCTTTGCAGCATTGCATAAATGTTGCATGCTACATACTATATATGTACATACATACATACACAACCCATGATGCATGCCGCAAGCAGTTTTCATTTTCAAGCGAATGTCAAAGTCAACCGATTGTTGTTCATCGCAGTGCGGGGCGCTGCAATGTGTGTGTCTGTATGTGTGTGTGTGTATAAGGAAAAGCGCCAATGTGGAAAATTATTTCGATTACATAGTGATAAACGACAATTTACCAATAGGAGTAGGCGATGTGGGGACGGGGATAGTCGTCCGGTATGGGTGAGCAAAAGCAGACATGAATGGATTGAATGGGCATTGCCCATATTTGCCTGGGTGTGTTTGTTGTGCTTATTTAGTTCATATTGCAAAAACTTGTTGAGCCGCAACCCTCGAGTCCAGTGTACAAGCCCCTTAAGTTTGCAAACAATCAAGCCCAACTGACTGACTATTGGGCATATACATATATATATATACACATTTATGTACATATATAATATACTTATATATTAAACACTATCTACATATATTTCCCAATCTAATAAGGGGAAAACGAGAATGAATAAAAAGTAAAATAGATGAATTATTTTATTACGTCGTTGCAAATACCGATTGATTATTTATAGTCCACTAAAAAGAATATTGAACTTTTGTTCTCTAATTGTATAAAACTTAAAAGAAAAATTGCCACAAAATTTAAAAATTTCGGGATAAATCGATCAGAAGTAGTCCTGAAAACCGCATAGCTACTTTTTTTTTGAGATGATTTGATTCTCAACACTACTTCAATAATTAAAAATTTTTCAATGGAAAATTCTTAAGATATTGCTTAATAATTTACAATAATACTAAAAACTATAAATTAAACGCGTAGTAATAAAACTATTATTAAAACGGACACTTTAAAATAAATAATAAAAAAAAAATGTACTTTTTTTTGGGTGTTTCGGTGACCTTTTTTCCCTTATTAACTAAATAATTTAGAAAATTAAAGAATTAGTAAAAAAAAAATGTGTTTTTGGGCAAGACGGATTAGAGATGAAATCTCGATCAACGTTTGACAATTGTTCAATCTTTCAATAATTTGTTTCAGTTCCAAAACTGACGAAACATATTAACAGAGTATTAGAAATGTTCGATTTGCTTAACTATTATCTGCTTAGCCATTTAATGGCCTCATATTAAAAACTTTAATCCGTTTAAGATTTAATTTCGAATAAAATATCACCTAAAAAAATTCTACTCTAACATTCATTAGCTATTCCATAAATCAGATATTCATAATTCATACTCAATCAATCACTCTCTCTCTGTCTCTGTTTTTCTGTCTCTATCTTACTCTCTCTGGTTGAGGTGCAACTATTGACCATGTCAAGAAGTAAAAGTGAAATTTAACACACAACAATATAAAAAACAACAACATCGCAATACAAATTGTCGTCGCTTCTAAGCCAGAGAGAGACACACCAACAAACAACAGGTAAAAAGAAAAAATATGCATGATAAGGTGAAAATAACCAATTTTATGGTTAGCGGCTTTTATTTCTGTTTTATTTTCTACACTTTTGCAAAAAAAAAAGTCTATTCATTTTGATCAGAAGCTTGCAACAAATAGAAAATATATATTTTTGATCAACTTAATTTATATGGTCATTTTATGGCTGTGTTCCTGTCTTAAATGGATAAAAAAATATATATATATCTTTTGTCATGATGATCTTGCTGTGAACCATCCGATATGCCTTTACCAATGCCCATTAATTATTTTTCTATATTTCTTAGATATGCCGTAAAGTGCATTTTTTATCGATAAGTATATTGGTCCATTTATAAGGTCGATTTTTTCGAATCTCATCAATATCCAAAAAATTAAAATATAAAAATAAAAAATAATATAATAAGAAATATAAACCTGTTTTGTTTTTTAAATACTAAAATAACAAAATAACGTTATCGTTAATATTAATTTCACAGCTGAAAAGCAAAGCAAATATTCTGTGAAAATGATTATTTCAAGAATTACCATGAAACATAAATATTTGGAGAATACAGTTTATAGATATAGTATGAAAATAAAGCTCTTACGGGAAGTAATTTTTTTTACTATTCTGTGTCATAAAATACTACCAATAAAATAAACCCAAAAAACTAAGGAAAACTGTCTGTTTTTTTCTCTTTTAAGTATTGGATAGAGTATAATTCTTAATTTGATATACAGTTTTTAATTTGTTAAGTGTGGTAAAAAAAAATTTAATTTTTAAGTACAAAACAAAAGCCTTATTGGTTAAAAAAAAAAGTATTTTGAAGGGTAAACAAAATTTGTAATAGCGAAATTAACTAGTCTCTATGGTTTCTTGAGTTTTGGCGTCTAATTTGATTATTAAACAAAGAGCAGCAGCAAAAACATTTAAAAAATATTTTAACTTGTAACGCCGACTTTAAAGAACTCTGCAATTGTGTTATATAATTGATCTTTGGATAAAACCCATACTGTGTTGAATGTACATATGTATATAGAAAGTCGAAAGTATTTATTAATTTGTGAACCCATTCAACAAAGAATAATTAATGGGTTAATTAGTAATTATTAAATATTCAAATTGATAAATTTTGACAATGTTAATATGCTCTTTTAACCCATAGATGCAGGGTATATATAGTATGTATGTATATATATACATATTTTTTATATATGTATGTATATATATACATATTTTTTATATATGTATGTATATATATACATATTTTTTATATATGTATATGCATATATGTACATACATACATATGTACGATTTGATGAGGCGCGCATAAAATTACTTTGCGCTTTTTCGCTCGCTTGCTTTCGCCCGGCGTTGGCGCTGGCATTTTGACATTTGCACACATGACCGACCGCGCGTTGCCATTGTCATGAGTAAACCTATTGGCCGGCTGCATCTCCTCTGTTTCTTCTGTTGGTTCGTCTTGTCTTCAGCGCTCTACAATTAGTCTGGCATTTTGTTTCATAATTGCCACATGACACGCATAAGTAGCTCCCTCAAATGGAAAACGAACCGACCGATCCAATTGGATACAATTCAAGCCGAGCCGGGCCGCTGTGATATTATTTCGACATTTACCTTGCCGCATCGTTAACACTCGAACCTCACCTTATCTCATTAGTCTCCAAAAAGAATAATTCTATAAAGCATTTCAAAATATGGAATATCCGACATTTTTATTCCTTATTGTTTAATTGTTTATTATACATATTTTATTTATATAACAATTTCCTAAATTTTCCTATACCATATTAAAAGACTAACAATCAATCAGGACAAAACTATTTAATATGCACGATTTGATTGAGTTAAAAATACTTTAAGTAGAAATTCTAAATTTTAAAAATTTATTATTATTTATATTAAAAACTGTAAATAAATTTCATCATCAGAAATTTCAAATATCAAAAATATTATTATTTTGTAAGCTTATTAATCTGGATTCGTTGTAGAATTAATTTTAAAAATTTTAACTTCTCCTCCATTAAAGAGGGGGTTTAGGAATTTTTCAAAATATATACATATGTATATTTGATCTGCTTTCCTTAATATTTCCATAATGATGTGCATATTTTCTAGACATATGTATATATGTATGTCTGTATATAATATTACATCCTAACATAAATTTTTGCCTAGTTTTGCATGCAATTTCGCTATTAGGCAATAACAAGAGACCACAAAAAAATGCAAAAAAAAAGAAATATATATACATATATATATATATTTGAAATTTAAAAAAGGAAAAACAGATGGCTCACAGACAACGGCGTGTGGGTGCGTGAGTTAGTCAGTGAGTGAGTGAGGCTCTCCCATAAGTGGCGCCATGTGGGAATCTGAGGCCCAAGTCTGGCTTCAGTTTTCTATTGTTTGTTGCTGGCACTTGCTGCCTGTTGCATGTTAATTAATAATTGCAACTAGTTGCGGCACAGAAACTCAAATTCTCAGTCTTGGCCTCTCTTTACTCAGTTACATACATGCAATTGTTGTTGTACATTGAACTTTAAATGACCGCCACAAAAATGCAACACGTTGCCGTTGTCTACGACACATAATAAAAAAAATTTAAAAAAAGAAATGATAAGTGGCAAAATTTAAATGAAAATTAGCTTGTAATTGCCAAACTGGAAAACATAAATGCAGTCATGTAAAAAAACAAAAAACTTACATTTTTTTTCATGTATCTATTTCTTTCATTTCTTTTTTTTTAATGTGTAAAATGTTTGGCCACAGCTTGAAAATCAATTGCACTACGCTTATTCAGTAAAAGTCCGACAAAAAGTGAGAGCTTAAACTTATAAAAATTAATTGTTTATTTAATAGTTTTGAACTTTATTTTAATGACAAGATCAAATTTTTATTAACTTTTACCAAATCATTTGAAAAATCATTTTTTTATAGGCTATCGATTGAGGTAAATTTTGCATCCTATAGACAAAAAACATACATAGCAACGTATATAAATATATATATACATATATATATATATATATATTCATAAATGTATTTGTTTAAAACATATAGATAGATATTCGAATAACATAAATTCAAATTTCAAAATTATTCACTCAATTTTCTCGGTTTTTTCTTACACTTTACTATATTTATATCCTTACAAGGGTATATAAATTTTGGTTATAAGTTTTATTAGAATCTGTTGACTATATTATATAGCTCGCAAAAGAACGATCGGTCAAGAATATAGCTTCAGATGAATAACTTGCTTGTTTTATAAACGACTGTCACAAAATTTGATAAAATAGAAATATATCCAACGGCTGAAGAAATTTATGTAATCTAAAGAATAAGTCGCCTATGTAGGAACAATCGGACAATTGTTACTATGAAACATTAAATTGAGGTTTGAATGGCTTTTTTATACATCCTAATAATTCTGCGAAATTATATTTAAATCAAAAGGACAGTTTGCAAGGGTATACGAACTTCGGCATAGCCTTCCACTATTTTGTTTTTTTTTTTTTTTTTTTTTTTTTTTGCAGTTTCTCAAGTGTTACATTAATCTCATTGACTAATATCCCAGTTCAAGAAGTGAGAGCTCAAACTTAAATTATGACTGCATTTGTATGCAAAAGATTTTGAAAAACAAACAAAAATTTTTAGCATTAAAAATTCTCAAATTTGCTCAATACGGACCAGACAAACCAAACAAAAAAATGGCAGAGGAAAAAAACAGGAGACACACACAAAAATGTGTCAAATCAAATTCAGCTCTGTCTTAAGATGTCGGGAATCGGATCCACAATGTACAAAAACGACTGAACGACTGAACATACATACATATCGGTTTGGCCAACCTCATATAATTTGTATGCACCAAACATCGCTCAATAATAATGTCTGGAATTTTCAGACATAACATTGTTTGCATAGACATCTGCTAGTTCATTGGACTTGCCAAGCAGCCGACCAACCTTTTTTGTATCTATGTATATAAATACACACATATGTATGCATATGTATGTATGTATATAAACATATAAGTATGTATGTATATATTTTGTATAGGCATGCATATGGGCATTTCCACGACATTTGGTAGCAATTATTTGAATTGTTTTGGACTTTCTGCAAATTGGATTAAATTACTGAATAATTCTATTCTATTCGAAAATTGAAAAATTATATATCTTATAGCATTGATTCATGTTTCTATGCCCTTTTGAGTTCTTTTTCATGATCAGTTATATAAGAAACCAAATTGTTTAGAGAAGATACAAACAAAATAAATTAAAATCTAAACTTTTAATATCTTCACTTCTTAATTTCTTTCTCCTCAAATTAATTTATTTATTTTGAATATTTTTCTTTAAACAAATAAAACATAAAAATATAAAAATGTTAATTCTTCTGTTAAAATTCATACGAGAAGAACTGATTGAGACAGAGTAGAGTTCCTTAAATTCAAGGTTAAGTTCTAATTAAGTTCTAATATAAATAAAAATTTCAAAAAATATTCTTAAAACATCACAAAGTAATAGCACAAAAAAATGGCACAAAAAAAAGTATTTTATGAGCGAATTAAACCTCCTTAAATGAATCATTTCTGTTATAGTGGCAAATACAAAAAAAAATACGATTAATCACGTAAACTAAAATTTTTTCATATACGATACATGAGAAAACGGATAAGGAATATACATATATACATATGTTTGTACATATATATAAGCGTTATGCAATTGTTAATGTTTTCCATCTATGAGTTGCAAATAAAAAACCCTGTATATCGAAAGCAAACAGTGGACATATATAGATAAAAAAAAAACTTAGGTGAACTCTTAACCAAATGCAGAAAAGGTCAAACAAAAATAGTCACATAATATACAAGTGGTAAAACACACCGATATTTGGAATATTCTAGAGTCAAGACGCAGCTAAAATTAGTCTCAAATATTTAAGAACCTTGCACAACATTATAAAACCTAAAAAATTCAAAAATCCATTGATACTTAAAGACAAAAAATTTGCAATGCAGAGATGGAAGCTCTTTTATCATTAAATATTATTAATATATTTTTTTTATTAAAAGAAGAATTTACAGGGCGGATACATAATTTTGTTCTTGTATATATTTAGTGAATTTCTAAATAGTTTATAAAATTGTCGGAATTTCGTCTTCATTATCGTAAACTAATATTCTTATAGTTATATTTGTTTCGGTTTATGAACAAAACTAGCCCACTGTGCGATAACAATAGTAGCATTAGCAATACCAGGAGCAATCGGAACTCTGTTTTCTAAATTATTCGTCATTACTTTGTTATAATGATGCTATAATCTGTGGTTGGACTTATTAGAGAACTGGAGAACTGGGATCGGGAAACGGCCAAAATGGAGGCTTACTCATTAAGATTAAGAAGTTTACCATTTAACCGCCTTATCAGCAGTAGCCAGCAACCGCATTCAATTTCCAAATTTGATATATGTATGTACATATGTATGGACATTGTATACATATATAGATCACGACTGTTGATGCTATATCAACGGAATCGATTCGATGAGCCAATTTTAAAGTTCAATATATTTTTGGGGCAAGGGATCTTTACATTTAGTTCAATTAGTTCAGTCCACGGTCGTGAGCCATTTGCAGTTACTCGTATGAGTAAATTTAAACGATTTTCTTGAAGTGTGTCTTTTGTTTTGTCTATCTATCTCTCTGTTTGCCCACCATCTCGTTGCCTGTCTGCCTGTCCGTTTTCATGTTCGCATGTCTATCTAATTGTCTGTCTGATCTGTCGGCTTGGCATACAGACAGCTAGACGCATTACGCAGATAATCAAAGAAACAAACAAATACACAAACAACTAAGGAAAACAAAATATAACGCAACACAAACGCACAGTGCACAGTGGGACGGAGGGTCACATAAAATTTAACATCATTCAAATCGAAACCCATTGACTAGACAACTCTATAAACTTTAGTATCTCCAATTAGTTCTTCTGTTGTTCTTCTTTACCTTCACTCACTAACAGAATCAATTAATCATTTAAATTTTATAATAATAATTTAAATTTAAATTGGTAGATAAAAATATTTGGTTACTAGGTGAACTACATTACATTAGCTCATGCTGATCCAGAAATTTTGAAAGGTTTCGCATTACCATATACATACATACATACGTTTATCCGAAATTGTAATATATTTTATTATACATAATCTTATCTCTTTGATATCCATTTTATAATAATCCAGAATATAAGATGGAATCGATAAATTTTTAGTTCAGAATTTCGCTTTGCTATCGTCAACTCACCTGGAAATAAAAAAGAAAATTTTATATATAAGTATAATCCATCAAATTTCTATTCTGATATCCTCTATCCAATTCAATTAAATAAATTTTTTTGTAAAATTTAATTTAAGAATATGCTTTATTAATCTAACATTTATGGGAATTACACTGCCACACAATTGAATAGGGACACGATTTTGTATACGACATTAAATGACATTGATGACAAAAAGATTTTTAAATGTGTACGCGGCCCAGGTTTAAGAATTGGTCGGATCGGACCACTATAATGATACTTTAATTTTTTTAAAAATACAAACTCTCAATAAAAAAAAAGGACTGCAAACAAAAAAATAATTATCCTTATTTTTGTGTTTTGTTAAAGAGTTTTAACTCTATTTAAGTGCATGTCAGTGTATATCTTAATTCAAAAACAAAAAAGCAAATAATCGATGGACTAGGATTCCGATGCAAAAATTCAAGCTATTTTATTTTATTTAAATTTTTTTTAAAATTTATATCTCTCAGTTTAAAATTTATTTGTTTATTCTTAAAATAAAAAAAAAACTGTCAATTTAATGTTTTGATAAATTTGATTTATTTTTGCATCCCGTTTCGGTTTTTTTTAGCAATTTCAACTTGTTCTTTAAAGAAACCTGAATGCTTTATAAAAAAATATAATATAAAGTTTATATTATTAACGTTGTTAGAACGACTTTTAGATCTTTAAATTTGAGTATTAATTATATGTATGAGTGGTGATAACATGCGTTCAACCAGAAGTGTTTGATAATCACATAAGTGTTTAGATTAAATGGAACTTTTAATATTGTATTGGACACAAGTAAGACTAAATCGCTCTCTCTATCTCTCTCTCTCTATTTCTCTCTCTCTCTCTCTCTCCCTCTCTCTCACTCCTTTCTACAGGTGTCTCACTCACTCTCCATTTCGTTTGGCCCCATAACACACCGCAGCAGTAACCTTGACAATGGCAATTTAAACAACCAAAAAGGCAAACATGTATTTTTGTATATTGTTTTTATTATTTTTTGGTCTGTTGATAATCGGTTGCTTGAAAACAAGAAAGCCGGGTTAACTTAAATCATGCCGAACTTTGTATACCCTTAAAAACTTCTTTCATAAAACAATAAGACAATGTTGTCTGAACGTCGGAGGACAGCGTTCAAAAGAAAGCCCAAATCTCTTGATGCAGTTTAATCTTAGTTAATCTCAGCACGTCATGATGAACAAATATATATGTATATACATATATATAGTCGGAGAAGCTGTTTATGACCGAAATTAATATACCCCAATGGCAAGAGTACAAACAAAATAGGGAAAATACGAAAGAAAACCAAAAACAATTGATATGGCTTATATAGTATGCATAATGGAGCAATATTACGTGCGTCACCGGATGTCATATAAAATTCTCAAGTATAACTGCCGATATGATGCCCACATATGTATGTATAAAAATAACAAAAAACAGAAACTGAAAAGAAATTAGTAAACTTCCATATCTCTCTCTTTCGCTCTCTCTCTCTCTCTATTTTTGTTCTCCTGCAAGCATGTTTATTGAAATTATCAATACCATATACATATATGCTTATCTCTACAGTCCAGTCTCGACCGCACTTGTCCAATCCACTTTAAGTCACAGCCCCAGTCTCAGTTCCAGCCAAGACAAAATTTAAAAACTTAACGCTAAATCTAGACACAAAGCAAAACTGGCGCATCAGCAGGCAGCAGGCAACACCACGACCACTAACAAAAGAAAACCCCGTTCAAAAGAAAGTAAGAAATTTAAAATTTATGGCGCGTTCATTGTCGTCGACGGCGTTGTCATCGTAGTCATCATAGTTGATCGTTTACTATGGACCGTGGAGCGGGCTAATGGAAGCATTGGCAGCGGGAGCGGGAGCGGTATTGGGAGCTACTGTTTTTTTTTTTTTTTGTTTTTTTGTTTTTTTTTTTTATGTGACTTGATTTGGCTTGGGTCGATTGCTACGTTTGAATGACTCAAGCAAAACAATTGCATGCCCAAGTCGATCTTAGTTTTGATACCCTTTTTTTTATTTTGCCACAACAACAAATAGTGATAGTTTCTTCATTAAGTTTGCATATAATAAATTCAAATTTATTATCAAAATATTAAAAATTGAGCGCCTCAAAAAGATTGTGTTTTGCGCTTGCTACAAAATTTATTTGAAGACTATATTTCTTAAGATATATACAAGTTTTAGTTTTATTAGAAAGAAAACTATATCGAAAATCAAATTTGTTGCAGTAAATTTATTATTTACAAAAACAAAAACTGGTAAATTATAATTGGAAGTCTGATTGATTCAGTAAATTTTGAGCTAAGACATAAACGAATTTCAAACATGACCAATTTCAAAAAAACGCTTCAAATTTTTACACACTATCACGTATTTAGTTTACTATTAAATATAAATAATTTCTTCAATAAAATAATATGCTTTGAGCCTTAAAAAGTAATCAAAATCTTAAAAAAAAAATTCGCATTAACTAAAAGAGACTCTGATAGGTAAAAAATTTCATTTTTTTGGTTAATTATGTAAACAAAATCATTGCTTTCATGCATTAATTGTATATACTTATAGTTTTTGAATATTTAAGATGTCATGCCTATACCCTATATCAATTATTCTGTTATATTATTATATCAAAATTGTAATGGGACAGAATTAAATATTATTCATTTATGAGAACAAACTTGATCATATGTTGACCAATATAAAATTTCTTCATTTTAAATTATTATATTCCAAAGTGTAATTTATGTTTGAAGCATATAACCAAATATAGGGTATAATAAAGTCGGCAACCCTGTTTAGATACATACATACACTAAATATATATAATTTTTTCTGATCAATTGGCAATTGTGCCCCGTTTCGCCCTCCATCTATCCCACTCGATCAACCTTTGCAAATGACCTAAATTTTGTGCAGAATTTCACATTTGAGTGGCTGTTGGCTATTGCCTTCCATTGGCTTCCGACTGCCTGACTAACTTACAGTTTGACTTTGACTTGGGTTCGACTTGACCGGGCATGGCATGGTCTGCGCCCTGGTGTACCCCGGTCTGGTATGGTCTGGTCTCGCTTGGATTTGGGTTTGGGGCGCGCACTTGTCGTGCACCAATTGCTTAACCCTGCGGCACTCACACATACATATGTATACATATACATAAAGTTGCTATTGTTGTTGTAACTAATTGGAATTTAATTTGTACATTAATGCAACTGTGAAACTTGCAATGTACAAACAACTTTGAATGTTAAGTTGATTTCTTGTTGGTTTCCATTTGTTTGCTTTATTTTTTTTTTTTTAGCACTTTTACTTTTTTTTTTAGTTTTTTGGTTTTTTGGTTTTTCGTTTTTATTCAATTTCATTTGCAATTATTTTCGGTCAGTCCGTCGTCCGCCGTTCGTTTGCCCTTCACCCAATCGAAGTTTTGTGGTTGATTGCCTTTGCCTTTACCGCTGCCTCAATTTCTGTTTATTATGTACCGTTTGTTGTCCGCTCGTCCGTGGCTTGATTTCACCTCGAATGTTGCATACATTTTGCTATTTAAATAAATATATACATATGTATGTAGTTTTATTTGTTTATTGAACTTTAAAGGGAAACAAGTACAAACTATATTTAACCAATTACATGATGCTTTAGAATAACAGTGGGGTGGGGTCCCATTTACTGTCTGAAAACAGATTTGAGAATTTCGAGTTTTGATCCTAGCGATTCGAATTAAGGTCGTCTATTTATATTTTTTCTATTTTTTTTTTCTTTTTCAAATAAAATTAACAAAATAGCTCTTAAAAATATGATCAGCTACTTTTTGCCTAATATTTTTATATGCTTGTGATTTTGCTTTTAATATGCAAAATAGTCAGTAGGTTAGTTGTCCCATTTGGCCAGACCAAAATTGGTAAGACATGCCTCGTTGACATTATAAACCAAAATGGATTCCTTTTTTTTTTGTATTTTTTTTTTTTGTTGTTTTGCACACTGAAAATGAAAACTTTAATTTGTCGTTATATTTCTGTTGTATATACCCTTTCTAAAATAAAGTCTTTTCATTTTGATCAGAAGAAGGAAGAATCTCGTACTATTTATTGAGTTCATATAGCCACCGAGAGCTTAAAACCTTCTGTATTTAAATTATCCATATTTGGTTCCAGTAGTTAACCTTCAATGTACACATTGCGGGTCATCAGATTAACACCCCTTTCCCGTTAGTGATTTCAGTTCAATAACACAGCTAAAACGTCTCTTTTAATGCTCAATTTAATTTTGCATTTAGGTATATAACTAGTTTTTTTCCTTGAATAACTCCAAAAAAATCATCGTAATATATAGTGCCCCAAAAATGACTCGCAGTACATCTCGGAGTCATTCTGATCTGACGACTTTATCATATAGTACCAATAGAAATGATTGGTTAAGAATAGAGTTTAAAATTCAGAAAAAGTTGACCAAATTCAAACATTTCACAAAATTGTGTTATATATGTAAAAGCGAATGCAAATGTGAATTTTTTTCATTTCTAGAGTATACAAACTTCGTCAGAGTTGCAGTTAGCCCAGCCTTCAAGTTTTGGTTTTACTTTTTTTTTTGTCTTAATTGGCTCTTGCTTTATTTGGGAAAATTAAGTTGACATTTCCTACGCGCGAAAACGTAAATATGTATGTATGTATGTATATAGATTTGTATACAGACATTACATAGACATTATATATATAGCTAAAGCTTATATAGCTTATATATACATACATATCTATATGTACAAATATATAGTATATTTATATATATTTTTAATAGATTTAAATTTTGCTGGGCCAAACAACACATTTTATCCAAATAGTATTTTAAGATATATGTTTGGTTAAGCTCTTCTTCGTTCGCTATATTTAATTGTTGTCAAGGATTATAGCTAAATCGGATTAATCTATAAACATATGTATAAGTTAATTAGGTACATACACAAATGTATGGTATAAAGATATTTATATGTACACCGAAAGATTAAAAAAACCTATGAAACTAAATAACATTTAAAAATAAACATTTTCTAATATTTTAATACTGAGAAGATAAATTGAAAGTTTTAAAATAATTCAATTTATTCAAGTCGTAATATTATATATCGGATCATTTATATATTTAGTCATGGGACTAAAACCAAAATTAAATTCAAAAGAAATAAAATAATATAAAACCAATATCTCAAAAAACCTATATGTACATATGTATATTATTTGGTGTATTTGGATACATTTGATAGTAACATGAGTTCTTCTTCTTGAATTCCATTACAAGTTTAAATTTTTGATTCTAAAAAAAATTGGTCACCGAGTCGGTTACTTTTTTGGAAATATAGCAAGCTAAGAATATAATAATAAATAATTTGTCAGTTTTTCATAATGGATTCCAATCTAAAGAAACATTATTAAATATTGTGGTTTTTTTCATTTCACTTTAAACATACAGTAATTAATTATGAATAGACAACTCTTTACCATATTTAAAGTCTGTGAATGTTCAAATTCAATAATAAGTTCAAAAATCTTAATAATGCAAAAACGATCAATCGTTCAATCGAACGATTAATTTTCAACATATAAAGTAGTTAAACTGTAGAATAGAGTATTCAAATTTTTTGTTTCAGTTTTTTATTAGTTTAACTGGCATTTCGTCATTAGAGTTTGGAAGCCAAACTTGATGCCATGACATCAGAAATAGATATTAGATTATTATTTTTGCCCAAATTGGGTTGGTTGTGTTCAATTCCCGTTTTGTCGGGATTGCCCACTGGCAATGGTGTGCACCCACCCGAATGAAAAACCTATACATATGCATACTATATACATACATATATGTATATAGGTATATGTATATAGGTATATGTATATAGGTATATGTATATAGGTATATGTATATACATATATATGTATTCTATATGTACATATTAATATGGGCATTAACACAGAAAAAAAACACCACGACTGATTAATTTAATTATAATTAACACTTTTTTTATTACTTGTATTATTTAAGAAATATATTTAATATTTATCAAATTAAAGAGTATAAAGCTTTTCTAAGTTGCGATGGCGAGACATCGAGCTTCCAAGTTTAAGATTTGCTTCTAAAATCTTGCTTATTTCTGAAAATATCTTTTGTATTTATTTTTGATTTTGTTTTTTAAAATTACATTTAATACATACATACTAACACAACAGATCAGAGAAATTTAAATCAATGGTAAAATTTTGATTTGCTTTTTTCAAAAGCAACGTCACCCCATTTATTTACTTCTGATGAATGGTGTAAAAATGAGAATCTAAAATTTATTAAAATAAAAAAGTAAAATAGATGACAAGGATATTAAACGAAGAGTTCATTTCATATTGGTTATTTGACTATATTATTGGTATTTAATATTATCCTATTATACTTTCGCAAGATTTAAATTAATGCTGCCATCATTTTTATAACCTTGTAGATGGTTTTAGTCAGACATTTTTAAAGCAGAGAACCAAGCGTTTCTGACCTCATATAGGATACATACATATATTCCTTGATTCTTCGAGTCAATTTAGACATGTTCGCATGTCTGAGTATCTGTTTCTAATTAAATAAAAATTCAACAATTTGAATGAAACCTGATATGTGTATAAGTTTTTAACAACGTAGTTTTTATTAATTTGAGGAAACCACCAGGATCAGACCGCTATATCATATAGCCCAAATACGAACCAGTCGAAAATAAAAATCTATTGAATAAGCCCAACCAAACTTATTATTACTGAGTTGGATCTACTTAGAACTTACATACAAGATTTTAAATCCTTTCAAAAATTACATTCTGCGAACTTCCGAAGTTTTGCACTTTTAACATTTAATGAGAGAATTCACTTTTATATGATACTTTAAATCCTTAATGAAAAATTTGTTCTTTGTATCAATTTTTTTTTTTCTACTTTACTAAGTAAATATAAATAAACGTTTTTATAACTACGATTTTCCATGAAAACAAGTTATCACCCTTCGAATTCTTGAGATTTTAAAAAAAGATGCATACTTCATCTCACATCAGCGCACCCTACCCCAACACCTCACCCATCCATAAATCTCTTCTCGAGGAGTCGAATAAAATTTCTAAAGATTTTCTCTCTCTCTCTCTCTCTTGGCAGTGTAAATAAATTCACAATAACAAAATCAGATACAAAAACGCTTTTTAGTTTAAGTTTAGTGCGATAAAAAAGAATGCCATAGCAAAAAGAAAGAGAACAGAGGAATCAGGAGAGAGTTGAGTACAGAGAGAGAGAGAGAGAGAGAGAGAGAGTGGGAGAGAAAAAAGACACCGCTGAATAATCAGAAATTCTGAATTTCAGAATTGATAAAAACTGAGAGAATTTTATGTCTGCTTTGTCCCGAAAATATTTGGTCAGCGACGCACGCCTAGCCTTCTGCTCGTCGTCTCCTCTCTCTCCGCCTAAAAGTCTAATGCGGCGGCGGCTGCTCCCTATTGCTGCGGCATTTCTATTATTATTGTTGTTGGTAGCAATTATATACATATATGTATGTGTGTGTGTGCTACACATACACTGATTTTACGCCAAATGTGAGTCAAAAGCACATGCATGCAATACGCGCTGCTTTCTTAGTTACTGTATATTTAAATTTAGTTTTGATTTCGCAGTTTCTTTACACCCTGTAACTGCAGAGCAAGGGTATTTAGGGCAGAGTGGGACCCTACGAAACACACAAAATCTGCCAAATGAAAATGGGTAATTGAAAATTATATTCCATTACAAAAGCTAAAGTCGAGAACTTTGCAATTTTTATAAATTTTTATTTAATTTACACTGAAAGTTTATCGATACTATCTGGCATAGCCATAATTATTGACACTACATTACTTGGTAAAAATTTAGTTAGTGTTGGATAACATATTTTAAAATTGATTAATCTAATTTATAAGATTGAAATATATCCTGCAAAAAAAATTGTGTTTTTTCTTATTCTTGTTTGATAAAACAAATATAATTGTTCTAACGAATATTTTAATAATAAAATTTTTCTTAATTTTTCTAATCATTTTATTATTATTTTCTTAATATATTATGGACGAATATACTTCCTACGATATATTTCCTATAGCAAACTTAATGAAGTTCTCCATATAATGAATTAATTTCAAAGACGCTTATTTTAATATCAGTAAATATATAGTATCTATATCATAATTTCTATATAATTAAGTTCTTTCTGCTTGCCTGCAATTATAAATATTATATATTATTAAATTTTTATATTATTATTATTTTGTATTTTCTTATTTGCTATATTATTATTCAATTCTATTTTATTTTTATAAAAAAAATCAAACAAATCTTATTTTCCAAAGATTAAAACATTTCCTACATACCAAGGTCCTATCGCGGAAAAACCGCTTTTCCAAAGGAAAGAAATATGCAAGTTGTACACATAGAAACTTTGGCACGGCTAAAGTAGACTGTGCCCATTGGTCTTTAATATGTATGTACATATATACCGATCTGTATGTCTATATTAATATATGTATATATTTGTATATTTATATACATATACTCCCGGTTTGGAAACAAAAAGTTTCGCACAATTTTTTGGTGTGGAAATGTGGGAAAAAAGAAAGAGAAGAACGGTGTGTGGATCGGGGTCATTTTAAGACGCTCACAGCTTAACGTAACTAAAATGAAGTGTTAATTGTTAAACACTTGGAAAATTTATTTCTTTTATTTGCATGTATGTATGTGCTTATACATATACATATGTACATATTTGTGTGTGTGTGTGTTTCTGTTTGGCGGTGCCATTTTCCATAGACTGACGTCAATTTAGCTGAGGTTACTCTACATTTTGGACATGATCTTCTGGCCTTTTAGCACATTTCAAACAATGTTTAAATATATGGTTACACACCCCTTATGCTGTGGAAATTGGGGTATATTCAATTCATTAGCCTAGCTATCAGAAAGATGAGAAAGTACAGAAAGAACAAGAAAAAGGTGATCAATTTTAGGATTAAACCACTTTCATCTAGATTTCATCTTAAACAATTTTAGATGCTAAACGTAAATGTTTAATATTGTTCTCGATTTCCAGTCAATAAGAGGTATTTTAAAAATCGAGTATTTTTATATGTATAAGTAGTAGATAATTTAATTTTGTTTGATTTTAGCCTTTCCTCTGGCTGCTTCTGTTAGCCTTGATATGTCTTTCGAAAGAATCGGTGTTTATCGATCGAGGCAGTGAATTTTCCATTATCTGGCCATGAATTTGCAATAGCTGAGCTGACATTGTCCGTACTTATCGGTATAACTTTGAACTTTTTTATTTACCAAACTTACTAACTACATATACCAGTGGAAATCATAAAATACATAGAATTTAGATACGAAACGAACGAGTTATGAATCATAAACAAGCGAATTATTTTTTATATCAATATATACGTATATACTTTTATTAAATAAAACTTTCTTACATATAAATATATTATATATACATAGTATATACTGATATTAAATTTATTTTTCATATTATAAAGAACAGAGTCATAGGTCTTATCTAGTGTAAAGCTAAGCGCAACAGAATGGATTGATAAGAAAACCTACAATAAGAGATAACGACAACGTTCTCTTGAGATCGGCTGAGAGAGCTATTTTAGTAGGTTATGTATGTATTTATATATATGTATATATGTGTATATATACATATATATAAGCACAATCAGCACCGTTGATCAATCTGCAAAATGCATGCAACGTCAACAATAGCAAGAAAAAATAAAAAGAAATAAAAATAAGTGAAAAACTTAACATTTAATGCCATGACACGTACAACAGAGGCCGTAGCAGGGTCAGTCTAAGTCACACCCACGAAAATGGAGCTGTATGTGTGTGTGTGTGTGTCTGTGAGTGTGTGTGTGTGTAGGCAACTGCACTTGCGATTATCAGTTCCCTTTGCGAGTATTCACGACCAAAATAAACCCCATCATATAACTTTAACTTAACAAAAGAACCAAAGAAGGGAATATAACTTTTATTTTAATTTTCTTTTGTTCTCATTTTGTTATACATACACAGATATACATATATCCCTACATATGTATATATATTGTATTATATAGACATGGCATTCGCTTTTCGACATTCCAATATACATATGTACATATGTTTGTATGTGTGCTCATATCGCAATTATAATATATATACATATATAGATATTGGGTCAAAAATTGATTAAGATTCCAATAGAAGAAAACCCGACAAACCGTTTACGATTTTTGGCCAATAATTAATATACAATTTCCTTGAATACATTCATCAATGACGTCAAATTGATTAGACGATCCGCATTTAACAATTGTTTCTTGAAAAACAAAAAATAATGTCTGGAAAGTAATATCTCGATTACCGGTGCCAATACTAATCAGTTATCAACATCATAAAATTAATTATTCGTAAAGCTCCTACAAATAACCAACGATGGATGATGTATTATCATATAAATTAAAACTAAAACTTGCAATAATTCAATTTAACCAACCGAATTGATGGCGATGATAAATCGATGATTTTTATATCTCTACATATGTATGTACATATCTATGTATGTATGTATGTATGGTGCAACAGTTATTTGACGCTTCGTTAATCTTGATTGGTAACTTTTTAGCCTTTGCATCATTTTGAATCTCTTAAGAGCTATGAAGGAAATAGAGAAAGTCACTTTAAAATCAGCAATTCTAGTAACCTAGATATCAATTCCACAATATGTTTAATTATTTTCAAAACTAGAATTATATTACTTACACACATATGTATATACATACTTATATAAAAATAACTTATTATTTCTACAGGAAATAAAGGCTAAAAACATATTGATGATATATGATTACAATTTTTTTGTATCCTGTAACTAAAAGGGATGAAAAGGTTGTCTTATATAAAAAGTAGAGTTGTGCAAAAGTAAATAAATTGTGTCCTTAAGTAGCACCCATAACGAAAGAACACTCCAAAGTTGAATATAAAACTACACTCAGCTGCTCATTGATTCTGTTCTTGGTACACCCAATCCTTAGACGGTATCATAATAATCAAACTTTTAGTCTGAGGAATGCTCAAGTAACTGCGGTTAGGAATATCGGATATTTTTATATTACTTGTGGATCCTTTCACACTTACTTGACAGTGAGCGACTGAGTTCCTTCGCTCCGAATTACGATTTTAACCACTTTCGCTGCTCTAAGAAATAGCTATCTAATACTTAAAGTATTCGTATACATTTTCATAATATTCTTGATCAGGAGTACAAGTAGTACGAGTGAGTGGAAGACCCAATCCTGCAGCATAGAGTAGAATAACTACGGCCGTATTTGGTACAGGGTAGCCCGATATCGACACCCACTTAAATTGGCTATGGGTAATCAGTTTATTTTTTTTTTTTTTTAATTACTTTCGCTGCATTTACGTCAGCAGTAGCGCCCTTTATTGGGCATATTTCAAATTCTCATGTTTGTTATTATTTCAGAATATTTTTCCGTATACTTTCTGTTATATATATATGTATGTATATATGTACATATGTGTGTATGTATATTTTCTTTCACTCTTTCCTATTTAGCGAAACATTCATTCATGGGCACGAACTGCACGCATCTGTTCAACGGACCGTAATATTTACCATTTACCATAATTAATATCGAAATATTTCTTCAAGCAACAATGATGATTGCGTTTGATTGAAATTGAAAATGAAATTTTACAAATTCCAAAACGAAAAATTGTGGCCGGCATTCAACAACAACTGAAATACAACAACAGGTTACTTACAATGAACACACACACACACGCACATACACAATGCACTCACCAAAATTCAATTAAAATCATTTTATTTTTCGTATTTCATATTTATGTATTTTTGCGTTTAAAATTTTGCAAAAAAAAAATATATATACAATAAAAATAAACAAAATTTGTTTTACAATAATGTAAAATTCTTTAACGATTGTTGAGCAATATTAATAATTTACATTTATGATTTTAGGGGCTATAATCATTTAAAAGATTACAACAAAATTAATCACTTTTACTAACAAATTAAAGTTTAATTTTCCGTTATAATGTACTATCAAAAAATCAAAAAACAATAGTTATTACTTGTAATTCTATTTTCGCTTTCTCACATGGGAAATTCGGTCAAAGTTGGAATATAATATTAGACTAATATCATACACTTTAGCATTAAAAAAAAATGTAAAAATAAAAAAAAAAATATATTTCTAACAAATTTTTTTTTCACTAAAGTCAAAATAATAATATTTATGTTTCGAGTTGAAGGATGTACATAGTTTAAACACTTTTTTTTTAGCGAGCAAATAAATTAAATAAAAATTGATAATTGTTTCAAAATTATTTTTTTAATTAAGCGAATCGCATCCTATTAAAAAAAAAAATGCCTTAACATTTTAACTCTCGAAGACAACGATTATAATTTATATATATATAAAACTTCTTTTTTGAACTGATTTTTTAATTGTAATTTTTTTTTTTAAAATAAAACGTATTTAATTATTTTAAAACAAAATAAATACAAAAATTTTGGTTAGTGTATCTACACAAACATACATAAATACATACATATATACATACCATTTATACAAATAATATGGAAGTTGTAACAATTCCCAGAGATCTTGTGTGTTTGTTAGTTGGTGCCTTATGCGGAAATGTTGTTGTTTGTTATACAAGAAAATTGTTTTAATTATTTTTCATGTTTTATTTTTGTTTTTTCTTGTTTTTTTAACTAGCGTAGAATATTTTTATGTATGTATGTATTTATGTATGTGTTTGTATAAAAAGTTTATCAAGATGTTTAAACAAAATATGTGTAATGACAAATTGATGGCGAGAGAGAAGAACCAACCAAAACTGGCATTATTTAACGGAAACTTAATGATGCAAGGAATATAGTGATCAGTTGAATCCTTATTGATATACCGCTATACCCATTAGAAGATTATTTTATAGTCGATATCAAATGATTGTTGACCAATTAGTTAATCTACTATTTAAAGACAAATTGATAGAGTATATAGATAGAGTATTCTTCGTAGGGTTTTACATTTTGGTGTCATTGACCCCCGATTAGACACTATGTTTATTGTTGTTCCGAGTCGAAACTAAACCCAAACTACTGAGACACATGTATGTATGTATGTATGGGATTTTCTCTTTACTTGGTATTAATATTTATGATCAACGGCGCGGGGCGATCTCTCATGATCATGAACATTGTGTGACTAACAAAGGTCGTCGCGTCGGAAATTCTCTCTTTTTTCTCAGTATCTTTTTCTAGTAGACTCTTCTCTCTGTGTCTCTCTCTCTCTCTCTGTCTTAGTCGCTGTATATTTCTGTCTCTTTCGGTATCTCCTCGTTCAAGATCATGTTCATAATCACGAAATTACAATCATGATGATGCTGCCACTTTGGTGTGGTTCGTCACGTAGCAGGTGAAGCTAGGACTGTGGCAAGCATTTGGCTGCCTCGCTGACTGTCTCACATGGTGCATTTGTCACTTTCACATTAAGAGTTGATGTTGTTGCTTAGTGTTGTTGGCCACCGTTCGGTTTTGATTGTTTTTTTTTTTGTTTTTTTTTTGTCTTCTTTTAGTAAGGCTTTCGGTCTATGTTTTGGCCTCAGCATTATTTCTTATTTCGTAGCGCCATAATTGATTTTTGAATTTACTTTATTATCCGCGACTCGCCACATCGTCTGCCCATTCTTATGAGCGACCGTCCGTCCGTCTGTCTCTTTTTCCGACAAAGTGTATAATGCGTGGGCCTTTTCGCCTTTATTGTTTGGGGGAAATCAATTTTTCATGTGGCATTTTCTTTACAGTTTCAGAATGAGAGTTTAGAAGAAAAGTGGATAACTTTAGTTCATATAATATCCGACTATAATACACCTATTAATCAATTATAATTAATTGCATTTTGTATTTTGTGGGTAAATTTTGGTTTCATCGATCGATTAATAATTAATTTTCAATACCTTACAACCACCTAACTGTAAGGCATAGATATATATAAACAAAGTAAATATAAATTTGATCAGCATCAATAGACACGATTCGCTCTGTCTGTTTCATTGCAGCTTTTAGACCTTAAATGTTAAGCTACATGGATGGAATTTTGTAAATCAGGTTTTTAGATATCTACGCGTCGCATTGTTCTGATCGGAAAACTATATAGTCACAATTGAAATTACCGGTGTAGAATTAAATGGTTTTTTTGAATGATTTTTGTACTTTTTTAGTTCTAGTGTACTGGAAAAGATTCCAAAAAGTTTTTAACGACATAGTGAATACATTTACTCACTTGTTGAAATTTTATACAAAACAAATGTAAGTATTACACATACATATGTACATACATATGTACATACATATATACATATATATATACATATATATATTCAAACCATAATATTTGCATAAGTATACAATTTATTAAAAAAATTTTGTTTTCATTAATTTTTTTCTTTTTTTTTGCACTGATATACGATATGTTAAGCCATTAGCCAGTCACCAATGTGCAGAGGTCATTCACATTATATCTAAATTATATCGTATATACTCATATTTACATACTTTTATGTCATCAGAGCAACAGAACAAATATCAGCAATTTTTGTTTTAGTTTCGGCTGGGACAGCACAAAAGAGAAATGATATATTAAAATTGAAAACAAACAGAAAAAAATGAAAAACCAAAAATAATTGTTAGATTTTATTTAAATTTGGAATAAATAAACAAAAAAGAAAAAACAATGATATCGGTTCACATATGTAGCTGTGGCTTTGTCAAGTAGAACTATTAAATATTCATTAAATGTTATCAAATTTAATTTCTTTTCTATTTCAGTAAATCGAATCTATATTATTTACATATGTACAGATATACATACATATAATATATTTAAAACCGTTTCTGTCTCAATCAAAATGCAATTATGAAGAGTGCGAAGTTCATCTGGTTAATTCACTGATTGATCTTCTCGCGCGATCTATTGATCTAATAAAAAGCTCTAGGAATGAAGAAGAAAAACATTTATACACACAAAAATTCTTGAGAATAAAATACGATAAAAGTTTTATGGCTCTGCATATTTATATTTATAAATGGCATATATATTACATACATATATGCTTTGTGATACGGTGGCGTTGAATAAATTCCTTTTGGCCAAAATAAACGCCACGCAAGTTTATGACATAAGTTATGATCGTAAGTACGAAACTTAAACATAGTATACTATAAACCTATATATTTATATTATCTTATCTTTCAAAACAAAATTTTTAATAAGTACGCACATGCATACACGGCGCAAAATGTATTTGACTTTTAGACAAATTAATTAACTACTGAACTTATATTACATAATTTCGATTTTTTATTTGTGATTACACTTTTCTATTTATGGTCAATGTCTATTTATTCTGTTCTACTCTCTGATCTTTCATTAATAAAAACCTATTTAGAATACATAATTTAGTAAACTCCTTCTAGAACTTTTTTCGTTTTTGGGGGAAAAAAAGTATAAAGACAAATTTTATTATTAAAACAAAATTGTACTATTCGTATATTGTATCTGATCAAAAGTGTTAACATATTTTCCATTTATTAGATAGATAGATCGGAGAATACAATAATGAAAATATTCTCTTATCAAAGGCATGGAATTTCCATCTACGTAGATAATGGTATAAATAAATTATATTCTCATTTTTTTTTGCTTAAAATTTGTTTTATTTAAGTACAAATTAGCTCATTTTTTGTTGTTTTTCTTAGCATTATTATTTCAAAATTTTTCTCTGAGTGTACGTTAATAGTAACTTCAATTTTTGCACATGGACGTTAATTAGTTAATCCCAAATGTGAGGTTCCATCAAAATTAGTCCAAAAGAATTAAAAAGCCAATTTTTTCCCTTATTTTATCGTTGTTTGTCTTTTAGGTTCGATCGGCAATCAACATATGTACATATGTATGTATATACATACATATGTTTGTGTACATTTATATGTATGAATAAAATTTTTTTTGTTAACAAATAAATATTTGAAAAAGCTACTGTGATTTAGCGGTTCCGTAATCACCACCCTACCGATATTTGACTCTCAAGTGATTTGCAAAGAAATGTTTAAAGTCGTAAGCAAACATTCACACACACATACACACACAAAAATACACACACATACATATATGTACACACATGTTGATTCGTTTTGACTAAATATTTTTTTGCAGAATTGAACAAATTGTTGCTGATCACATGGAATTTCATTTATTTTTCTTTTAAATGCTATCGAAATTGGCTGACTTGTATTATATTTGGAGATTTGTTTATCATCAAAATGATCAATTCTATGTAATAAAAGAGTCGATCAAGGATGACAGTTCTAAAGAATAAAGAGCAAATTATCGAAATGTTTTTTTTAATCATCGTTTGTCGAATCGACGACGCAAGAATTTTTGTTCTCTGTATCTGTGAAAACTTAAGTTTTAGTATTAAAAAGTAATGAATCAATTGATTTAAATTTTTTTTCTGGTAAAAGAAATAAATACAACTATTAAAAAATATGTAACTTTTCTTTTTCCGATCTTCGAAAATATGATTTATTTACGAATATGAAAAGTCTAGGATAGGAACCATAAAACAAAAATATTTTTCAGATTTTTTTTTACTTTATATAAATATATAAATATTTA
The DNA here is from genome assembly GCA_037075365.1 of Drosophila emarginata. Classification (NCBI taxonomy): domain Eukaryota; kingdom Metazoa; phylum Arthropoda; class Insecta; order Diptera; family Drosophilidae; genus Drosophila; species Drosophila emarginata. The sequence goes on from JBAMCD010000174.1 coordinate 407,105, forward strand.
TTAATTTATTTTTAAGAATTTATTTTTAAGAATTCATTTTTAAGAATATTTTTAAAACGAAAACTTAAATGTTGATTCAGTAGTAGGGTTTCTGTAGAACACAAATGGGTACATACATACATATACATATGTACATATATTTAATCTGAATTTTTGGTTAAGGTTTACAAAACAAAATTAAACCTTTGTTTTTTTTAATTACAATTAAATAGTTGAAAAAATCCAAACTCGTTCATTCATTTTCGAGTTAAAAACTGTGAAAATATTTGTTGAAATCCGTTTCAGAACTTTATAATTTGACTTTGTTTTGGACTTTGTATTTAATAGATCGTCCTATTAACCAGCTTTCGTTAGTCAGTTAGAAAATTTACAAAGTATTACCTAAACTGGTTAACATATGTATTTATTTATATAGTTTACATTTTTTTACTAAGAGAGTAAAACACATATGTATGTACGTATGTATATATTTTTAATTAGTTAGTCTAAAGAATAAAGGTATTGTTAAGCAAGATAAATGCACAAAACTGTATCTTCTTATTAAATTATTTTTATAGAATGAAAAAAAAAATCTCCAAGGGGCGTTATACAAATGTTAAATATCAAAATTATTTACAATGTTGATTAAGATCTTAATATATATATTATTATATATGTATGTATGTATTATATAGGATAAATTTTTATTTAGTAAGAAATGTTTAATTCTCACCTCATATTCATTGTACTATTTTAATTTACTTTGACTTCTATCTTATGAGTTCGAGTAAAAGGTATACACAACTTGTAAAATGAAAAAGAAAAACAAAACAAAACGGCAAAACCTTTCACGTGTTGGCCAAGTTTCAAGACTTGTTGTGTTATGTGTAGTTTCTTTTTTATTTTTTCGTTCAATTTTTAACTTATTTTGTTGCTTCCACGAATTGGATTTCTTAGTAAGCAACAAAACAGAGACAGAGAACTGAACTATATAAAAAAAAAGTTGAAAGCTTAGACGACTTGACAAATCAGTAAGGCAAAAAAAAAGAAAAAACAAAAAAAAAAACTGTTGAGTTTAGGTTGTCTAAGGGGTGCTGTTGTTGTTGTTGTTCTTGTCGTTACTATTTCTATTTACTTAAATACGCTGATTAGCTTGGGAACTGTCACACTCATTGAGAATGACCATTAATTGGCTTGACTTGACTACCTACCGAGGGCCAACATTGTAGCTCAAGTTTGAGATAGATATTTTTCTATTTCACAGATAATTTTATTATACATTTTTTTTTTTTTAAGAAATGAAAAGAGAGCAAACAAAAATGAGCAATATTTCAATAGCCTTTTTTTGCATTATTAATCAATTATTTAATGTAATAATATGATGAAGAATGATGTTTACATTAATATGTTGTTGATTTTTTATTCTTAAGTAATCATCCAACCATAAACACAGATCAATAGATTTATTGTTGAGCTTTTTGGCAAAATGAAATTGAAAAGAAATTTTATAATTACTTTTTTTTTATCAATTTTCCATCAGAGAAGTTCTGGCAATATGAAGATAGAGAGACAAATCGACGACGCACAATGGACATGGGGCCCGGTTTTAGACATTGGGTGCGTCATCATACAAACATACAAACATACATATAAACACAGATCATGCACAAGCATATGTTTCTACATACATATGTACATATGTTTGTATGTATGTATGTGCCCCGACGACGCTGGGGCATGCCTGTCAATCAGCATTCAACGCCACTTCTATGGCTTATCTAACTCAAACTCAACGGCAACGCTAATCGATCATTATAATGTAAGTGTCTGTGTGTCTGTGTGTGTGTGTATGTATGGGTGTATCTACACCCAAACATGTATGTATGTATATATATATGGCCTTTCTCTCGCAGAAAGTGTATGCGAGTGTGTGTAAGTGAGCTGATAAGCCTTGGTTGTGGTCCAAACTGGTTTTTGGCCATTGCCATGCGGCGGCGGCAGCGACAGCGGCCAAAATGACTTTTCATACAACGAAAATGATTCATACAAAATTCAAACGTAAAAATGATGCGTTACGGCAACATGTTGTGTTTTAGCCCGTTTATTCCGATCGTTCACTCGCTCGATCAATCTGTCCATTTACCCAGACATTAACAGCAACAAAACCAACTAAAGAAATTTCAGCTGATCGAATTGAAATTTTTATAAGAATTTTGTGATTAGAATTATGATTAAAGCAAAGTTATTCATGATCATGAGATCAAGTCATAGTTATCGACATAATGGAAATGAGTCTGAGATCCAAATTAAAAAATAAGTAAGCTTTCTGAATTATAGGATACATAGCTCAAGTAAATTCAATATTCAAATATTCAAAACAATAATAGAAAATGTAAATATACATATTTAAATTATTAATTTTAAAATTTTTTGTTAATTTATATTAATAAATAAATATTAGGTAAGAAAATGCATACTAAATACATATATCCAAACGATCTGTATGAGAATATTATTTCGCAATATTATACACTGGGTTATATATTGGGTTATATTTTTATGTTTTCACGAAAATTGGTCTTAGTCTTTTCATAGAGCAAAAGATTTGAAGTAGTATTCCTCACTCTTCATGCATACATATGTATGCATTTATGTATGTATATAAATATGTTCATCAATCTACAATGGTGGCCACATTTTTAGTGCACTTTAATTTTCTTTTACGTGCGTTTATTGTGATTTCATTTCTAATTTTCTCGATGCCCAAATAATTAATAACATTTTTTTTTCGTTGCTATGTGTTAGTCATTGAATTAAGATGATTTACCGGTTATTTCGTCATCTCAGCATTTGTCATTTATTTTTAAGGTGTATTTGATTTAATTACAAATTTAGCACAAATATTTTTAAGTGCAGATATGTTTATGAATCCTAGCACAAATTGTAGCTATGTATAATAAAAATGAAACAAACTGTCTTTAAGTGATTTTCGAAATGTCCTTTAAATATCCTTTTAGTAACCAAAATCATTCGTTGGTAGACTGGTTGGTAGAACAATTAGTAATAACATGAACAATTTATATTCAATTTTTATAAATATTTCATATTGTTAGTTATGTTTTATCCTTTTCTTTATAAAAAAGATAAAACTACAAGGGAACTAACAAATTTATGTTTGTAATTCTCAATCCTTTGACGCCATTTTACAGCACTAACTGATTATGGATAATTTTTTATTTGGTAATTTGGGACTCATTAAGTATATCATTATCAAAGTGCTCGAATGTCACAACTTTTAGCACACTTAATTAAGATATTTCACACAGTGTTATGTGATTGTCTAGTGACCTCTGACCTTGCATTAAAATATGGCGCACAGCTGTTGACGAAATCTGAACAAAATTTGAAAAAGCTCTGAAAACAAAGAAGCTCTTCTTGTGAGGAATCATTTTTATGGTGATAAAGCAGCTTTTTTCCGGCAAATATACAAAAAAAAAAACGATAGGAAAAGGTTTTTTTTTGTCCAAATTTCGTTTATATAGAGAGAGACAAACAGCCGGGGGCAACCAAAGACAATATTCAATGATCGCTCTACTGTAGATATTTTGCAGTTTCGTACATAATTTCATTAGCCACATTTTTGGGCAACTACGCCATGGGCGTAGCGACTTGAAAGGGGCGGGCAAAATAAGCAGTTTTGCCTTTACGGGAATTCAATTTATGCAACCTTGAGATAAATTGAGAGATTCGTTTAATTGCAAATAAGTAAGTGAATGAATAGTTTTTAACTCGGTTTCTTTTCTGTCACTTATATAATACAAATGCATACAATTTATAAAATATATTTTTATCTCTAAATATTTAAAATTTCTAAACCACAATGTATAGTGAATTTAACCCATAAATCGAGCGGATCAATATTTCATTTTGTAATCCCCTTGGCGACGCCTATGATGATCCGGTACCAGTACTGTATTTGGTTTTAGGTTGATTTTCTGAAGGTCGCCAAGCATTGGAATTAATTTGAGCTATGCTCTAATCTATTTGGTTGCATTGACCCATATTAAAGTAGCTTTTGTATTTTATTCTAATACAGTCAGAGTGTAATTTAAAGTTTCAATTTTCATGTTATAAATTTCATAGCAATATTCTATGTAGACAAGGCTCAGTTCTATGACAAAAGATAGTTTACAATTTTGTTTTTATATATAGTTTACATTGATCTAACATGATTAAATATAGCTCCTACTCTACAATTTTTATTCATGAATAAGAGAACCTTTTGTTTTAGGCTTTTTAATTTATTTTTATTTTATTTTTATTTTTTTTGTGGGCGAAGGTCTTTAATTGTTGGAGAAGCTCTGTTCGGATTCTTTTAGACTACAAAAAGGAAATATGAAAACTTTAAGGTTTTTGTGTTTTAACTTTGAATACTCTTTCTTTCAATTTTGTAAACCAAAAATAGGTCTCTCAAACTGAAAAAGAAACAGTAACAGTCGGGAATAAATTTGAGACATTTCCCGAGTGCCGAAAAACAAAAAAATTATTATTCGACTTCAAAAGTTTTGGCATTGAGTTTGTGAAATGAAAAGTAATTGGCAAAATTTTCTTCAAATTGCATGTACACTTTACCTCTAAACGAATTTTCCATTAATCTATAATATATTTAGAACAATTTAAACATTCGTGGTTGAATTCAGTGTAGGCAATTATTTACGTAAATAACAATTACCAGACAATGGAAAAACTGTATGTGAAATAAATTACGGCATGAAATCGACTTGTTTCCGTTTCCGAATGCTTTAAAATGGCTCATTGAATATTTCATGATTGTCAATATTTCATAAACAAAATAAATAAAATGTTGTATTTTTTGTTTAGATTAGTGATCATGCGAATAATTATTCATTAAGACTTATTTTGATTGTGTCACCTTAAAGACGGTAAAATTACGAAGCGTGGCAACCCTAAAACGAAAGGTGACCCCAACCAGGTAGCCCAAAAAGCTAACACGGAAGACAAAAGAAGTACATACATAGTTCAAAAGCAAAAACGAATCAAACATGATGTTAGCATTGCAAAAAAATACATTCATTTTTAAAAAGTTTTCGGAAACAGGACAAGAAATTTGGATAACGATTTGGATTTTCATTTTCAACTAATTTTATAGATACTACATACACATATATACATATATATGTATATACCAGTTTTTTTGTTGTCCAAAGTAATAACTCAACTTCAGTTATCCAGTTAGTTAGTCACTTTGTCTCAATCACATTTGTCTTGAGTTGAAAAAATGTTTCTGGCTAGATGAATAACAGGTTGGTGCTAGTTACTTTATGCCAACTTCCCATGAATATATATGTATATATACAAATATATATATAATATATATTTATAGCAAGCACATATATATTATATATATTATATTATATATTTATTCATATGTCTATAATAAAGTTTTTGTTATATAATTAAACGTCAAGGTTAATTTACTAACTGGGCGGTGGTACACAGTTGCTAGTGTTTGTCTCTTATCGTGTATATGTATGTACATATGTACCTGTATATGTACATACATATGTACATATGTATGTAGTGTATTTTTATGCACAGCATGTACTATATAACTATGTAGTGTATGTATGTATGTATGTCGTTTAATTGCTTCGATTTTAGACTTGATAAGCGACAGGCCTCCCTTCTTCCCCGCACAACCACAATTTCCTTAAATTATAGGTTTAAAAGTTTTTTCGGAACATTATCTATTATATTGACCAATAATTATTGGTGCTTTTGGTTAATTAAAGAATATATAGAAAACTTTTTTTCTTTAAAGATTTTTCAAATATAAAATGCTGCTACTGATTAAAAATATATATTTATAGGATAGATATGGATTAAATCTGCAAATTTGATTCTATTAAAAATGATTATTTGAAATAAAAAATAAATTTGGCCACAGCCAATAGATTTGACACCTTCCGAGTGACTCGCACAACTGAACAACATCCCATTGTAAGATACAACTGTTGTTTCGTTAGTTATTGTTGTTGTTGTTTCACATTATTACTGCATCGATGTGGATTTCATTTATCGGCATTTGTTTTTAGCAAATGTTCTTATTTTTATTATTATTATTTTTGTACCTGTATTCGTGTTTTTCTTAGCTGAGTTGCATTTAGAACGCAAAAACAACACACACACACACACATAAACACCTGCAAACACACATATACACATACACGACAGTCGGCGTCGTGACTAACAAATTGTTTAAAAAAAAAAAATAAAACTACTGCACATGCTGCTAATGGTCTCCATGTGTATGTATGTATATACATATGTCTGTATATATGTATGTATGTACCCTGTAACCATATATTATAAAGCGGTCTATTCAGCTTGTTAACCGTTATATTATATAGACCAAAAATCACACCATAGCTCTTTCAAATATCGTAAAACTTTTGAAACTTTTCTAAAATATTTCCATTTAAATTTTTAGAACTTAAAGTTTATTTCTCCTTATTTCACTTAAATGAATGACTTTATTGGTTCGAAGAATGATATTTTTCCGATCTTAAATCGGTCTTGCAAAGGGTATTCGTTAGATATTTTTACCACAGAGAAGAAAGTGTATACACAACTTTAACAACAATTATAAGTTTTTTTTTTTCTAAAGCAAAATTTTTCCTTGGCATTGTTTTATGTCTAATTACCTTAAATTTTGCATCGTATAAAAAATTATAAAAAAAATTCTAATTTAATCAAACCAAATCACTATGAAAAATGATGTCACCATTTAATCGGTACGATAACGGTTTTTCTATACCCTTTCAAATTATATAACTATGTATGTACATATATTTTTCATCTGCATAAATTTTGGAAAAACTTTTTAAATTATTTAATATTGCTATATAGAATCATCATTCATCTATCTATATTGGTATATACAATATATAGTATATTTTTTTAAGTATTTTGTAACTCACCTTTAGCCGCACTCATTAGATCTTTAACCTCTTTGATAATCCGCTTGATCTGATGACTAGTGTGGTCCAATTCCTTCTCGTGACGATTTAAATTATCACGAAATTCAGGACTATCGACGATGCATTCCTCAAATTCTAATGGCTCCAGGCCGCGACGAATATCTTTGCCGCCGCCCATTTTATATAATTTTCGATTAGAATTGTTATTCAATTTTGTTCCAGATGATGATTTAAAATTTTTATTTAATTTTAATATTGATAATTTTTCGTGTTGCAATTGGTTTTGGGATTGATTATTCCAATTGGTTTTATGTTTGGTTTTGTTACTTTTATTATTGTTATTGTTGTTGATGTTATTGTTGTTGGTTTTGTAGTTGTTATTGTTGGCGTTTTGAGGGGCGGCGCTGATGTTGGATGTGTTATTGTTGTTGTTGCGTTTCAGGCGGCGCCGCACAAAATAAATGTGTTTGTTTTTTGTTATATTTCTTGTTGTTGCTGCTGTTGATCCTCCCTCTGCTATTGTTGCTGCTGTTGTTGTTGTTGGTGTTTCTTCGTTGTTGTTGTTATATGGTCCTTGTTGCTTGTTAGTTGCTGCTTTTGTTGTAATTGTTGTTGCAGCTGTTGTTGTTGTTGTTGCATTTGTTTCCCTATTGCGATTAGTATTAATTTGCTTGTTATTTATATTAATATTATTAACATTATTGTTATTATTGTAATTGTAATTGTTTTGCCTTTGCTTCATAATAATTATTCAAATAATATATTACAATATTTTTAATTTATGTTTTTTTTTTATAAATATATTTTTTTTAACAAACTTGTAGGAGAATACTCTCTCTCTCTCTGTCTCTGTCTCTCTCTTTCAATCTCTAATTTTTTTTAACTCTCTCCCACACTCATTCACGTTACAACTTCGATTTTTATTGATGAAATGTTGATGAAAAAACCGAGGAAAAAAATGAATTTAATGGGCGAATAACAACAACAATTTGTGCAGACACTGCAAAAACGAAAAATAAAATTAATTAAAGCAAAAATTAAGCAAAAACATTTAACAAACAAATATAAACAAACAAATAATTTCTTATATAATACAGTCGAAATTAAACCGACTACAGTATACCCTGCAAGTATCAAGTAGAAAGGCAGCAAGTAATATTAATAAATATCATGTGGCAAAAATTTAACTATTAATTTATGTTTATAAATAAATACTTTTATATGCAATGATACCGAAATTATAGAGTGTAAAAAGCAAACATCAGCTGGGCCAAAGTTTCCTTTCGCTACTCTTGCAAAATACAATTTTAAAAGCTGGCTAATGGTCTGAGTAGAGAGCGAGTAAAGATATAGATAAATAATGTTAAATGCTTTGATCAATGCAGTAAAATGATAAGCCAGAGTAAATCGATTTTTTAATGTGCCATGAAAATAATAATAATAATAATAGACGAGATTAATTTAAAAGCACATCAAATAGACAGAAATAATTGTTGCACATAAAAATGTAAGATTTACATTCATATAAAAATATACAGATGCATATGTACATACATACATATGTATATACATACATACATAAATATATAAACATAATGTTTGCAATGTTTCTCAGTTTCTTACTCATTTTCTTTTAACTAATTGTACGATCTTAGTCAATCGTTTGATTATGAAGATTTAGACATTTATTACTATTTTTATTTATTTTTATTTTAAATTACTGAACAATTCTCATTTTTATTAAAAAACTAATGTTACTTTTCAACAACTATTTTGCTTTTTACACTCTTGATATATGTAAGTATGTATGTACATATGTACATATATACAATCCCGCTCAACTGAATAGGTTCAACATTTGCGTTCACTTAAAGTTTTATAATTTTTCAGCCGATTTTGATAAATATATTTCTTATAAAACATGATAACAGTTTTGTTATATTGATTTTATATTAAAAAAAAATGCAACTATAATTCCTACGATCTGTTTTGATATGAAAACTTAAAGTTTAAAACTAAATTAAACGATATTTTTTTATACTTTGATTGTTTTGAGCTTTGGTTTTATACCAAACAAATTCTTTTAATTCAACAAATTGAAGGACTTTAAAAATGGAAAAATAATTGTTTAGAGACAAAGTGCTAAAAAGAATTTGGCAAAAAACCAACATTTAGTTAGTAATTTTGTCTGTTTTGCTTTTATGTACAATAATAAGATGAAAGCCATTCCAGAAGTCACTTTTCCACAAAATAGTTTAGGTGTTCCATTGGTCTTTTAAGTCAACGCTAATGTAAAACCTATTTAGTTGGACTGCACTGTATGACCCAAAAACCATTGACGGAAAGCAAAAATAAAAAATTTTTTAACCAATTTACAAATTTTCTTTTAGTTGATCCATTGCAGAGTGAGTAAAGTTATTTTAAAATCGAGCCTGGCTCTAATTGATTCGAAAAATTGGAACTCTACAGTACAAACAATTTTACATGTTATTGTTCGTTACTTTCCAATTTAAATAAATGTATTGCCAAGTGTAATAAAATTTAATGTATGTATCCTTTTTGATCGATTATATATGTATGTATGTATGTATATATGTATGTATATATGTATGTACATATGTATGTATGTATGTATAAATTAATATGTTATTTATATACTCTAAACTGACTTTCTTTTTGCTGTATCAAAGTTCAGACGAAAAAAACAATTTCGCAGTTTAAAAAGAAATAGTAGAATTATTTTAACAAAAATGATTAGAATAAATCTATTGAAAAATTATTTAATTATTTATTTAAAGTTTCAACGGTTATTTATTGTCGTTGTTTTTGATGATTTTTATTGATGGAAAGAATTTGCATCCCTTTCGAAAGTTTTTTTTTTTTAATAAAAGAATTTGTAAAATGTTTGAAACTTGCGAAAATAAATTACAAATACAAAAATTCCAAATTTACTCTACGGCCCTGGTTAACTTCACTCAATTTGGTGAACGATATGAGATGCATACACACACACACACACAAATATATATATATGTATATATATATTTTTTTGCATGTATGCATATACTTATGTATATATGTATGTACATCATTGGCTTAATACTGTTTTTGCAAGGGTATTAAAAAGTTAAGTTTAAAAAAATTAATATATGTATGTATGTATGCAAGTTTGTATGTATAATTTGCGCAGACACACTCAAAAAGCAAAAAAAAAAAAAAACAACCAACAAAAAACCAAAAGTGCAGGCGCAACAGCTTCGTTTTACATGCAAAGAGCGAGTGAGAGAGAGCGAGCGAACGATGAGATATTATTGAAGATGGCAACGAGCAGCATAGCAGCTCTCTCTGCTGATTCGCTCTCCTTCTCTGTCACTCTCACTAGTGCATGGATCAGTGTTGGCTTTTCTGCGCCACAAAAACAGGACAAACCAGCCAAAAGAAAAGCGGGGAAAAAGGCTACAAATATTAATATTCCAATTCCGTATTGTTTCCAATAATGTAATAAATTAGAAAACTGTATTTGTTATATGTGCAGAACATTTTTCATCGCGACACTTCCAATTTTTGAATTTAACCATGATTCGTGAACTTTTGCTTCACCTGACTTTATTAATTTAAACAATTTTCTGAGAATAGGTATTTTGATTTATGCTTTTCACAGATGTATTTACAACATATCACTACTGAATTTGTAAAATTTATATGTAAATGTAACATCACTTTGTTGAAATATGAATATCCTTACTCAAAAGAAATAGTTAAAACTGCAATTGAAATAGACAAATGGCCAGATTTCCGGATTTCCGGGGATATTTGGCATTGCATATAGACTTCTTAGTTTCGGAAAAAGGCTAAAATGGCAACACTGGCATAGATTTAACACTTCTTTGTTTGTTGTTGTCGCTGATGTTGTTGTTGCTGCTTTTACCGGCTTTGTTGCATTTGTAGTGTTGGAATTTAAGTTTAATATTCAATTCGAAACAGTATGTCTTTTACTTTGCCTGTTTGTTTTAAGTTTCACTCACAAAACACGCACAACAGCGCATTTACACAATGACAGAGAAACAAACACACACACAAATACACATGTGTTTTTTTTTTTTTTGCAGAAACTTGTTGAATATAAAATACATAAAGACCAAAAAAACTGGTTAAGCGGCAACAACGACGACAACAACTACACTATACTACATACAAATGGATTGTTCAGATATGTACATATTAAACACATATGTACGTATATATAAACATATATGTACATATGTATATATGTACGATTTAAAATATATTCATTTGTATATCTGCGATGTTTATTTTTATTTATTAATAATAACTATTTTCTTTAACTCTTTTAGCCAGTTTACACACATGCACATACACGCAAACACAAATGCAAGTGTTGGACACTTTTTCTTGTTTTTGTTTTTATACAGCGTAAGCATTTAAAAAATTGGCAAGTAAAAATAGCAAATTACAATTTAAAATTTTCTCCTCTTTTTCTGTAAAAAATGTTGTTTCATTTTCCATTTTTTGTTGTTGTTTTATTGCATAATTTCAGCTCTTCTGGCTGCGGCGGCTGCTGTGGATGCTGCTGCCATTTTTTCTTTTATTTTGATTTGCCCCCCGCGCGCGCTATATCAAGTAAAAAGTACGCACAGTAAAAAAAAAAAAACAAAAAAAAACGCACAACAACAAAATGCAATGTGTCGACGACCGATCGCCAAAACGCGGCAAGGTAAACCGAACGCACAGCAATACAGCCGAATTTCGTGAAATTTGGTCAAAATTGTTTATAAGTTAAATTTTATTCGAAATTTTTGATTTTTAAATGCACGACATTCGACCGAGCGACACCGTGACCGCTCATCTAGAAAACAAAAACAACACTGAGAGAAAAAAGTGTGCAACTTTTTTTTTAATAGAAACAGTGTTAAAAAATTTAAAACGAAATCAGTGTTCAATAGTTTTAAAGGAATACCCGACATTCCACTATTTCAAATTTTTTTTTTATTCCCCACTTCCCTACTTATTTCTGATATATTTAAAGCGAAGACACAAACCTGCATAGCCAAGACACTGTTGAGTATGTAAGATAACAGCCTGGCGTAACCCAGCAAATATTCGTAACTCTATAGAGCCAAAAGTATTTTATATGGAACTTACTCAATGTTTTCGAAATCCAAAATTACTTCTTACCTTAATTAAAAAGGAGATTTACCGCTGAGTTAAACAACAGAATCTTAATTTTAACATTGGGTCCTTTAGGCAATATTGACGATTAATTTTAATTAAAGATATTTAAGGATACATTTTTTAATCCCAGATAACTCTCTGGAAAAAAGCGAGTGTTGTGCTTATCTCACAACAAGGCGTGGCATATCTTAACTTGGTATTGCTTAAAGTTTAATGAAAATCAATTTTCAAATCACATGCTGAACGTGTTTCAAGTAGAAATCGTTATCATACTTTAGATTTTGAAACCAATTACAATAATATCCAATTCGCAAACGGTCATAGAAACCCTTGAATACGCATATTTAAAGTTCAGTTTACAGTCGACTTCGGGCCATGCCCAATCTTGTAGTTAAAACTATCGACCCGCCCCTCCAAGGTGTAATTTCACACCTTAGATGTCAATTCTTAACGAATTTCAGAATTGCCAAATCACCGCTGAAACTCATACAAATATTCAGATTTTCCGCAATGTGAACACAGGACACTGGCCAATAGAAAATTATATATCAAGGACCCTAGGATAAGCAATCAGAAGCAGTACTTAAAGTAGGTGCTAAGATTGCCAGGAGTATCGAGTGGATTACCGCAGGAAATGGTTCTAAGACCTTCTTTATCCAAATCGAAATTGAGCCCAAAAATATATAGCACACTATTACTAGATTACTTTTATCTTATGACGATTAGAAATTATTATATTTCATTCCGACACCCGTTAACCGAAGACAAAATATCTATTACTAAAAATGTAATTTATATTTCATATATTTTTAATATGTATATGTATATATATATATATATTTATATATATATACATTCGTACATATACATTGCAATAGCAATTAAACAAAATAATAGTAGGCATAAAAAATCATAATAGTACAATAATAATTCTCATATATATATATATCGGACGATAAGTGAAATTGCTATCGCCAAAATTTAAACAGATGAAGGAAAACCAAAGCAAATAAAGAGGCTTTAATCGATTTGTAGGAATATTACGTATGTATATATTTGGGCAGACCAAAAAACACAATTTGAGTAAGAGAACAAACAAATGATAGATAATAAACTATTAGACTATTTCAAATGATATAGAAAATTAAAAAAAAAAAAAATTGCATATTTATATATATATAAGAGTGTATATATACATGTATATATATACATATACATATGTATATACTATCGCATTAAAAAGCATACAGACATATCTACATACTATTCAGTTGTATAGCTAATATATATATATGTATATATATATGTATATACCATACACATATGTATATATAATCAATCATGTTATTTTGGTTTTCAATTTGTAAAGGTTTATTGGAATCATTTTTTCGGAACCGAAAAAGCTGCTAAATTTATTTATCTGTTAACGTTTCATTTATTTACCATATATATACATACATATGAATATATGCAGTTTTTCTATTTTTTTTTTTTTAACGCACTACGTTAATGGATTTCAATTGTTTTCTCTGTGTTTTTGTAAAGTAATATATATACATACATATATGTATATTTATATATGTATATACTTTTATAATAAAAAATCTTTATTTTTTAATTAGAATGTTCCGTGAGTGTATGTATGTGTTTTTTTTATACAAACAATTTAAATTTGTATAAATAATAATAGCAAACAAAAAGGGATAATCGAGGGATGGGAATATGGAAGAATCTGTGTGACTGCTCTGAGATTAAAAGGATCAAACGTTATAGAGGATGTATCTATATAATCCTGATTCTTTACCGATGATCAGTTAAATTGATTGGAAATAGTTATTCATATTTGGAAATGTTCTTAATTATATTCCATTTTTGTTTGTATGTGTGTGTGCTTGTTTAATGTTTCATTTTGATATATTTAAATTAATAAATTTTATTTATTTAATTTGTATATATAAGTATGCATATATATATATATATATATATATGTATATATATACATATATGTATATATATATGTGTTTATATAACATATAAATATTTCTGTTTTGTTTTCGCGTTTTAATAATTTTTTTTTTCGTTTTTACTTAAATTTTATTTAATTATATAATAGTCATAATCAATAATAATAATAATAATAATAAATTACGACCCTTTTTTTCGTTTATCTCTGAACACTTTTCTTCTTCGTATTTGTTGCTATTTAGTTGAGTTCCTTCAATCGTTGCAGCGAGAGTGAATTCGAGCTAGAGACGTCACTTAGTTCCCTTTGTAGCTATTACTGCATATGAAATAGAAAGAGAGAGAGAAACAATACAAATTATTTGATTATGACATATACACAATATTTATGGGTGTATGTATGAATGTGTGAGAGTGTATGAAAGAGATAACGGGCAACAGTGACGGATAACTTATTCTTAAATGATTGCAATTTAAAATGACTAGCAACAATTCAAATTGTTCAAATAGTATGTTGTTTTCGAATATAAAGCATAAATAAATAAACAATTCTCAGATAAGATCATATTGTCAATTTTCAATTTGAAAGTATGTTATATTTTGATTGTATTTTAGTTCTAACAGTTATTTCAGCAATTAAGTAAATAAATTATTTTTCATTTTCTTATTACCACATAAATTATCTGACGTTATCCACTAGCTAGCAATTTTATTTAACTTACTTTAATTGAAAGAAATTATTAAATAAAATGAATTATTTATATAAATCTTGAAAATCGCCTGTGTGTAAATACTTTGTTGCCAAACTATATGTATAACTGTACTGTTTTTCAGAAATAAATAATGTTTTACTGCAATTTAAGCCAAATGTGTATGGTCAAAAACATTTAAAAAAAAATATTTATACAAATCATAATGGTTTTTGGGGGGGATTCCGTTTACAGAATACCTTTAGAACAATTTGAATAGTTGCAGCAGATTTTGTATCATTAATGAGTAACTAAAATGCGATTAAGATCAAAAAAGTAACTAACCAAAATATTTTTTGTCTCGAATGTTCCGATATTAGTTTTCGATACTCAACATAGGCATTTGGTAGAAAGATAGTTTATTACGTGTGTGTTGATGTTGTTGTTGGTTGGTTGGTTGGTTGATTGGTTGTTCAATGTTGTTGTTGTTGTTTTTGTATGTATATATATACATATATATATATATTAATGGTCGTTTCATCTTTTGTTGTTTATTTATGGGTATTTTCTTGTTGTTTTTGCAGTAGTTAAATGTTTTATTTAATATATATATATATATATATATATATATATGTATATATATAATTTTGTTGATGCTGTTTTGTTGTTTGCTGTTGTTGTTGTTGTGTTTGTTTTTGTTAGGTGGTGGTGGGTAACTGCGTTTTGCGAGATGCCTACATATAAGGATAACCCATGTTACGTCCCGCCGCTGTTGCAGCAGCAGCCGCCGCCGCCGCTGCAGCACCGGGCGGATAATTTTGGGCATATTGTGTTGGAATACCCATAGCCGGGCCAGCTGTAATCATTAGCTGTGGCTCCATTTTAATTATCGTCTTATGCTCCGTGGTATCATCCTCCTTTTCCCGTTGCGCCTCATTCAGCTCCAGTTTATCCACCTTGCTAGTATATTCCCGTAGAACCTAATAAAAAACACAACAAAAAAAATTAAATTAGATTCAAATCAAATAAATAAAATAATTTCAAAATTTAGAAAGTTTTGCGAAAAAATTAATTAAAAAGTAAATCATTTCTGATATATTATTAATTATTTTAAATAAATGAAACGTCTCATAAGTTTTTAAATCAAATAACACTCAAAGAGAAACGTTTTTTTTTAATAATAATCGAATTTCTTCTAATTGATATTCACCTGAATCAAATAGGGCATGGCAAAGTCCATGATTTTATGCTTCCAGGCCAATTCCAAGATGACGTCTGGACGCAGCAAGTCGTAGCACTGAAATATTCATTGAATAAATATATTTATTATACAATTTTCTTGTCCATTTTATTCATTTCTTACCTGATAAAGACATGCCGCAAAGCAATCATGTGCATTGCGTTCCAAAAACCAACCCAACAATTCTTCAGCAATTTCTTGTTTTCCCGACTCGGCGGCATACTCCATGGCATCCTTGTAGAGTTTATCCTTTTTGCACAGCTCGACACTCTGTTTCCAACGATTGTTGCCTGTAGAAACATATATTTTTTAGTTTATATATTGAATACTTGGAATATATATACATATATCACTGGATCTGTAACTCACCCTTGTATAAATAGGCTGCAATGCGACGGAATTCGGTCAATTCATGCTTCTCTAGTTTCTGAGCCAGAGCAATTGTATCAAAGTTATCAAAACCATCAATGGAATTGCGCAATCCCTGGTAATCTTCCTCATCGATGAGAAGACCATTCAGTGCCTCATTAATGGCCTTGTTATTCAACGATTGCACAGACCTCAAATAGGGCTTAACCAATGGCAAATAACCGGTCTTTGAGAAATAACTGACGGCACGTGTATGATCCATTCGTGGGGCCAACACCAGTAGCATATCGTTCAGCAGAAGTGGCTTGAAGTCCAAATAGAATTCAATTGCCTTGTAGTAGAGCTCAATGTTTGCCACTTTGGTGATAATGTCCTTAAAGTGTCCCTCTCGCCAGGCCTCTGTGGGATGGGCCATCATGGCCAGCACAGCATTATCATATTCCTCATATTTATCGTAAAGGAATACAAGCTCGGACCACAAATGTGCCGATTCGGCAGCACGCAACACTTTAGGTATATTAACACGCGACCAAAACAATTCCAAATGTTCACGCATTTTCGATGGCTTGAATTTGGAATATAAAATGGCCAATTCGGTGAACATTCCCATATGGGCACGCTCTAATCCTAGAGCGGATTCAAGCAATGCAATCAATTCCTCGAAATATCCACGATTCTGATAATAATTAATCAAATCCTCCAGTTCATCGGCATGGACAACAATGTGTAGACCGCACATTTGAGCCAAACGGAACTCTTCAGCATCCACACAGGCAAAGCATACCTCCTTCCAGGTGCGTGTAGAATTTGCCTTTCGTGCTGAATCAACAGCGCCTTGGAATTCTTTTAGATAGACCAATGTGATGGCCAGGCGGGCAAAGTTACTGACATTATTATACAGCAATTTGGCGGCATCATACATGCCATCGCTAAAGCAGCGATCACCGATTTTTTGTATATCAGCATGATTCGGTCCAGAAATGAATTCCTCAAGATCGGCCAAACGTCCAGTTCTAGCATAGGCATAGATTAATTCACTTTCAATATACGATTCGCGTGCCTTTTTGCGTGCCATTTGTAAATAGCGTACTAGATCATCCCAGGATTCCACACGACTGGCCACATCAACAACATCCATATAAGCACTGGGATCATCGGCTTTGATATACGAGTCGATGGCCTCTTTTACCAATCCCTGTTGTAATTGGGCCTTGGCCAATTGTGACCAAACAGCCGGCTCATTGCATCGTTCGGCAAACTCATTGGCCCGCTCCAGATTATTAACCTGATCAATAAGAACCTGAATCGCTGAGGTATTCACATCAAATTTCTTGAAAATGGCAAATGCCTCTTCATACAATTGATTGCTAATGGCAATATTAGCAATATCGGGTGCATCATAGTTATCCAAACGATTGATGTAGTCCATTACACGGGTCCGATCCGCCTTGATTGCTGTTAATATCAGCAAATTTTGCAAATTACGATGATCGCTAAATACCGATGAATCCAAAATGATCTTTTCTAGCAATTCGATTAACTCATTTGGTAAATCGGCTGTCATAAAGGCCTTCACTGTCACTGAAATATCTTCGGGATCCTGAGTTTCCGACAATGCCGTTTGTACAACCTGATCAATAAGTTGACGCTTATACGGATTAGCCTCGGACAATACTTCAGCCCAGAGTTCGGCATCACGTCGTCCCACCAAATAGCGAGCCTCGCTTTTGAACAGAGAATTCTCATTACAAACGGCAATAAGTTCCCTATCGCATTGGCCACGCTCATAGGCCACACAGGCCAAGTGGGGATCACGTTTTTCACAATAGCGACCAACCACACGACTATCATAGTACTGATTCTCTTTAAGGAAACGTTCGGGATTATTGTTGGAATCAATGTAGATCTTGGCCAATGCATTGTGAGTAGCCGGTTCGACGCAACCCTCATGGACACGCGACTCTAGCCAAGGCAATAGAAGTTTCAAGCGATTACGCTTCTCCACCTCTTCGACCAGTTCGTCGGTTGAGAATTGACCCTTGACCACTAAAATAAGATTCTTAATGATATCCTCGCTGCAATCGACATCTAAGAGACCACCAACTACGACTGGTAGACGGGAAGGATTCACCTTTTGCACATAAATCTCAATATATTTTTGAAGATTATTCCGATATAGATATAGAACCAGATCATGAACAAAATCAAATCGATCGCAGACAATAATCAAAGGCAACTGATCTGTAAGCTTGGCTTCCTTAAGGAAATTCTTAACTCTTTCCGGATTATAGCAATTGGATTCACGACAAATTCGTTCCACTTCCTTAATTTGATTGGTTTTGCAGGCTGCTTGTATATACTTGAAATGGACTTCCGGATCTTGGGAGAAGTTGACAATGCTGCTAAGGAAATAGAATAATCCATCGTAGCTCTTGAAGCTTTCAAAGAGATCAATCAATGCTTTGGTGGTCAATTGCTCATGATATTTTGTGGCAATCTGAACACAAATCTGTAAATTTTGACGTAAATTGGCCGTAAGCATGGCCTTTAGGCACTCCAATGAATCCTCCACAGAGAGTGTACCAAAGAAGCTAACAAGCCACTCGGCATTCAGCATATGCGTATGGACCACAGCTCGCTTAATGTCATAAAGATCGGTATAATGCTCCAAGGCACGTTGCAGAAGTCCGGCCTTCTCACACAGCTGGGCAATGTGTGCTCTATCATAATGGGTAAACATGGCGTTACCCAATATAGCATCAGCCACTTGAGGAGCCGACATTAGGTTCATTTCCAGTAGACGTGTCTGCAGTGAACCTTCCGCGGGACGATTATGCTTGAGGGCATCTAGCAGAAATGCTGTACACTGTTGTACCATTGAGTGTTCCATAAATATATCCACTATTTGATTGATATCGGCTAGAGGTTCCTCTTCGGCCACCAGCATGGAAGCAAAACCGGCACCCTGTTCGGGATTACTACGCATAACCGAACGCAATAGGAATATATAGTCGGGTGTATAGTTGACTTTCTTGGCATATAATACAATCTTCTGGAATTGTCCCGTCTCGGCAAAGCATTGGATAACCTTATTTGGAACATTGGCTCTTAGATAGATGGATAATGCCAAAGTTAAATCGGAGGTCTTCACTAGATCACCCAATTCTTCGCTGCATTCGAGCTTCTCCTCCTTAAGCCATTTCTCGCATAGCTGTTTCTTGCCCTGCAGCAAAACGGGACGGCATAGCTCCAAAGATTCAAATTTATTCAGTTTACCCTGATCGAGGAGTATACCAAAATATTGCAAGAGTGGTGGCGTTGTTGAACCAGCCGGAGTTTGCACCTGCTGGAAACGTTGAATTGTTTGCGGTGTGCGCAGAATACCCTTGGGAGCCAAGGCTGCCACTTTGGCTGCTTCAGCATATTGGCCGGCAGTGAAAAGTTTATTAAATTTGCGTACAAACAAATCCTCGGCTCCGGCCAAATTATTACGTACTGCCATGCGCAATGCCAAATCCGGATTTTGCAATACCGTATTAATGTATGGTATTATCTGCTCTTCATCAACAGTAACAGATAATACCTGACCCTTGCGATTTACACCAATAATACCGCCGCTGGCCTCGTGCGGTGCCGTCACAAAAATCGTATCAGCCGATATGCGATTCATGTAGATGCACGTGGCCGTCTCCATGTCATAGAGATGAATATAACCATATTTGGTGATCAAATAGATGGTATCATACTTGGCAGAGACCTGCATAGCCACCGGGAAATCATTTTGGGCCTCTGGTGGAAAGAATACATCGACGGCTTTCTTGGGGAACGGCTGATTGCCATTGGGTGGGGTACCAACCTCAATGATATGCAATTTGCCACCAGTTGCAGTTCGTACAGCAAAACAGAATAAAGTGGTTGGCTCTTTGTTGCCTTCGATCTTGAAGGTGGCAAAACTGGCTGCGTGTCCCTCAATTGCTTGCGATACCTTTCGCTCCACGGAATATAGTTGCATTGCACCAGCGACGCGGCTTGGCAGAGCTGAGATGCCAACCAATAGCAACCATTGCTGTGAGGAATTGCAGCGATAGTTTATTATTTGGCAGCCATTGAGGGAGGAATGTCTATCAAACATTTTCTGTGGCATCGAATCGCCCTCCATTGACCAATGGAATACACTTGTCTCCGTTACCAGGGCCAAAGTATTCAGCGAGATCCATTTCCAGAAGACTACATCCTCGTTCATCGTATGTGCCTTCATTTTCGATTTCATCTCGATGTTGAATATTTGCAATGTCTTTTGCGCTATAAAATTAATATTGTATATTGAAGTTATTGAAGAAAAAAATTAAATATCGATTTCAATTTCATTATTTTGCTTACCTTTGAGCGCAATAACCTTGCTGGCCGGATTCATAATCGCTGAATCCGCGGATATGGGACGTCGTGTTGGATTCGCCGAATCGTTCATATCAATGATTACCACTTGGGCAGTTTCGTTGACCTTTTCCCGGACGCAAATGAACTTGTCCGATTCCATCGTTAGGGTGCTAAACGAGAATGAGTTTGCATTGATGCCAACATTTGTGAGCTACAAAGAACAACAACAAAAAACAAGAAAGTAATTAAAGGTCAAGGTAAGGACTATAGGAAATTGTTAATATAATTGGAACAACAAATTGATAACCAAATATTTCCACTAAATTGAACTATAACTAATTATATAGTAATTAATCTATATAAAATCTTCAGCACTCGAATACGATTTTGTAGCTATATTTAATTTATATTTTTAGCTATATCACAAATTAAAACCGTTTAACCAGAATGGAAACCGTTTTGGATTGCATTTGCATTATTTCTGTATAAATAAGATTTTCAATTTTAATTCTATTCATTAATCTATAAATCTACAACAAGAATTATTATTATTATTATTTATTATTCTAAATTTCTTTATTTTTTTTTTTTTGCAAAAAATAAAACTTTTCAACGAAAGAAATATAACTGTGCCAATCGTTTTTTTTTCAACGTTTTATTTCTTCTCTTAATTTCTCAATTTCTACTGAGCCGATTTACTTATAATTTTGTGGTAATATCTCTTTATCGTAGGACAATAATAATATAAACAAATTTTAAAAAAATTCGAAAAAGTTGAATAAATGGTACAAATTTCAAGCAAGCAACCCTTATTTAGTTATTTTCTTTCTCTTTTTTTATTTTTAAATTACAGCTAAAATTTCCTATAATGAATTCCCACGGTACCAAAAAAGAAACGTTATTGTATAGAAATTTTAATATCCATATATAAAGTGATAATGAGAATGTTGCAATAAATTTATTATAAGATAAACATCATTATTATTAGAAGTCTACTTTAGGAAAGTCCAACTGTAATACAATAGGAGCATTATTTTAAATTGATAATATTTGTATATTTCCCATTAATAGGAGCGGTGTTACAATCGTGACAGGCTTAAATAGAACACTTTCACATTAGCCTTTACCTCTTGTAACATTGAAATACATATTTTCAATTCTAATATACTTATTTAACCTTATTTAAAATAATATTGTTTATCTTTTTTCTATTTCACCTAAAATGAATGGCTCTGAGCCAGAATACCTCCTATCATTAAGTAGAACAGGTTTGTCTTACTTAGTTACCAGTTTCTCGAGATGATACAAATAATTAAACAAAATGGTTAACCCATTTTCTCCCCCTAGCGGCTAAAATAAGCCAATTTCCTATTAAGTAGGCAGACGCCTGTTGAACTCGTGAGATGGAGAATCAGGCATTCAGTTGATAAGATAGACAGATTTCAAATTTAATCTAGCTGATTCCCTTTGGCGATAGAGCGCATTGTGTCTGACATAGATAGGCAACTTTTTATACCAATTTATGTACATAGTATGTATATACATACGTACATACATACTTATATGGATGTGTTTACATACATATATTGTGTGATTTCTCTTTCTGCGCAGCTAGCGAATTGCTTGACTAAATCGTAAACAGTATTGAAAAGTTCAAGGTTTTCGCGGCTTTTCCTTCTTGAAGAAATTTTACTTCTTCTTCTATCTGCTCTCTTTCTCTTTATGAGAGAGAAAGATAAATACAAATACATAGACATTATGTATAAAAACAAATTGTAAATATATGCACTTAATGAACAAAGAACCAAACCTAAAAACAAAGACCGTAAATACAATCAACAATGAATTCATATACATATATGTATATATTACACACACACACACACATGTGTATTCATTAATAAATGGCGTTTGTTTTTAGAGTTTTAATTTAATTATACTAAAAATAATAACCTTTCTATCATTATACGCCAAGGCATAAACAAACAATAGAAGAATAAAAGACTGTCGAATATATCTGACGACAATAAAATAACAATAAATACATATCTTTACCTTAATTTTTTACATTTTCGCCGGTTTTATTTTGTAAAAAGAAAGGATAAAAATTCTTATAATTCTTTTCGCTTTGAAAAGTGGTTTTCAACTTTTTTAATATTCAAATATTGTTTAACATTTTTGACGAAACATGTTTCATTGATTAATTTACTTTGTTATTCTGAATTATTTTGATAAATAGAGCTCACTGGCATTTTTCACTTGCGTCGAAAAAAAGACTTTAAAATGAAAAAAAAAAAAAGGAAAAAAAAAGAAAAATTAAAGAAAAATGAAAATGACTGAAAAACGTAAGCTAATATTAAAAAAGATATTAATTATAACAATTAATAAATAAAAAAATTGTAATGTATTTTAAAATATATTTTCTCAGCTATTCAGTTGTAAAAGTGATTCAAAATACTTCTCGACTCTCGGATTGCATTCTTAAAAACGATCTTTTGCACACAATTATTCAATCTTCTTTAGCACAAATATTTTTTCTGACGTTTTTCTATCTCGAAATTATTGATTAAATCGGCGTATAGAGAGATTTAAACGAAGCTAATTATAATGCATTTTTTCTACAGAATGTCTACAGAATGTTAAACTCCTTTTTCCATATTTCAACAAAATAATAATAATATGTAAAAAAAAAAACAAATTTATCTAACTGAAATTGAATATCAAAAATATTTATCAAGTTTCATCTATATATGTATATATGTAGCTCTAAAACAGAGATTAGTTTCCATAGAATCTCTAATATCCCTTTTCAATACTGTTTATGATTTAGTTATCTAAGTTGACACTTTTATTGATAAAGACCAAGAATGATCATATATGTATCTGTAACAATATAAACGCAATGTCAAATAAAACTTAGTTGGTAATAAATATGTATAGTCCAGATTTTAGAAAGCAATTTATAAAAAATATTTCCTTCTATGCAAAAGTCGTTAAACAAAAAAATAAATATTTTAAAATAGAAATACACAACTTATTTATTTCAATGGAAAGTTCTATAGTCATGTTTCAATGACTTTTACAATATTTTTCTAAATATCTACATACATAGATTTCTAACAAACACCGATCAAATTATCAATCCTCGAAAGAATCCTAGGTTGAGACACCAGACGATCAATATAATCCATAAAAAAAAACTAAGAGCCTAAGGCTACCAAATTTGGTAATTATTAATTTTTAAATTTTTAGTTAGACTTTAGTTTTAGTAATAGAACTTTTCAACATTTTATTGTAAAGCAGTAAAAAGATTTTACTCAATTAATAAATAAAATTAAATAAACAAAATATAGCCGATCTGATGGGAAAGGCGGTAAAGACAACATTGTTAAACCTCTACTTGGTATAGGGTGAACCACAGTCGATTAACTTGACTTGCTCGCTCGGTTTTTTATTTATATATTTCTATCTCTTGTTATTAATTAGTGACCCAAAAATTCAACAACTGAAAAGATAAAGTTATTTAAACTAGGATATTGAACGGATGAGAGCCAATGAACAATGAGTTCACTACTAACTAAGTATAATAATTTAAGCTTCTTGTAAATTTCAGCACTACTTTTCGTGCCATATGTAAGGGTATACATATGTATACACGTACGTATACAAATAGATTAGATTTTCCATTTCATTCTGCTTATGTTATTTATGTCAATTACAAATTAACATATGGTCGGGCTGGACAATGACGGCGACACGAAAACGTCTACGAGAAATGAGATGACTGCCTGCCCCAATCTTCTAGCAACGACAACGAATCACAAAAGAACGCCCTTACCCAGTCTCATCATTGCTTAAGGCAGTTAGTTATATACTTGAGACCGGCTACACAATTCAATTTAGCATATACATACACCCGACCCGATCTGGCACTGATTGCGTCGCAGTTAACGCTGAAAACTCTGAAACTTACATCAGAGAAAGTAGCATCATGTTTATAAAAATATTACCGAAACTGAATTCGGTAATGCTGAACTTCATATACCCTCACTCCCTTCTTTGTTTTTTTGTCACAACATATAAAAATTGATTTGGTTTATAGTAGTCCAATATGCCTGGTTCCTATAAGAATATCAACAGTAAGTTTCATCAATATATCTTAAAAACGAACTCCCTTGGGTTTTTTATGGTACTTTGTGAAAGGGTATTACAATAAGAGAGACATAAAGAAATACTTCGTTGTTCTGCAAGTGTTCCTGTTTAATCGAGTTCATTTAAGTATGTGTATATATATTTAAGCATACGATTCTGACAAGGGTCACGCATCCTATCTTAGAGTACTTCATTCAAGTTGACGAATCATATTACTGCGATATACTCTTCTATATACTAGAGATTGGCTTGGAAGAGGAAATGCCTTGCCGTTCCCATCCTGCCCATCCTGAAAACAATTTTTTTTTCACGGGTCCGGAAGTATTTTTTATTATTTAGAGCAAGGGTGGGCAGCCAAATTTCGCAAGTGAGCCCGACAACAACATTTACAACAAACAACAATCCGAGCAGAGAAAAAGGTCGCGATCGCGAGTCCGAGCAGGGGTCATAAATGTGCGAGTTCGTGGGTAGAGGGACGCACAAGTAACTGCGGGACGCACAAGCAGAGGAAAAGGTCGCGATCGCGAGTCCGAGCAGGGGTCATAAATGTGCGTCCCTCAGTTGAATGTGCGTCCCTCAGCCTACGAACTCGCACATTTATGACCTCTGCCAGAAAAATAACGGAAAGAGCTCGGTGAGCCAAGTGAGCCACTACGTGCCCACCCTTGATTTAGAGAATAGTGTAAAATAATATTGGTATTTTTTGAATAGTTTTTTTCAAAGAAATCCAATTGAAACCAAGTTTTATATGGTATTTTGATTTTGTCGAAATTCTTTTTAAGCGTTTTTTGAATTGAGCGACCATATTTTATTGAAATAATTCACCTAGAACAACAGTTATTTATTACCCACACGTAAAAATTAAATCGATAAGTGATTTCAATAAATTCCTGTTCTATTTAAAAAACCTTTCCCATCCCGAACTGTCCCGAGGTATTTGTCGAAGCTTATATTTTTTTAATATGTAAAAGAGGGTTCAATTATTTCATTATCCTTTAACAAAGCATGTACAGATGTACATGTGTTCACAAGTCGCTAAAAATATCTGGTATATCTATGTAGATCACTTTTCCAGCTCTTTAAACTAGAAATTTTTAAGCTTTTGCTCAAGGTGCTAATTGCTTATCCAAAACCTGACAGCCAAAATATGTACATATGTATGTATGTCGATTCTCTGATAGCTTTTTGAACTGCATAAAATGTTATTCCAAAAAAAAGTCTATATACTACAGTTTTATCAGATAGATCTTTATGAAAATCAAATTGCATTGATTTTGAACAATTCCAATATTGAATCTAAACTTGATTACAAAGTAAAGTAGAGATCATTAATGATCTCATCATCAACTTACTTAAAATTATTACTAAAATTAATGGAGACTTGTTTCAAGGGAATTAAAATACATAAAATCGAACTAATTGTATGTATATACAAGCATATAAAAATATAATATTAATATAAAATGTATAAATTGTGTGTTACTAGTTGCTCCCGTCTCAAACCCCCTCTGACAATATGCCTTTGGTTCTTCTGTAGAACCCTGAACAAGAGACCCAGATAAGATAAACCGTTCCTCCGATAAGAGTAAACGCCCAATACGGTTACACTCCTCTTCTCCTCTCTGACATAAATACATGTGAAATTATCAATGATGTAGTCTGAATGTACGTATGTATGTACATACATACATATGTTTCATATTCATCGCCGACCCAAAGAAATGAATTGCTAAAGCAAAAAATTAAAAAAAAAAAAAAAAACGTCGGATTTGATTCATTTAATATACAGCAAAAACAACAAGAGTTACAGTTACAACAGTGGTTTAAGCTTAAATTACAACATGCTATATTTGGTGTGGTGAATAAACCATTTCACCACATACAGCAGATTGAAAAGAAGTAGGAGGAAAAAGCGGGTTAGCGAGCGAACGAGAGCTCGAAAGAGAGACTTAATATATTACTATTGCAGCCAATGAACTCTGCGACAAATCTGCCTGCCACCGCCTCTAAAGAATTCTCTTCTCCGCACATAGAAAAGTGCATCTAAAGCAGAAATACATATGCATTACATATTGTATACATACATACATGCATTAAAGTGTGTGTGTGTGCTAAACAACTGACAACATCAAAAATCAAGGCTTCTTTGGGCCAAGTTAAAAAAGAAAAAACTGAGGCTAGTCATTAAAAAACCGGTTAAGGCCATGCATACAGACGTATGTTTGTGTACATACATATATGTACATATGTATGTATATATAGACAGCGATTTATCTACTGACTTGCACTTGTAACTTATTTCCAATTAGAATTGGTAAATTAAAAAGAGAGAAATGAGAGAGCTTCTTTGCTACTACCTCAGCCTGTTCTCCATTGAATATTTAGCACTAGACCACACAAATACATTTCGACTTGCAATTCAGAGCACCAAATAGCGACAACAGAACAAAACCAACCAAACGACCAACCGGCCGACCGACCGACCGGCTGACTCACTTTTTTCGTAAGCCTGAAAACAAAGTAACAAAAATCACAAATAAAGAGAGAGAGAAAGGGAGAGACTTTCGTATGTTTGTATTTGTGCATAGTGGTTAAAAATGGCAAAAGTCTAAGTGAAAATTTTAAATTAATCTAATTAATGTAATTGTTGTTAAACATTGTACACATTAAATTAATAATATGTATCCTTGGTGGCAAAGAGTGTTTTCAAAGCCATCATTTTTTAGAGCCAAAAATTAAATACTACTACCGATAGATGCTAAACAAATCATTCCCCATATTATTAAAAACATTTCTGCAAACGATTTCTCAAAATATCTTATTATTATTGATTATAGAAATATCAAAGTAGCACTTAAATGTGAGATGAATTATAATTTTCAATGTTAATTTCGACTGTAATATTTAAACATAAGGGTTTGCAGTCTTAAATTTTCACTTTTATTTTGGAACTACATATGTATATAAAATAAATGTACATGCATACATGTGTATGTCTTTTTATTTATTTTTTCCATTTATGAGTCATACTTTTTTCCACTCTGTACAATGACGCCCACAAATTAGAAATTATATCTAACAATCTCAAAACACTGTGCATGGACAGGAGGCGGACGAAAGGATAGTAGGAATACCGTGACAATTGTTAAACCAGAATATGGAGAAAGTGTATTGATATCAATCGGCAAAACAATGTTGCCGGATTCTCATACTGATAACCAGGTCAACAACAAGTGGTTACCAAAACTTAAAAGAGGCGTGGGAGGGAGTTGCACACACACACACATAATATTAACTAAACAGAGTTAACACTCACCTGTAAATGCTCTTGAAAGCGTATGGGAAGCGGTTGCGTCATCTTGACTGACGTCTCTCCTGCTGGACTCTTCTAGGGCTGATGGTAATGGAATTGGAATTACCGCTAAGGGACACTGCTGTTGTTGCCGCTGTTACTGTGTCTTCTTTCGCTTCCTCTTCTCGTTTTATTAAATACACCGCACTTTTGTTACGTTTATATTACTTTTTGTTCCTTTATTAATGAATTAATTTTATTTAATTAATTGAAATAAAAAACGATTTTTATATTTTTATTTTTTTATATGCCCACTATTTTCTGCATATTTTTTGTTTGTTTCTTGAGGGTCCCTGTGTGTTGGTGTGCGTGTGCGTGTGTTTTAAATTCGCTGTGCTTTATGATTCTTTCGTTAATTTTTTTGTTTCGATTTTTCTTACTAAAGATATGGTTATATATAAATATGCATGTACATACAAATGTATATATTATAACTGTTACTACTACGCCTCCAAAAAACAAAAAAAAACCGATAAAATGGCAGGCGTTTCCGTTTTCCCCTCACCCGGCAAATTGTCGTAATTAAATGGTTTAACAATCTTTTTTTCAAAAATGTCGAATAAAGCTTGTTAACACACAACAACACACAACACTTATTCTCAGAACAATTGATTTATATTTTGTTTATGATTAATTGACTGACATTATAATATTTTTGACTAAATAAATAAAAATCCACCACAGTACGTGTTGGTATGTTGAATAATCAAATGTCAGTTGAGAGCATCAGCCATGTTGAGTTGCGCTCCGATACACTTACTCACTCACACACACACTCTCCTTGTCACTCTCTTTCTCTGTCTTGTTCATATGCTCCATACGTGTAGTGTGTGATTTTTTTTATTAAGTTTCTTTATTCATTGATTTTTGCCACGCAGCAGAGGCACTTTATTTATTAACTTTTGGCATATTCGAGTATTTAAATACAATTTTTCTACTCCCAGGCTAACACTCACTTACCTCACCCCCTTCTGACCTATACTTTAAGCCGCAATATGCCACATAAACAAAAAACAAAAAGGAAAAATGACTATGATAAAATGTGCACTGCCTAATGCAATGTGTTTTTACGTACGGGTGTGTGTGTTTGCGAGAGACCAAGAGAGTTGTGGGTTATGTGATACTCTTACTACCTTAAATTCACGTTATTTACAAAAAAAAAAGTTCATATCTAAAGATTTTTACGTTATCGTACCCGTAATACCCCGTACCAGTTTGTTTCTGCCACTGTCACTCTTTTAATTTTTTTCTCCCTTTTCGTTAGAAATTATTTGCACGTAGACCGAACCAACACTAAAAAAAAAAATATTAACGCTGTCCACCACGGTGACTACGACGTCTATGTTAACGATACAATACGAGTATTCACATTCACATTTAATTTAGTAAGGTTTAGCACAATTTTCTTCTCTTTATTCGTTCAAGTTCTTAAACTTAACACAAAATACTAGTGCTGGATGTGACCATAGATGCTAAATGAAAAAAATACTAAAATTACAGATCATACTGAACTCCAGAAATACTAAAAAGAAGATTAGGCCAGGTATCAAAATTTTAATTTATAGGTAACGATTATTTTGGCATATATTACCATAGGCATATTACTTCAGTCAGTTTAAGTCCATATAGAGCAGTACTTCTTATATAGCGGATTTTGTTATGAATTACATCCTTTACAAATATTTTAGATTTAAAATACTAAAGACAAATACTAGAAAACCTAAATTTATCATTCGTGAATTTCTTTTTTGGTATATTTAGCCAGTTTTTCTACAAAAAAAAAGAAGGGAAGCCACACTATTAAATTAATTCAATATTTTATTGCTACTGTAACGTTATGGCACCACGGAATGTCCGTTCTGTGGGTCAGCCATAATGTCGAACTTATATAATTTTATTACAGGCAACATACATATGTACACATATTGATGAAAGAAACGGACAAACGAATTTTACTCTTATTTTTCTTTTTTAACATTTTTTTTATAAAAGCGATAAGTTCAGGTATTTTTAAACAGATAATTGTATTCAGTACCTTATTCCTTCAGAGGAACGGCTGAATTTACCATTCCCTGACGCGATGTCCCATATGTTGTTATCCAATTAATTAATTAAAAAATTACTGTGTTGGCTTGAGTTTGATAGGTCCTAAGCAAATAGATATGAATTATGCGCCTTTGATCGTTTTACAGCAAGTGTCAAGCGTTCCCCACATATCTAGGATATGTTATCCGCCCATTTGGATCAACATTGGAGAGGTCTTATCACTTAACCGTAACCACACATGGGTTTCATATATCTTATAATTCTTACTTAAATTTACTGAAGCCCTGTTCTTTGTAGTCATGTTAACTACCAAAGTGGACGAGATTAAATTTATTTGATAATTTACCGACTTTTAATTGCAGCAATATCCATAGCTGGAAAAATAAGTTTTTGTGATTTGAACAAATGATTAAATGCTGAGGAAACATAAGCTATTTTAAATTATATTTATTTATTTTCTTTTTGTTTCTTACCATTCTTTGTTCAAATATTTTTAAATTAAACACGTTTTCTTAGTGTTGCATTTTAAAATTATCGAGAAAAAATTGTAACGAGCCGTGTCAGATAGAAACATCACCAGGAGACATTACGGTACGGCACATCCCGCCACGGATTTATAAATTCAAACGTTTTCCTGTAGAAATAGAATGTAAGTTTTATGTGTAAGTTTTACAGATATTCATTACATTACTTTGGTTCGTTGGTTTGTATGATCAAAGGAGTAAGGCTATACACAATTTAAAAATATATTAAGCTGTTACTCCCGCTCGCGCAATGGTGAGTAATGACCTAACGCGTCCACAAGAAGTACTAACGCGTTTTTCAAAAAATTCGCTATCTGAAAATGAAGTTGGCAGCACACGCAATGTAAATTATACTTTCAATTGTCCGATTTAAAATTTATTAAATAAAACCAAATGTAAAAGCAAAACGAACGGGACCGCATGAAAGATTAACGAAAAATCAATTAATTAAACCAATGGCCATCGTTAACTATAGACATTTATTTACGGATATTCGTGAAGCCAGCTCGTGATGTGAGAAACACGCAAATTGAATGGTTTAGTTTTACGGGCAATTATTTGTTCTATTGTTTATTTCACTAAGAGAAAAAGGAACGAAACAGAAACAATAAGGGGCAAGCCGCGACTTCAGCAAACAAAAGCAAAACCAGCGTCTTAGTTTCCCTTCAAATGTTTTTTTGTTTTGTTTTTTTCTTCTGTGATTTAATTGGAAAAAACCGCGCTGTATTTAAAATTGAATCGGATTTTAAACATATAAAATGTTTTTTTTTGTGCGAAAAATCGATAGCTTACAACATATACAACCCAAAGCTGATGTGTGTGTGTTGTGAGAGTTTTGTTAAACAACAAAAAAACGAACTTCGACGTCGCCGTCGTTGCTGTGGTTAGTTGGCAAGGGGGACAACGCAAAAGGACCAACACCAAAGAGAAGTGAAGCTGTAGCCAGCTAGGTGGTGAAGGCGGGGGCGCGACGCTACAACACTTAAAAGTTCTGCCAATAACATTTAAAAGCCATAAAGGTAAATTACATACACATATATACAATCGTACACACACATACGTATCCTTTTGTTTAAACTATTTTAATTTAGTCGTTCCCCGCCTTTCCTTCTCCATTCTGTCTTTGTGTATTCTGCATATTTATTGTATTTCAATTCTCTTAGCAGCATCGGCGTTGGCTTCTTATTTATTTAAGTTGTGTTTTTTTCTGTTTTATTTTTCGCACACACATACATACATACATGTATGTATGTATGTACATTCATACATACATTTGTATAAAATAAAGCAACGCTGCTACTGCGTCTGCTGCTGCTTCGTCTGTGCCTCCTTTTTTGTGTTTTTTTCCTTTTACTTCATTTTCGCTCTCTTGCTCTTTCTGCTCTCACTCACTCTCTCTGTCTGTTATATGCTCTCCTGCAGCGTTGTTTTTTTGTTGTTCTTATTGGACTGCATTTTTGCTTTTGTCGTTTCCTTTCGTTTTCATTCGTGTATTTGTTTTACAGCTGAAGCTCCTCTTCCCCGTTTTACAAATGCTCTTCCACAAAATGTATAAAATAACTTTTTTTTGCTAACAGTATGTGAGAGGGACGATTGAAATATGTATAAGTATCTTGTTTGTGTTTGTTTCTACAGTTCTGTAAAACTACCTTTCAATATGCATATTTAATATCCTTTTGATCAGAACTTCTACTCAAAATTTGATTAATGTCGTTGGTAAAAATCAAGGTTTGTAGGTTGAATATTTATTCATACATATGTATCTATTTACATCCTATATGAAATGTTGTAAAAAGTTTTGTAAACTGGAATTAATTATAAACATTGCACTAATTATTTCCTAGTAGTGTCTTACTAACCAAAAAAGTAAAACCACAACATAATCAGGTTCCAGGGACGACCAAAAGACCCAAAGATTTACCAGGAATATGCCTTAAAATTAGCTCGATAATTGCTTATGCATATGGAAACAAAAGTACTTCTATGCGGATATATTTTGAAATTAATCATATAAAAACCAAAAATTTATCAGTTAGAACGAAAAATGTTGTTCACATTGTTGGTTTACACAAACTGGGAAGTTTCTTATGGAAGACCCAGGTTGTTCCCACGTAATATAGGGTATTTGGTATCGCAATCGAATTTTTCATCCAAATATCTATGCATTTTGTAAGAGTCGTCCTTCTGTAGTAAATCCAATACGTGGTATTCCTACATTGCTTTCATAATGTAAAAGTTCGACATATGGAACCTGATCTTTATAGATTTTATAATATAATAGATCTATCGTCCTACAAAACTTTAGATCGCAATGGGTTTCTTAATGATGATTATAATAAATAGAACAGACTGTTAAGAACAGTACAACTATAAAACTGTTCGAGAAAACATTTTATTGCATAGGGAGGGTATGAAAATGCGTCGTCTAATTCCATTTTGAATGGCGAATATTTGTATGAAGAAGTTTTATTTTGTCATTGTCGTTTTGTCTAGATGGGACCTTTTATATATAGGTACTATATACATACATATGTATGTATGTATTCGCAACATATGTATAAACTTACATATGTACATATGTATATATGAAAATATACCTACATGTATGTACATATGTATGCATTTCATCTGTACATGTGGCATCTTTGCATTGAAGCACGTTTCCAACCCCCAATTATTTATAGCATCAAATTGGTAAGGCAATTTTTGTAGAAAATATATCAACTTCTGCTTCCTTCCTCTCTCTCTCTCTCTTATCCTGTTTCTCCCACCCTACTTCGTATTGCTGTACCGCTTTAACGTTGCTGCATTATTGGCAAAAATATTTTTAATGCAACTTTTGTGTTATTGTCGTCGGCTTTTTTCTGTTGTTTTTTGCACTGACTACTGTTTCCCTGTTTCTCCTTCATTTTCTCTTCCTACGCTGTTTACGTTACTCTTTTTTAAGGAAATTATTCGAATGGGTGCAAAGGATAGTTTGAATCTTAACGGTCAGGCCAACCAACCAACGAAATTTCCAGTTGGACATTGCTTGTCCTTTTTGTTACTTTTCATCTCTTTATTGGCCTGTGGCTTTTGTTGGGTTGTAGTTTATAGTTTCGTACTGTGGGTTCAAACTGAATAATTTTTAAACAAAATATATCTGTTCCAACATATCATTCATTCAACAAAATTCTAAAAACGACATTTTAAAGATAATAGAATTTAGTTAAGAGTGTATCTAGCCTACTTTAAGTGTCAGAGATCGGCTTAAATGGTTAAATTTAAAAAAAAAATTATAAATGAACATTGGTGGCCAAAACTGATAAGTGAAAAACTTCTTTGACCCACTGTATGAGCAATCTTTCAGCCAATGCTTCCTTGCGACAACATCCAATGGTGCGCGCGCATTTTACGCTCTCTCTTCAAAACTGCTCTGCGTCTACGTCTGTGTTTATGCATTTTTTTTTTGTTGTTTTTCCAGGTTTGCCTTGCTGCTGGTTCCTTAACACTCGCGCTCTTGTTGTTACTTTAGCTCAAAATTTCTGTGCTCTGGCAGCACATTTTTGTGCTTCCTTCCATTCCCTCCCTGGTTGCTCCATACGTATACATATACATAGAGCTTGATGCCCGTCCGTGTCTTTTTTTTTTGTATTTTCTGCTTCCTCTTTGTTGCTTTTTCATGTTGCTGCTTTTTGGCGGACGATTGTTGTTGCTGCTGCTGCGGATTTCTTTTATTATTTCACTTTTGGCATAAATAAATTCTTTGTCTTTTAGCGTTTGTTTAACATGAGAGAAAGACTCGTCACACATAACATATGTACATAAATACACACATACAAAAGTACTCTCGCACAAGAATTCAAAAAGGAAGTAGTAGCAGGAGTTTTTAAAGAAACAAATATGTAATTATTTTGAATTTTACATACATATGTATGTATGTATTAATTTTCTTCTTATTTACGAGATATGTACATATGTATGTATCACTGCTGCTGTTTCACTTAAAGAACGTTGCGAAAAGGAGACACTTGACACACACATATGTATGTATGTATGTATGTACATACACACATACGCATACATTTATGTATAGAACGTCCGCGCCACAGTTTTGTGCATACATACATATGTACATATGTATGTATGTATGTATGTAGATGTATAACAAAAGAAGAAAAATATAAAGAATAAAACTAACTTATCAACTAAACTGCTGGAGCTAAAACAATACAAATAAGGAACGGAGAGCATTGATTTATTAATTGATTTGGTTTTTAGTTTCTGTTTTTTGTCATATGAGGAGTAATTATAGCGTACATATTAAGTATGGGTACAAATTGTTTAAATATATGTACATACATACATACATACATACATATATAAGAGCGAAAAAGCATATGTCCTTGAAATGGCGATGCTATCCTTTATTTACATACACATGTGATAGTGTAGCAAAACGACTTACTACTAAATCCTGATCCTGATTATCTCATTATGGATGCATATTTGTATGCGTTTCCAATGAATGTACTTAAGAGCATTGCGTTTATGTAAAATCGAGGTAAATAATAAACAATATAGAATTTTTTAAAGAGAATATAGATCAAGCCATAATTTTCAGATATTCAGGATATAAGCATAAACCATTTAATTCTATTCCTTTTATAATATAAATATACATACATACATACATATTGTATGTACATACATATGAATATGTTTATTTTAATTTAGAGAGTAGTTTGAAAATAGAAAGATAGCCTGAATATTTATCATTTATTTCCATTATTAATTTATATTTAATTTTGGAAACTGTTTTCTTTTTTTGGAATTTGCAGGGAAACGGAATAGGGAACGAAATACGGCGGTTTAGGCTGCCCAATTCAAGGAGGACCCGGACCAGATCCAGGACGAGGCAACGAAATGAGCGCCTCGACCACACAAGAGTTTTGCGTGCGGTGGAACAGCCATTTAGGTAGCATTGGCGCTGCTTTTCCTCAGTTATTGGCTGGTCAGCGATTTGTCGATGTGACCTTGGCCTGTGAGGGACATCAGGTCCATTGCCATCGCCTTGTGTTGGCCGCCTGCTCCACATACTTTGAGGCTATTTTGGCTGAGAATCCCTGCAAGCATCCGGTGATTATTTTACCCAGCGAAATTAAACTATGGGAAATCCAGGCGCTGGTCGATTTCATGTACAAGGGTGAGGTGAATGTGACACAGGCTGGACTGGGTCAATTGTTGCGATGTGCCGAACAATTGCGAATACGTGGACTTTATGGATCCGAAGCAGCAATCAATTACAAACAGTTGCAGCAAATGCGACAAGAGGCAGCAACATCGGCAGCAGCAATTGTCCAGGCGCAGGATTCATCAACGCCAATGGCAGTGGCCTGCAGTCTTAATAGTGCTGAAACTGATGATACGGCCACAAATTCGACAACATCGACAACAACTACAAGCACAACGGCATTGTCAATCAAACAGCAGCAGCAACAACATCAACAGCAGCAGCAGCAACAACAACAGCAACAGTTGCTGATGCAACAGCAAAAAGAGCATCGCCAACGCCAGCAGCAACAACAACAACACCACCAGCAACAACAGACAAACGGCAGCAACACGTTGCAGTTACTCCATCAACAGCAACTGGCAGCCAATGTTGTTGCCTCATTAAATGCTTCCAACAATTCAAATGCCCCAACCGAAGATGATTCCGCTGACGAGGCATCCAATAATTGGAACGCCTATAGTGAACACTATGACGATTATGCCATGGCCAATAACAATAAGATCAATGCCCAACAATTGTTGCTGCAACAGTCGAGGTTCGTATATAAGTTATTTAAACGGTGTAGAAAACCAATTCAAATGAAGCAAGCAAGTCGTCCCTGCCGACATTGAGTATACCCTGTACCAAGTAAAAGAACTCCATAAAGTCAAAAACGATCAAAATCGCCATCAATTTATAAAAAAAATTCTCTTAGCACGCACTGCTTGCCATGCAGCAACAGCGAACGCATGCTATCTCGCTCACACTTAAGAGCCCATTTTGCATGGGGCGTTTCAGTACAAAATGGAAATACGTATATCTCCGATAATTGTTGTCCGATTACGACAATTTGGTCAGCTGGTGCATTTTCCCCATATAAATGTGCATGCCAAACAAGAATACGATATCTTTAATATTGCTCTAGTTCTAAGTTTTTCCCGAATTGCGTGGGCGGAAGTGGGCGTGGCAAAAATTTAAAATAAACTTAATCTGCTTATACAATAGACGGATGTTGACACCAAATTTGGTTGCTCTAGCTCTTATAGTCTCTGAGATCTCGGTGTTCATACGGACGGACGGACGGACGGACAGACGGACAGACGGACATGTCTCAATCGACTTCGCTATTGATACTGATCAAGAATATATATACTTTATGGGGTCGGAAAATTTTCCTTCTGCCTGTTACATACATTTTAGCGACTTTAATATACCCTTTTACCCTATGGGTACAGGGTATAAAAATGTATTCGAAATTCGAAACTTAAATTCAAAGTTGGGTTTCATTATAATCGATTCCATCTATGAATATATGAACTGGAGATTTTAGACAATTAATCCCAAAATAATCTTCCTAAAAACAGACATTCAAATGGTGTCCAAACGAATCTTATGAAAAAGGGATAAACAGAGGGATAACATTGATTACTCCAAAATTAGGACAATATAACTAGAAATGATATGGAATTATCTACCTTTTACAAGGCAATTAAGCTGAAGATAATGTTAAATCAATTTTTTTTTTATAAATTTTAATCCATTTCTACAATTAAATTTTTGTATTTGTCGGGAATACTAAAATAAAAACAGAAAAGTATGAAATGGCTCCGTAAATCGTGCTATATATATATATATATACATATACATATATATAGAATACTCCTTGACTTTTCTGTCCATTTTGAATATTTTCTTTGAATATATCCTTGCAATACTTAAATACATATATGTATATGCATATGGTAGAGAAATTGTTTAATTATTTTAATTCAATAGTTTTAAATAATTCAATATTAAATAGTTGAATTTTAAATTTTTCAGCTCTCCGCTGCAACAGCAACAACTGCAGCAGCAGCAGCAGCAACAACAACAATTACAACAACAGCAACACCACCTAGATTCAACAATCGAAGACGATCACAATTATGTGGCGGCTCACGATGAGGACAATGATAGCAGTTTTGCTGGAGGTGCAGGAAGCGTTGGCGGCCTATCACTTAGCATGGACACCGATATGGATACATCAGCGAATACAACAGGTAGTGGGGGAGGCGGCGGACTTTTGCATACCTCAATCGATGGTTATACCTCATATAAACGTGTACGCCGATCGGAGGCCTCGCTAGCACAGGCAGCCAAATGTGTGTCGAAGGGTGAGACATTTCAAACGGTTAGCAATATGTTCAATATACCCGTTTCCACCATACGATTCTATATGGCCCGTAAAGGGATATTGCCCAAAAGGAAGCGCGGACGTGGCGCTTCCCATGCGGGCGGTGGCAACACAATGTCAACAACAAATGCAACAGTTGGCAATCTAACGTCGCCGTTAAGCACCACAATCACCTCCACCACCCACCATTTACCCCTGGATGCCATACAGCTAAAACGTCTGACAAATGTCAGTCCGTCAACAGTGGCAACGGCGGCGGCAACAGCGGCCAATTCGCCCGCTTTGGATATGGCCACAACTGCAGCTGGAGTACCTTTCCATTTGCTTAGCGATGCGGCGGCATTCAAATTGAGCGAACAGCAGCAAGCGCACATAATGTAACCACATGGGTGGATACGAAGAATTGGTCTGCTGGTGTTTTTAACCCATATGTGAATCGAGAGTGAGCCAAAATTCTTTTCAATTCTACGGACAAGTAGATATAGTGTAGGTCCTATTATCCAACAACAAACCCACCCCACCCCTCCCCTTCATCCTATCACATAACAGCATCAAACCATCATCAATCGAATGTATCAGTTTTAAGCTTTTAAAGCAATCATAAATACTGTTTTGCCATTATCACACACTATCATCATGATTTTGTTAATAGATGCATCTGTAGAATTGGACAATACCATCCCGCCTCGCTCCCTTTATTATTACTAATTTTATGTATTCGCCTTTAAGACTTAGTATACAAACACTTTTATTTTAGTATAGTTTACGAAGGCCTCATTGTCCTATTTATGATATGGCTTCCTATTCTTTTATCAAATTATGTAAAAAAAAAAAACAACAAAAACGGAAAACCGAAATTCAGCAGATAAAACTATTGTATTTGGTTTCTATAAAGATTATATGCCTATACATACATACTATATAGTATGTATATCGTATAAAGCCACAATTTAATATGCATAACGAGACAAATTTATTTTATTTAATTATCACTATTCAATTAATTGGTTTTTTTTTTTTGTTTTTCTGCAAAAGTCATTAATTTTTAACCCTTTATGTGTGTATGTATGTATGTATGTGTGGGCGTGTGTGTGCATCAAATTAGAAATCTTTACCCTTGCAGAAGAGATAAAATCATAAGTTCATTTACGATATCTATATTAATAATGCTTAGTTTAAATAATTTGTAGTGCAATGTGTACCTATCAAATTGCGGCGTATCGGTTATAGAACAGATTAGATATTCATTGAAATCGAAATGTCTTCAAATCTTCTTCCTAATGAACTATTTATGTCAGAATAAATTGTAGATAAATATTATTGTGACTTACAATCAGTTCAATTTTGATCCGAATAAACCCCTCTAATATGAGATGATAGAAGTGGTATAGAAGGATGTCCAACTTGAATTGATTTTTATTTGAAAAACACATACATAACAAAAGCTAGCTTTCGATATTCTAAACATTGTACCCTTGCAGTTTCAAGAATTTTCAACATTATCTTTTCGATATTTTATCAATAACTTTTCGATATATTTTAATATTATATGTTATGTCTTAAAACGATTATAGGTTAAAAAAAAGAAATTTGACAAATAGTGCAAATTTGTATTAAACTAACTACATATATCTCTAAAATTGAAACACAGTTCTCTCTAACACTTTAGTTTAAATACAGTCTATTAATATTATTGAATCCAATAATATATTTATTGCTCAAATCTCAACTGTATTGAATTCAATATAATATTAACCATAACCTATAATTAAAGACAAATCGGTTTAAGCATTATATTTCGATAAACACGAATCAATGGTTATACTTTTGGATCGATAAATTGACACATAATCGATGTAGAATATCTGCAAGGGTTTAATGGATTAACTAATACTACAATTTTATTTCGATAGTGATCAATTGATTTGTAATTTAGTTGCTTAGCATGACGGGGAGTAAAGACTTTGGCTAACTTAACAAGAGAATAACTTGACATACGGCATTTATTACTTTAAACTTTAAACTAGATAACCCTCCCATGGAATGTAAGACTATATATACATAATATATATATATATATATATATATATATATATATATATATATATACTAATTTTTTTTTAATGTATATAGAGTTTCGTGTTTGTTAATTTGAAGATTAGAAAACATGAATTCTTTTGTGTAACTAAGTTGCCATAATTTAAATAATGCTTTCAATATGAAACAACTAATTGATTTCACTCATTTTGACCATTTACTTAATTATATTTTATTTTATTAATTCATTTTTTGCCCCATTTGTTTGTCTATGTATGTATGTATGTATGGTATCTATGTTTGTATCAATAAATGTGAATGTATGTCCATCGCATAAACGTATACTATGTGACCTATATTTTCGTTATGATCTCTAAAAACAAACAAACAACTAAAAGAACAATTTTTTTTTAAACAAATGCGCAATGATAATTTTAAAAGAAGAACAAATCAAATACCTCGTATACATTGAAAATAAATAGTGAGCCATATACATTAATTTAGTAAAACAAAAACAATATTAAGAACAATTAACTTCAACCGAGCAATAAAGAGCAAAAAAAAACTCAAGCGATTTAAACGCTTATTTTACACAAAAATCAACAAAAACAAAAAAATATTGAAAAACAAAAAAAAAACAAAAATCGAATTGTAATTTATAATATTCTAAACTGGAAATTGTTACAATAGTTAAACAAAAGAAGAAACAGTCAAAACCATTAAAAAAAAACACCACAAAAAACATACCAAGCGTATATATATTTTTAAACAAATGCAGTTGTAAAAAAAGAAATGTATAGAGTATACATATATATATATTTACCTATATATACATACCATGAATCTGTCGTAGCTTGCTATTAACAAAAAGGTTGTTTTTACTTTTTTTTTTTGCAATTTCATTTGATGATTTCTTTAAATTTGATATTTTTATGGCCGCGTCTTGTAAAAAAAATACATAAAATAAAAGATCATATGAAATGTCTGAACATTTCAATTCAAAGCAAGTATTATGTATTAAACACAAACAGCAAAATTGCAGATTATTATATATATATACATATATATATATATATATATATAATTTAAGAAACTTAAAATTATAGAAAGCATATTAAACAAAATACAAATGATAAGGCAAATCTTAAAATATGTTATGATGCAAATAAAAGTTAATTTTATGTATAAAATAAAAATTCAAACAAAATGAAATGGTATTATTTTTATAAATCGCTTTAATTTTAGTTTATACCACTTTACAATCTCCTCAGCAAGTTCACATAAGTGCCGAATGGCCAAGGTCAGGGAATGCATTCCAAACCCGGTGGAAACTACTTGAAAATACTAAAAAGTAGAGGGAAGCTCTCAGTACATCCCAAATATCATCTGATCCAAAAATTCCCCAACATCGTCGTTTTTAATAAATGTAACAAGAATTATTGGAACTACACCAAAAATCATTTTAAATTGAGCGAGTCATTATGGATGAAGTCTGATCCCATTTACTAATATTTTTTGTCGTTTTGAGCGATCCAAAAATTTCGGAAGTCTGCAGCAAAACATTTGTTCACCTTATATTCCTGAAATATCACCTCATTTAATAAATTATATTGACAAGTTCCTCAAAAAAATTGCATTAATATGTTGTTTTTTTTTTTTTTTACCAAAATTGATTAATTTCATTTAAAACTGCTACCCTTTTTCTATCATTAACTATACACATAATGCAAATAACAGTCAGACTCAAGCAGTGTAAACCAAGCAGTGCATATTTTAATTTATGTATGTATATCCACACGTTGACTTTAGTTCGAATGATCTTTTGATAATGCTCAGCGAAAATGGTTTTGGATCTGTTGAGGTAAAGGGAATTGTTAAACAATTCTCCGTTAGCTCAATTTTTATTTTTAGCACACTTCACAAGTATACTTTAAAATTATCCCTGTCAAGATCAATATTTTCAGTGTTTTAAAAGTGTATTAAAGTGTATGTAATTTGTATGTTTCTAATATTTTCTATTTTTTTTTTTAGGTTTTGCTTAGTTCTCGAATACAAAATAATCTTAAGATGTACAAAAATAACAATTCTCTTTGCTTTACTTACACATCTAAGACAAACATATCTTATAAAGGCGGCAAAGGCATTATTGCGCACCTCTGTAGACTGGAATTTGGCGCCAAGCTTGGAGCAGCTTAGTTCAAATTGTTTTATAATGTTCGAGACCATATAAAGCGCAATTGAATGGAATTTATACCTTGTCGTCTATCTTATAGCAGAAAATACATATATACATATGTATGTATGTATAACAAACAAGAATAGCAAAAAACTTCCAATAATAACATCAATAAGAATAAGTGCTATACGAAATATCGATATAAATTTCGATAAGACTTGAGCTGTTCAGTGCTGAAAAATAAAAACATATAAAAATTCAGTTAAAATTGCAGTATTATTAAACGTCTAATTTAGTGAGAGATCTTAGAAACAGCGTTACCGGGTAATTATTTACTTTGACTCCTCGGATTTTTAGTGTTGGAAAGTTCATAATGGAGTGAAAAGGCTAGATTTGAACTCCAGTGTTGGCAAACGTCAACTTTAGGTACACCGGCAAAAATATAGCGTTGCCAGAAAGTTGGACTTTACTTGGGATTTTTTACAAACCCAGATTTGATTTCTTTCTAAAATCAAATTTATAAGTCCTACAGCCTTTTATAGAGGATCTATTTCTGCAGAGAAGTGAAAAGAAATTTATTTTGCAGAACACAGTGGCCAAATAAAAAAATTCGGCCGCCGAATTTTTTTATTTGGCCACTGTGTTCTGCAAAATAAATTTCTTTTCACTTCTCTGCAGGTATAGATGCACTATTAAGGAGAGTTGGTAAAAATAAAGATTCTTTAGCTAAATTTCTTCGAACGTTTTTGAATTTTTAACGATTCACAGTCAGCTGTCAATATAATGTGTTTTCTGGCAGCACTTTATTTAGAAATCTCTCAACACTAATTCTGAATTTTGTAACACTTCTTTTAGCGACAAACCACCAAATTTAGCTTTAAATCGATATTTTTTCGATTAAAAAGTCATTTTTATTTTCTTAATTGTGCAAAAACTAAGCAATAAATCGTCAAGGCGCACCCGAGGCGTTGCTCTGTGATTTTTTTCCTTTCGTTTGGTACCACATTCATTACCCTTAAGGCTGTATTGAGCGCGAGGAGTCAAAGTAAATAATTACCCGTTACCGTACACTTCCATTATTTCCTCCGATCTAAAATTAGTAATTTATATTAAATTTATATTCGGCGTTAACTATTACAATAGACAGTATCGTTCAAATTATTGTAGCACAACTGTGTCCGCATGGCATCTGGTAAAACAACAGTTGCGTATCTCTCATCACTAATTTTAATTCTACAGCACTGTTTTTAGAGGGAAAAAGCTAGATTTACTATAAGGGATTTGTTTGTTTATATTAAAATAACTTGATTCTCTTATTTGTGGGAAAACTAAACAATAAATAGTCCCATCGCACCCAAGTTCGTACTCGCGTTTTTTTTTAACTCTCTTTTGGTACCATAATTATTAACTTTACGGGTATTTTAGGCCCGAGCAATTAAACTTAATATTTAATTTAGTAAAAAAAAAAAAAAAAAAACAATTTTAAAAAATAATACATGCAAAATCAAATGTTACGCAATCACCAATTCATTTTGCAACGAGTCTCAGGGATTCTACAGCCACACCGGTGCAAGGCCAGTGGTGGAGTAGGAGCAGGAAATGCATCACGACAAAGCAAGATACTGGGAAAACTGTTTGGTAATCGTCTTGCCGGCAGTAAGAAGCGTTGGTATCCTGGTCATGAAGCAAGTTCCAACACCAGTTACCAGCCACCTAGCGTTGCCTTCCAGTCATCTCAATTTGGGAAAAGCAATATGGGCATGTCACCCGGCTCCAAGCAAAACACCAGACGCATGTCTGTTCTCAATAAACTGTTCATGACGCATATCACCGACCTCCTGGCTTCCGGACAAGTTTCAGAAATAGTATTGGGGCGCAGCCTGCAAGTGACACGGGTAAAAATCTCTTCCGATTTTTCTTGTATTAATGTATATTGGCTGGCTGACGATATCAGCATCGAGCCAGAGCTAAAACGTTGCAGCGGTCAGTTGAGACACGAACTCTCCCAGCTGCGGCTCATGGGTGAAGTGCCTAGGATTAAATTCGTTCACGATAAAAGCGGCACCAATCTAGATCAAGTAGAAGGCATCTTACGAAGTATGAATCTATCGTCAAGCAACGAGGAGGAAAATATTTCACAAAATCATGGATTTGATGTAGCCCAGACAGCACGACATGAATTCTATGGTCAAAAAGCCAAAGATCCATCAGAACTATCAACTTCAGTCACACCGAAAATGAGGCACGATGTTTTGGGCCTCGATCATCGCTTGATCATGGATAAAATTGTTACCAAAATGCGGAAATCTAAACAGGCCTGGGAACATCATCATCAGCAAAAAGACGAAATGGCTCCTGCT
The DNA here is from genome assembly GCA_037075365.1 of Drosophila emarginata. Lineage (NCBI taxonomy): Eukaryota > Metazoa > Arthropoda > Insecta > Diptera > Drosophilidae > Drosophila > Drosophila emarginata. Next base: position 451,989 of record JBAMCD010000174.1, read on the forward strand.
CCTATTGCCTCTTCTCCAAGCACCATTTCAAAATCAATTGAGAACATTTCCTCGAAGACTGACTTTGAGCTTTTCCTGGCCAAGCGCCGCCAACAGAAATCAACGCCAGAACGTAAAAAATATAGAAGACCGGAGGATGAATGGTCCACGCATAATGGGCCATCATCTCTGTCCGAAATTGACAATCTACAACTCCTGTCATCAGAAAACCGACAAAGATATACCCAAGAGGATTATATAGAAGAGGAGAAAACATGAAGATTTCCCTATTTATAGTTTGTTTTTAGTTTTCTAGTGTAGTTTCTTAGAATTTTACCTAATAAAATGTTTTACTCTCATGAGAAGAGTATAAAACTAGGGCGACTTAACAGATTTTAAATATATTCATGGATGTTTCAATTATTTTCCTAGTTGTGTTGAAAACCTTAAATAACAATAGTTGTTCTAGTTCTCTTCCTTTCTTTACAGCAAGTGTGCAGGAAATCAAATAATGTTCATGTTAATTATTAAACCTTCATCCTTTACTTAGGCGCACGTGTTTATATGTAGAGGAAGGCCAATGGATCCGTTCGTTTAGTTTTTGTAGGTTAGAATTCAAGAATCACAGTTGGTTGGTTTATTAATAAACTAAAAAAAAAAAAAATGTGTACATAGAAGATTTTCTTCTTTAAAAAAATAGTGATATATGTGTATAAGATTCTATATAAACTACCCCTAATATATCAACTTTGGATATACAAAGTGTAAACACAGCAGATTTTTATTTCATAGAAATAAATGTTTGAACTTTTCATGATTTTTGTTGTTTTTGTCTGTTTTATATTTTGTCGTTGATGGTAAAAATATATTTTGAAACGACACTTAAAAGGATTTCGTGTCACTGCGTAGATGTTAATTACAGCAGACAAATGGCTGGTGGTTTCTGAAAGTGAAATGAAAATGTTGGAATTAAAAAAACTAGTCAGCAAGTGTTATGAGGAGATGAATCTACTGGTGGCCAATTAATTGTTAATCAGTGTAAAAACTTATGTAGCATCAACGTTTGTAATCAGTCGAAAGATGGTGAAAAGTTTAGCTCATCACAAACAATCAATTGGCCGGCCAGTCATGGCATTTTCATGCTACATTTTATTTACCTCAAAGCAAAATGAATAGAAGTTTTAACTGCTACGGTGTGTAACACGTTTTTGCGCGATGCCGGCTTATTCGAAGAGAGCGAAGCCCATGTCATCGTCCTCAGACTCTGACTCTTCTTTCTTCTCCTCCTTCTTGGCCTCCTTCTTGTCACCGCCAGCTGCAGCGGCTGGAGCACCAGCAGCTGGAGCGGCAGCAGCAGCGCCACCACCACCAACAGGCATGGAGGACAATTTCTCGCGACCCTCCTTGATCAGATCGTCGATGCTCTTGCCACTGAGCTCCTTGATGACTTTGGTCAGGCGCTCGGTATCGACCTCAATACCAACAGAGCTAAGGATTTTCTCCAGATCTCCATTGGCAGGGCTTTCCTTACCGCCGAGAACAGCCAACAAGTATGCAGCCACGTAACGCATGCTGCAAATAAACACAAGATTAAATTCAAGTAACATTAAAACAAAATAAAAAAAAAAGCAATTCCACTACCAAACAATGCCTTTAAAAAATGTTTATTGCAATAACGTTTTAAAATCTCAATAAATCTTAACCATCCTTGGTTTTGTTCATTCCATTCAATAATTAATCGATTCGCCTAATGTTTATGCATTGTTTGATAAATCTATATTTTTTTCCAACTCACTTTAAGTCTTAAATTTTTGACACGAAACGAGATGCACACGAAACACGACTTTCGCTTAGAAATCTTCAAACGAAAAGAACTCTGCTTCCATTTGGTATGCAGCAAGTCACTTCCGCTTGTCAAAGTATATGACAGTAAGCAATGTTGCCAGATGTGGTTTTTCGATACATTTCCTTACCTTTTTCGGGTAGCAAATATTTATTATCAGCAATTCACCTTCAATAATGGTTACGCTTAAAAATTGTGGTATCAGCCGAAAGGTACAAATTTTGCAAACAAAACCTAGTGTATGCTTTATAGATCTGTTTAGTTTTCGCACAACTAATAAAATAATAAATAATTTTGTATCGATAAAGTATCGATAGGTAGCATTTTGGCGCGTCTCGCTTAGTGTTGCCAAACTCAAAATTATTGATAAGTCACACCATAATACCGTTGCAAATGACTTTGAAAACACATATGGTGTTTAAACCAGGTGATAGGAGATACCACTAAAATTTGACTTAATATTTAATACTAAGTCCCCTGTTCGTAAATTGTGATGGTTAAATATTTTGCGATTATTACGTGTGCCCTTTTCAAAACAACATCACCAATTTAAAAATTAAGTTGTAATACATTTTTAGATTTTTTTTTAAATGAACAGAAAAAATCCAACAGTTGCCAGACTGTTTACTGTGCTATTTTTTGACAACAGTATATAAGTTATTCTTTTACCAACACTACGTAAATAATCGTGCTTTAATTGTTTAATACCGAGTTCAATCGATGTATCGAAAGCACACCTTGACATTTTATGCAGAATCGATACATATCGAGCACCCCTAATTTGTTGTTGCAAGTTGAGAGAGAGCGACAAATGAATTAGTAGTTAGTAATTCTGTTTAACTGAAAATAAGTAAAATACGGGAAAAGAAAACTTTATCTTTTGTAAGCGTGTGCGTGTGTGTGTGGTAGTTCTTTTCTGTATTCTGAACTTAATAACTAATACGATTTCCATTTGTGATTCGATTTTTTTTTTAGTTTCTCAAAATACAAAAATATGTTAAATTACTTCATAAGTTCTTTTTAACATTATTGTTTATTTAGGCAAAAAAAAGAGTTGAAATTTGAAGTGTTAAAACAAAAAAAAATACAAAAGAACATTTAGTGACACTCCGTTTTGTCTCCTCTTCGTCTTCGTCATCATCATCATCGGAAACGCAGCAGAGACCCGCGTATGTGTGTTGTGTGTGTGAGTGATTGTGCGTTTGGCGTTCGTGTTTATCTATATACATATACATATGTGTAAATGGATTCTCGTAGGAAAAAATTTTTTTTTGTTTTTTGTTCAGAAGTTTGTTGTTAACGCGTCGCTTACTTAGTTAATTTCTCTATATATTTTTCTCCCTCTTAACAAAATAGCAACAACTATTTTAAAGAGAGTAGAAGAGTGTACTCTCTTTGCCCCACTGCGACTGCGACTGGACAAACGAGAGAGAGAGAGAGAGTGACCACACGAGAGAGTAAGAAATAAGAGATTCGTACGGTAACTCTGATTCTTATTCACATAATATCAATTTGATAAGCCAAAAACGTAACAAAAGCCGCAGGCGAAAAGGCAAGTTCTAAAAACCAAAAATTTTAAAAATAGGAAAATTTGAAAACGAAAAAAAAGGATAAAATAACAGTAGAGCAACAGAGGCAGTGAGCGAGCTGGCGTGTAGGCTTAGCTTAGCGCCGCAGGAGCACAATTGACTGTTAAACTCTGTTGTCTCCATCTACCACGTACAACTTCTCCTTCAACACATTCACCAAAACTACTACCACCACCACTACCTCGTCTATTCCTACGCGATATCATCAGCATCATGGATAACTTGATACCTATTGTTAATAAGCTGCAAGATGCCTTCACATCATTGGGCGTGCACATGCAATTGGATTTGCCACAAATTGCCGTAGTTGGTGGACAATCCGCAGGAAAAAGTTCTGTGCTGGAGAATTTTGTTGGCAAGTAAGTATGAAAAGAAGAAAACAGAAATCAAATATACACAATAGGAAAATCCATATTTTCCTTTTTTTTTTTTTGTTCTTTTCTTTATTCTAGTGAGAGTGAAAGTTTTTACTCTCTGAAAAAGATTTGCTCTTTCTCTCTCTTTCTTTTCGTATGTGTGGGGCTCAATTTTTGTGAATAATCAATGAACTTGCTTTCCGTTGCGTTATTGTTTTCGTTATTGTTGTTGTCGTTGTTGGTGCGCTTCAGTGTTGGTCAGTATTAAGGAGCAGCAAAAAAAGCGACCATCAATAATTGCCGCTTCTGAACGCCCACTCTCCCTATATCATCCGCCCCTATCACAACCATTCAGAGAGGGAGAAAGAACACTATATAACAACCACTTTACAGTTTAACACCGGCGTCCCGTTTTATTAAGTGATGTTTCCAAATCCTTTTTGTATATTATAATACTAACATATAAAGAAGTATATAGACATCTCGTCACACAATCCCAAGAAATTTCATATCATTAATCGATTACTGTCGGGAAGTTTTCTTATATTTGACTTACTTTTCCAATTAACGAAAAAAAGAATTTTTTCGATATTACGATTTTATTCTAGAGTATCTGTTGACTGAAATTGCAATTAAAGTTTCGCCTATTCATATATCTGTTAATCTTGATTAGATTAGGAAATTTGTAATTTTTTTTGTCATTTCAAGTTACATTTCCGTTAAAATGTATTTTTTCAAAGTATTTGAATTGTATAAATTGTCTACATATGTACATATGTAAGAGTTGACCCATTTCTTTTGGCAGCGACTGTTCCAATGTCTCTCTCTCAATTTCTCTCAATTTTATCTATCGTTCGGCGCGTGGTGCTCTCTTGTTTTTCCATTTTCTTCTTTATCCTGTTCCTCTTTCTTGTGCCTTTGCACTGTCACTACGAATGCTACTAAAATAATAACCCACAAATGCTTGCTTACGCCCCAAAAAACACTTGCGATAGGAAAAAATCAATGCACATGTTGTGCTTTTTTTCTTTTTTCTCTCTCATACGCACACACACACATTCTCTATCTCTCTTTCTCTCTCTCTCTCTCTCTCTCTCTCTCTCTCTCTTTCTGTCAATGTTTTTTTTTTCCTTCTACTCTGCACACACACTTTAATATTTATGCAATGTTAGCCTACATTTGTTCCTTTTTCTGTTAATGAATGCACGTAAAAGTGGTTAACTTATATAACGTTGGCAATCCTTTTGTAGGATAATAACATCCCGACAGCTTCACCCAAAACTGTGTATTAAAGTCCTTTTATTTTTATTTTGCCATATACAAAAATATGTATACGAAAGGACATTGGCAACTTGAGAATATTTAAAACTTGCCTAATTCGTTGCATAGAAATGATTTTACATTAAAGAAAATTTTTTATTTGTTCGTTGAAATAGTTTTTTTTTTTTTTTTAAATTTGATAAACAATGAATGCATTTTTGGCTTATATAATATTCTCTCAAGGTAATTGTTCGATTTCGCATGCGCCTGTTTCCACACACATACACACACGTACACACATACATACAAAAATATTTTTATATGTATGTATGTACTTACATGTGGATTCGTGTGGGGTATGTGTGTTAATGACCCAGTTTTTCTTTTTTTTTTTTGCCAATTTTGCTGTCAATGCAGTAGCATTCGTCACACTGTTATCAATGCCAGTTTGCATCTAATTAAAAAAACCGCTGATGGCATCTATAAGATGGAGGGGACATGGAGCGTCTCTTTTTCGTAGTATTTCGTATATTTGGTTATAAACATACAAATGCTATAATCTATATCCTTAAAATTTTACTTAGCAAAAGCTTAGATCATGTCGGTCTATTGTTGTATCGCTAAAAATATAAAAGGATATGAAAGGAGTCGAACTAAATTAAAAAACTAATTTTGTCTTTAATTCCAAATATCAAAAATACCAAAAACTATTTGTTTAAGTGTTTTTCAACAGTTTTCTAAATTTTATTCCTATCATAATACAATACTCAATGAAATAAGTAGCAAAAACTATATTTTAGGATGTACAATAATTTCGTTATGATTACTATATAGTATTTGATATATTATCTTAGGTGTTAAATTGTTAGCAGAATGTAATATTCTCAAATTTAATATTTTACTGTACAATTGGGTTTTAATAACCGGAATAGTAAACTCATATATTGAATGGAAAATTAAAATATTGTCAGGAGTTGTTATTGTTATGGAAAGATAATTATCAGGATTAAAGATTTATCTTCAAGTTTATTTTTAACCGATTTTGTTTCATGTCGTGTTAATTGTTATTTATAAAGTAAAATAGTCAGCTGTAAAACCGATTTACGACCTATGTTCACGGCCATCGCTAACTCATCTCTCCGCTCAATCCGACCTTGCTTCTCGTATCTTAAACATGGTTGCTTTTGCCGCTGGTTAAAATGTCAAAAGTTCATGGCACATGACACATTGTATATGTGTCGTCTATGTATACGTATGTATATGTACATATACATATGTATACGTATAGGTGTATGTATGTACAGGTACATATGTACATATATGTTCAAGTATAAGCTATGTATAAACTGGTCATCAGAACTGGCAAAGGATAACTAAAACCGGTAAGCAATTTGCGAGATGTATGTGCCAGAAATATCCTTTTTGACTTAACAGTATCAATCGATATTAATAGTGTTGCCTAAACCAAGCATCACCTGTTTTATTAATTTATTCAGTTAAAATCCATCGGAAATATTGTAAATAAAAAATATTTAATGAAAATAGGATAAATGACAGCTTTATATCTATATATACATATATAACAATATTTATATATATACATATATAACAATATTTATATATATACATATATATACTGATTCAACCCAAGAGATATAAAACAGTTTTGTAGACATCTTCAAACGACAACAATCTTAAATATTTTTCATGAATTGTTAAGATTATAATTGCCATATGTAAAAATAGTAAATCCTCTGGGGACAATTTAAGAAAACATTTATAAAATGTGGCATTTTAATTTAGTCCTTTTTTTCTCCAGCTGTTTATTTTAGATATATTATTTGGGTATTATTATGTTATAAATTTTAACTATTAAATATACCCATTTACCGTTTCCATTTGAAAGCTTAGTAATTAAATCATCGTAGATTTTAAGTTTCGTTCATTCAGTAAGATTTATGTACATTAACTTCCAAAATTTATCTCAACAAAAAATGATATTAAATATTACGAGCAAAAACTTACGTTCGATTATATTTATTTTTCTTTTTTAATTGCGACTTGTTTGATTAACAATATAAACCTATCCCCCGCTTTATACGGTGCTCGCTTAACACAATTCCGCTTTAACACGGTTCTTTATATTCACTCATTCCCCGTTTAACACGATTTTTTGTGTTATGTTTTGGTGTTTTGTTTTGTGCCATTACATTTTTATAAAAAAAATTGAAATTTCCCCTGTGTTCAGCAGTTCATAATCCAACTAAAAACTTTTTGAGTCCATGCTCTTCTTAGTCTTGCAAAAAAACATACATTATTCAGTTTTCAATTAACTGGTTAATAGAATTACAAAATATTCCAACACAATAAGCTTAGCAAATAGAATTGGAGGAGAAGGTTTTGAAGATTTTTTTGCAGAAGACATTGAAGAATTAATGGTTGATAACGATTCAGAAGACGGTGATCTCATTAAGATAATTTTAGGCGACGAGCCAAAGAGTGATACTGAGAAACACTAATGGAGCTTACGGACCATTAATAGACAAATGGTTATTTATGAGGAAGTCCTTCAAGATATTATCAATAAGCGCAAACAGTCGCTGATGACTGACTTTTTTTTGTTTAAAGCCAAAAAGAGTCTATTTGAATTAATAGTTTTTATTTAGCACGGTTATTCCATACAAAATATTTTTTTCGTGTAACACGGTTACTGGGTGCACTAGGTGTACTGCATTAACATTTCTTCCCGATGAATTTCGCATAATTTTAAAAGGCTGTGTATAACTTCATCAATCAAGGGAAAATTTTTATCTTTCAAGATGACCCAAACCCCACAAAGTTTTCTTTTAAGAAAACGGAATCGTTTAATCATAAACAAACCACAAAAAAAAGTCAGTCTTCACCACTAAAATGCTATTTTTTTATAGATGTCCTGATTTGGATAATAATAGGTTTCGTTTGTTCCTGTACATAAAAAAAAGCTACTTTTGACATTCGGAATTGCGAGTGCAGAAATGTTTTCAAATGTTTCATATGTGTACAAAAAATGGAATTTGATCTACAAGCAAAGTATTTTGCAAAATAATCGAACAGTTACCTTTAACACAACCTTTTTACTATAAAGTAGAGTAAAAACAATCTGGATAATCGGAAGGGACTTAAGAAATAAGGATTTTAAAATTATTGTACTTACCCTGGATTAAACATGCCACTGAAACAGAGTTATGCTTTGCCGAAAGGCTCTGCTCTGCTCCCAAACTATGCTGGGATAAACTTATTGGATAACAGCCTGTAAAGAAGACGCTTCATAAGTTGGCACCCGTTGGACCATTCATTCCGCATCCATCAATAACAATGTATTGAGCTATAATAATTCTATGCTAGATCTATCATAAAAAATTTAAAGTAATGCACAAATCAAAAGTAAAAACTCTATTTTGTAGCAAATCGTCAATGCTGCCATAAAATTTAATAACTGTCAATAACCAGACAGGTCATAAATAAAAAAAAAACAACAAAATGTACCCCGCAGATTGTCAATTATTATTAAATTCATAACTTTCTTGAATGAATTTTAATTTTAATATACCTGGCAAGGTGATTTTTTTTTACATTACATTTTTTCCACTAGATTTGTGGAAGAATTTAAAAATAAACAGAATATTGGACTTCCGGATATATATTTATACTACATACTGTTCCTACATACTATATGTATAAGCATATTTGATAATTGACTTCCATACTGCTGTATACGACAACTCTAATACTGCTCTCTGCTACTACTAATACTACTACTCTACTACTACTACTCTACTAGTTTATAAAAATTAAATTCAATTGCAACTGGAATTAAACAGCAATTTATTTAATTCCAGTTTATTGGCAATTTAATGTAACAGTTTGAATTCCATTAAGTGAAGCTTAAATGTTAACTCTATCCTCTAATAAAACGAGCATTGCGCTAATATCCTCGAAAAAAAAACAGTTTTGTTTTTGTAAAATTACAATTTTGTAAAATATAATTTTTAAATTGTTACATGGTAATAAATTTTTTCGCCGAACCCTCTTCATACTGCTTGGCAGGGATCCATTTTTGTAAAGTTGTGACTTAAATTTGCTTTTGAAGTTTGTGTGATTGTAATGGATCCAATAGCTAGACCATGTAATATGACTTAGATCAAGTTTATTTCAAACTGTTGCCACGCCACCTTTTCACACGTGATTCACAAAAAACTGAATAATTAGTTGATTGGCAATTGTTCATTACCTTCAAATAAAGATTTTCAGATGATTCATCGTAGATAATCTAATTGGCTAACAAAAAAAAAAAAATGATATAACAACAAAAAGAATTATTTGGTATTTAAGTAATAGTAAATAAATTTTTGATAGGTGTGTTGAACTGATTTTTAAACAAACTTTTCAAACTTCTACATAACATAGTCTTTGTCTCAATTAATGAATAAAATCCGATTATAAAATATAAGGGAACTTAAACGGTTGTGGGTGAATTTACAATATATTTAAGAGTAGCTTGTATTCGGTTAATTTACCCTATATACCATATTTTATCCAGACTACTACAATCTGTATTTTTTCAGATACAAAGGTACATAAACTTATTCCTTTGGCACTTTTGTTTTTAATAAGTCCATCAGATGAAGTCTTCTTTCTTCTTTCAATCTTTCATTGATGCTGGTTTCATTTATATTATATTTTTAGATAGAAACAGCATTTAAAGTCAATACGGAAACAGATAATAATATATATAAAAATTTTTCTGAACTGCTTATCTCACAAATAGATACATAAACAATGTACATGTATTTATGTGCATTATATTATTTATTAAAGTTCTTAAAGTTTTCTCATATTTTTCCTTTGCTAATGAAACTTAATAAAAAGAAAAACATTTATATACCCTTGCAGAGGATATAACAATTTAAAAGGAAGTTCAAACGGAAATTATTGTTTCCAAATTATCGCAACCAAATTCGATGTTAATTATAACTATATAATATAACTCCCACTCCCACATGAATAATTGAAGTAAATTTATATTAAGATGAGTTTTTGATTGTTGGACTATACAAATCCAATCAAATAGTTTTTATAACTATATACACAATTTTAAATCAGATCAAATAGTTAGATATAATCTTTATAGATAAAATAAATATTTAATTGAATTAATTAAATTCAAGTAAATAAAAGTACAGGATTAGAGAGACAAAAAGCATCTGAATTGTGTTTTTAATGAATTGGAAAAGGTATACAAACTCCATCACGATCGAATTCAGTTAGATCGTTTAGTAATTACACCAAAAAGTAATTTGAACACATTTTTCTGATTGAAAAGTCAAATACTTTAATCGTCTGAGAACTTCGATACGTCTAAAGTTATCTTCTGAGAGAATTTGTTTGAAATTAATGAAAACAAAGAAAATGAACGCAGTTGCTAAGCATGAGAAAGAGTCATCAAAAAGAGCCACTAAAGAGCTTTAACTACAAGACAGATTGCATTTTTTCATTGTTTTATAAACTATAAATAGTTGTTCTTGTTCTTTGCACACAAACATTGAGGCATACATAAATAAGTAGTATAAGTAAACATATATGTTTGGAAATAATAATTATGTGTAGTGTGTGCATACATACATATATACTTATGTATGCACATACAAATATACATATATGTACATACATTTGAGGATCGTTTGTTGGACTAAGCCAGCAGATTGTTTCGTTCGTTTGCTTAACTGATAAGATAAGAACATTTAGCAAAGGAACGCACCTACTCATTCTTTCACTTGCTATTCTGTTTATGTTCACACATTTTCATTATAAAAAAAATTAAAGTAAACTAAGATTGGGTACTTGTTTTCATTTTTATTATATATATATATATATAAACATTGGTGTACTGATATTTATTGCTGATATCGATAAATCAGTTGCCTAATATTAAACAGGTCAAACATGCCCAACATATTATCTAACCTTATCAACTTTATCAGTACATATTGCAAATAGTGGCAAAACAATTAAACAAATTTCGTAAAAAAATGTATTCATTTTTTTTTGAATTTCAAAATGAGTCATGAAATTGACTTACAACTATAAGAATTTTATCATAATTTCTCCTTATCAAACAATATTACTAATACCATGATAAGTGTGAGTAATGTTAATGACATTGTCCACTCATTGTTGACCAAATTTAAACTTTGAACTTTCTCGCTCTCTCTCCTAATAAATTTTAATTAAAACTCTTGCGGCAGACATTAAATAAATAAAAAAAAAAAAACCCAACGACAACAAATTGAGTGCATAATGAAAATTTCCTCTTTCCATTTCTCCACTGAAAAGTTATACATACAAGAATTACGACTTGCTCCAGAGATGCAAAAATATTGACTCGATATATATGTACATACATAGCTATTTCTGATTGGAATTTTAATAAAACAAATTACATATATATATATATATATGTATATACATATATATATTTTAAATGCGTTTTCACTCTTAAAATTTTATAGCTTGAGTAGATTTGTAAAAAAAAAAAATCATAACATCGTCAAATTGATACTATATATAGCTCTCGATCTCGACCAGCAACAGATATATTATTATAAGATAATATTAATGAATATATAATAAAATTGATAAGGCGATTCGATATTAAATCGAAATCTTAATGTTAGAGAATTTCCATAAACAAAATTATTTTTTAAGTTATGCCAAGTTGATTAGATATTTGGTTTAATCGTTAATAGGAATTTATATATTTCCACTTGAACAACTTCCACTTAGTTATAATATAAACTAATAACAATTTGAGAAAATTTTGGATTGTGATTTTGGACTTAAATTTAGAGTTTAAAAAGAATTCAAATCATTAATTTCTTATATGTTTATTAATTTTCAGAGATTTTCTGCCTCGTGGTTCTGGTATTGTAACTCGTCGACCTTTGATCCTACAATTGATCAACGGCATCACTGGTTAGCATTTATTTTAATATATTTAGTATATTTGATTTTTCTTATCATTAATTAATTTATTTATTTTCAGAACATGGAGAATTTTTACATTGTAAGGGGAAAAAGTTCACAAGCTTCGATGATATACGCAAGGAAATTGAGGATGAGACGGATCGTGTGACCGGTAGTAATAAGGGCATTTCAAACATTCCGATTAATTTGCGCGTCTATTCGCCACATGTACTCAATTTGACATTGATCGATTTGCCGGGTCTAACAAAGGTGGCCATTGGTGACCAGCCAGTGGATATTGAGCAGCAGATTAAGCAGATGATATTCCAATTTATACGCAAGGAGACCTGCCTGATTTTGGCCGTAACACCGGCCAACACCGATTTGGCCAATTCGGATGCTTTAAAGCTAGCCAAAGAGGTGGATCCGCAGGGTGTGCGCACAATTGGTGTGATTACCAAGCTAGATCTCATGGACGAGGGTACCGATGCCCGTGATATTCTTGAGAATAAATTGCTACCGCTACGTCGTGGCTATATTGGTGTTGTCAATCGTTCGCAAAAGGATATCGAGGGTCGTAAGGACATTCATATGGCACTTTCCGCTGAGCGCAAATTTTTCCTTAGCCACCCATCCTACCGCCATATGGCTGATCGCTTGGGCACTCCCTATTTGCAACGCGTCCTCAACCAACAGTTGACCAATCACATACGCGACACACTGCCCGGCCTCCGGGATAAATTGCAGAAACAGATGTTAACCCTGGAGAAGGAAGTGGAGGAATTTAAACATTTCCAGCCAGGCGATGCCAGCATTAAAACAAAGGCCATGCTCCAGTAAGTTTTGGAAAATTAGAAGATTATCCTTATTGTCTCATCTTCATTAAATCTTTTTCAATTTGTAGAATGATCCAACAACTTCAATCGGACTTTGAACGAACCATTGAGGGTAGCGGCTCAGCTTTGGTCAATACAAACGAACTATCTGGTGGCGCCAAGATAAATCGCATATTCCACGAGCGGTATGCATTTGTTTCAAAAAAAAAATTAACCAAATTCTCCATAAGTCAACTTTAAATTCTAATTATTGTCTTCTGTTTAGCTTACGCTTTGAGATTGTCAAAATGGCTTGCGATGAGAAGGAACTACGACGAGAGATATCATTTGCCATTAGGAACATTCATGGTATTCGTGTGGGTCTTTTCACTCCGGACATGGCATTCGAGGCGATTGTAAAGCGACAGATAGCTCTGCTCAAGGAGCCGGTAATCAAATGTGTCGATCTAGTCGTGCAGGAACTGTCTGTAGTGGTCCGCATGTGCACAGATAAGGTTAGCTCATTTCTTTAGTCATTAAAGTTGACCGATTCATGATCCGCTGTATTCCCATTATATTTTATCAGATGAACCGCTATCCACGTTTGCGTGAGGAAACCGAACGTATTATCACCACCCATGTCCGTCAGCGGGAACAGCGCTGCAAGGAACAAATTCTATTGCTTATCGATTTTGAGTTGGCCTACATGAATACTAATCACGAGGACTTTATTGGTTTTGCCAAGTATGTTACCAAAAATTTGTTTAAATTGTCATTTATTTAAAGAAGTAAAATGCCTTATTATTCTGTATCATAGCGCTCAGAATAAATCTGAGAATGCAAACAAGACCGGTACCCGGCAGCTTGGTAATCAAGTCATACGCAAAGGCCATATGGTCATACAGAATTTGGGCATTATGAAAGGTACGTCCAGGCAATACAAACATATAAATCTTTACATCTATGTCCATATTTTTCGTAAATACATTCATATATGTATGTAGATTGGTTATTCACATAGATTTAAATTTTAGTACACATCCGATCCAATTATTTCTTTTTACAAACATTATAATTCCTTTCACGTTTTGAATTTACTCAATCGTAACATTTGGTAACCTTTTGAAAGATTGATACCCTAAAGTAACTAATTTGAACTAAACAAAGTTATAGTGACTAACTTGAACTAAAGAAAAAAGTATTTAAATTTCGACGCGCTTTGTATTATATTATATATTGTAGAGAAATATTCTATTTTGATAATTCGTTTGAGCGGTTTTTAGTAGTCAGAAACTGTGTAATTAACCGAAACAACTACTGACTCCTTCTGTGATCTAATGAACACATCGTATCCAATAAAAATCAGATATTTTGTTTGATATATTGAAAGGCTAACACTTTTAATCGACTGTACAAATGTATATATATAGTAAACGAAATCTTCCTTTAACGCCTGTCTTGTTCACTTGGTCTTGTAAATCTTGTTTATTTTTTTTAATTTGCAGAATAATTAATTTATATGAGTTGGTTATTTTTATGTTTGGTTTGCTTATGTCTCGTTTTCGTTCTCTATTTCTGTTTTTTTTTTCTAATTTCAATTTTTACTAGTGTATTGTATTTTGTTTTTTTTTTTTTCTTCTTTTGGTTTTGATTTTATTTGATTTTACTCTCCTTTCGGTATGGATTATTAAAAGCTTTACTGAGGTTTTTGCCACGCCTACTTGGTTTGTATTTGACATTTACAAGATTTTATTGCATTGCACTCAACTCTCATTTATATACACGATTATCTATCGGTCGAGTGTTTTGTTTGTTTGTTCGTTCGTTTGGCTGGCCAATTTCATGTCTCATCGGTCTATCTAAATTGATCGATCGATTAGTCATATAAGTACATATTATAGCATCTTTTCTTGATCATTATACTTATGTGCTTTCTCTAACATTGACATTTGATTGTTAATACTTTAACCCATTATCATATTTTTTTGTTTCCTTTTTTTTTTTATTATTTTTTTTTTTCGTTTGTTTGTTCGATTTGTATTCTTAATTTACAGGCGGATCCCGCCCCTATTGGTTTGTGCTAACATCGGAGAGTATTTCCTGGTACAAGGATGAGGATGAGAAGGAAAAGAAATTCATGTTACCGTTGGATGGTTTGAAATTACGAGATATTGAGCAGGGCTTTATGTCAATGTCTAGACGTGTAACATTTGCTTTATTCAGTCCCGATGGACGTAATGTTTATAAGGTTAGTAATTTTTGTTACCATACAAAAAAATGAACAAAAAACATGAAAACAGAAGAAAAAATTGAGAAAATTCAAATCAAGAACTCCAATTACAGAAAATAATTTAATACATTTCAAAAAAAAAAAAAATATTACAAAAATTGGATTAACAAAAAAAAACGAAAACAAGAAAAAGAAAAGAATTTCACATTCTGTTTGTTTAATTTATATAAATATATATATATATGTATATATATATATATATATACATAGAGCACTCCTGTTATATATATATATATATAGATATATATATTTGCGTTAAAAAGTTATATACTACATTCCTCCAATTTGATTCTTAAGTTCCAAATAGTTGGGCAAATTATGTAATTAATTTTTTTGTATAAGATAAAAATTACTATGTTTTTATCAACATTTAAAGTCAAATCAAAAGTAAAGGAGTTTATTTACATTTCATAAGGATAATCAAAGTAAACTCCTTTAGCTATTTTGATTTGTGCCATGTGAGCATGCGAAAACACCACAAGAAATACTAACTAACCTTTGGTCCAAGACACGTCAGCTGCCCACTACTTACCTAACTACTACAACAACCACCAACACCACTTGCCTCAACCTATATATGTATATATACATATATGTATAAATTATCTACATATATATATATATACTACATATATGAGCAGAAAGCTAACCAATCCAAAAACTACTAAAGCTCTTAACTACCTGCCCAAGTAATCGTAATATGCGCTGTTCCATTTACCATATGCTTGACGAAAATACCTATCCATTTGTTCTCTCTATGCGCTTGGACGCTTCTCTTTCTACTCCTTTATATATACACCCACAATATACACGCATAACACGACGTGATGAATTTAGGATTACAAACAACTGGAGTTGTCCTGCGAGACAGTTGAAGATGTCGAGTCATGGAAGGCCTCATTCCTTCGTGCTGGTGTTTATCCTGAAAAACAGGAGGCTCAAGAGAATGGTGACGAGGTGCGTATTATACATTATATTAATTAATAACAATTGTATACTTAAGACTCGATTTCACCTATCATATTTCTGGAATATCATCTATAACATTTTTCCCCTCATATTTAAGCATTCTATATATTGTTTAGGTCGAACTTATACATAGGTGTAAATTAGCACTATGATAATAAATACATATACATACATATAGGTGGCATATATCTACATATCTACTATTGTCTTTGAAAAGTAAAATCAGTATTCAATATATTGATAATCTATCAAAAGTAATTTGTTAGATAGAGATCTGTGTGATATTTTTTCAAGATCATTTTTTTTACTTCTTGGCTTAAGCTTGCCTTTCCATTCTCAGAAAGGAATTTTTTCAATTAGTAAAGTTGAATCAATATATCAATTAATCGACGTTGATCCTCTGATAAGCAACACATCCAAATATTAGACAAATTTTTGTTTTGCTAATTTTTTTTTTAATTTTTAATCACCTTGCTAATATTATTGGTATTTTTTAAGCCCAAATCGGGTTAAATTTCTACTAGTGCCGGAACATGTCGATTTGTCTTAACAAACAAGTCATATTTATCGACCATATTTGATTGCATTAGCACTTTGAATCCACTGAGGAATATTTAAATTGTCAGTCGCTCTGAAAACCATTCTGAAATGCTTATTTAAAGGATTTAAAAATATGTACTTAAGTATATTAAGTATTAGGAGGAATTTAGTTTGTATATTTGCAACAATAATTATGGAAATGATTTTGAAATGCCTTAAAAATTAACCTTACTTTTTGAATACAATAGTAGTATATGAATAGATTTGAAATCTATTAAAAATACAAAATTTAGCTGCATGATCAATGTGTATGCTAGTAGAGCTACTGCCGGTTTACCAACGTCATTATAAACGTTATCATTATCATCATCATAATTATCATTATCATTGTCATTGTCTGTGTGGATTTTCACATAATATCTAAAAGTGTCAATAATTAATATGTGGCTGACAAATATAACAATCAATGCGTATTAACCCAACACAATATTTATACATATATGCTAACACACTTCAAAATATACATACATTTGACATACTATTAATTAAATATTAATTAAATACAGTGAATCCATAAATTTAATGCACATCTTTTAGTAAAAATGGAACATAAAGCCTATGACGACCACAATGAATAAGTTCAAAAAAAAACATTCAATGAGATAATCCTCATTGTCATTTGTTGTAAACATTTCTTTAAAAAAAAAACACCTGCAGTATTATAATTCTCGATCCCCCGTCTGTGGGGCAAAACAAATCCGTCACTATTTTATGAACACAGTATACAGTCAATATGGCGAATTTGTGATAGTTGTTTAAAATAATTTCTTTAAATTTGTTCTACAGTTGTGCTTAATATTAATTGATTCATTGTATTGCTATTTATTATTTTAATATGTCTGTATTTTGTAAAATTGTGTAATAATTAAATGTATATCTTTGCATTGCAATATGATCAATATTTTAGACTAATTCAAATATACACTGTCTGTTCTTCGAGTGAAAAGGATCTGATGATAAATACTGTATTCCAACTCCCAAATATCTTAAACTAAACTAAATTTCTAAACTAATTAGAAATGGTTGAATTTTAAAAGACTATTGTAAATGCAATGGTATACTTAAGTACTACGTATACACTGAGTAAGGATCTATCTATCGATCTATTGATAACTTTGGTTCTACCAGAGATTGCTTTTGTAAACTTTGTTCTTTGATAATGTGATATCTCTTCGTATGTTTCTTTGTTTTTCTAAACGTGGCGTCGACTAACTGAATAAAATGTGATCAATTTGTATCACATTATATTTATTGCAACATCTTCTCGATTGATCGATGTGCATTTCTAAATGAATATCTATTGAATGTAATCAATCATCATTCAGGAAGGACAAGAGGTTTGTGTTGCATATCATATGTGTTGCGTTTGTTTTTTTGTTGTTTTATTTTGATTGGCTTTGGGGTATTTTTTTATTTTCTTTCAATTTTTGTTTTTGATTTCAATTTAATTTCACATCTAGTACATACATAGAATCGATTTCAATTAACCTTTCATAGGACACATATGAATTTGTAAATAAATCTATATTTACATATGTATATGTATGTATGTATGCATACATATGTATGTATATCTCGTTTCCCCCCCTCATTATATTTACATAATCATTCCACACATCACCATAAAGTTTTTTTTGCATTTGGTTTAATTTACAAAATTTGGGGCTGAACAAAAAAATTGGTAAAGAATGATATTAACTGATATTTCTTGTTATATATTGTTTCGGGTTTCACTTTGTTACATTTTGTTTATTTCTTTTTGTTTGTTGTGGTTTTTTCTATTTATTTTTGAATATATTTTTGTTATATATATAACCGAATTACTACTGATATTATTAACATATATATATGTAAGTTAGATTATATATATATATGTATACATATTGTATTTTTATTTTAACAACATTTTTTATCAATTATTTTCTTCTATTTTCCCCGTCCAACGTACCAAACGAATAATGATCACAAAACAAAATGAATAATGACCTAAAATATTCCAAAACGTAACGAAAAATGGAAAAACAAACACGTACAAAAATATATTTCCAAATCATATATATTTTCCAACGTCTTTGCAGCAAAAAGTATGTTAAATATCTAAAATGGAATTTTATTTAGTAATCTCTACTTCTTATTAGTTCAATTTTGTTACATTTTTTACTCATAATTTTTTTGTTTTTTATTTTGGTTATTAAGTTTTCATAATATAATATGTACGTCGGCAATTTGTTTATGCTTTTTTTTTTTTGAACGTTGTCTAACACACAGTTAAATCAGTTAACTAAAATTTAAAGCCAAGTCTATTTTCAGACCCATTTTTCCACTCACACAATTATTTAAACGGCTAAACATTTAAGATTTCTTGTCTTGATTCAGATGTGTCGATATATATGTATATATATCAAGACATATATCTGTATGTTTGCCTCTTTCTCATTCTTTTTCATACAAACACAATACATAATCGTACATAAAATTACTTACAATTTGCGTTTTTAATTTATAACATTTATATATCATTATACTAATAATAATACTTAAATGGCCATTTTATGTAAATGCTTATACATATGTATGCACATTTAATTTTGATTCACTTTTTGTTTTGTTTTAAACATTCTTACTATATGTTAATATATATTCTAAATGTAAGCTTTGGTTTGTTCATTGTTTTATTTTAGTTTTTTTTTTTTAAATGCCTTTGTCTCAGCTTTTACTAAAAAAAAAAAAAAAAAAAAAACTAACCACATTAAATTGTTGCTGTGGATTTTTTGAAAGAGAAGATTATGACTGTGTACACTAAAAAAAATCTATTTTCGATTTACGATTTTTGTTTACTTGTGTTTTTTTTTTTTTTTTTTTTGATGGAATTCATTTCAAAAATATAATATGTATTTGCAATCGTCACGAAAAGCTACATTAGAATGACTCTGTTTGATATATTTTTAAATAATACTTCCAAATTGGATTGACTATATCATATAGCTGTCAAATGAAAATCTCAGCATTTCCCTAAAATTGAACTTTGTAAATTTGCAAATACTTTCGAAGTTAGACCAGCATCTGGTTTTTTATTACCCATAAAAAAAATAGAATATCTTAAATTTTGTTATATAAAGTAAAGTATATACATATATTTGCGATCAAAGGACCGTACTGACGTCCATATAGCCATGTTCGTCTATCTCAATAAGCGCCGATTATTGAATTATGTGCAATTTCAGAACCAAACTGATCGGATAACTATAACATAGGAACAGGAATAAAGATTTAGGGCAATGAATTTCTTGTTTTCCATTCAACAATCATTGAATTCGATAATTAAAAGATCAGACGACTATATTATATAGATACCTTCCATCTGCCAGAAAGCTCTTTATATCTTTTTTTATATTTATAAACAAAATTGTAAAAAATTGTAAATGAAGTTAACGAAAAATTTTTCTAAGTTTTATAAAAATCAATTGACTTTATACACTAAAGCTGTTATATATATAAACGTTCCATAAAATTGCGTGCTAGGTGTAAGCGAAAGTTAAATTAGTTTCAGGTTTAACCAAGATTATATTTTTACTTAGCTAACTTCAGCTTAAAATGGGAATTTGTAAGAGTATAAAAAGTTCGCTATAGCAAAAATTAAACAGGTTCTATATATATATATATATTTTTTTTTTTTTGTATTACTTTTATCTCTATCTCCCTCTGTTTTCCTCCTTTACACTGTGTGATTGTGTGTGTGTGTGTGAGTGCGTGTGTATTCTTGTATATAATATTTAACGAACCAATTAAATGACAACCAATGACAACAAAAAAATCCTTTAAACATTACTAAAAACCAAATCGAAATCCTCAACAAATGAACAAATATAGTCGGCCAGCGAGGAAAGCTCCTCGGATCCCCAATTGGAGCGCCAAGTGGAGACAATACGCAATCTGGTTGACTCCTACATGAAGATCGTCACCAAGACCACACGAGATATGGTGCCAAAGGCCATTATGATGCTGATCATCAACAATGCCAAAGATTTCATCAATGGCGAACTGTTGGCACATCTGTATGCCTCTGGTGATCAGGCAAGTATTCATTGAGTTAACATAATTATCAATATGATCAATTTCTAACATAAATCAAAATTATTGTATTTTTATCATTAGGCACAAATGATGGAAGAGTCCGCCGAATCTGCAACACGACGCGAGGAAATGCTGCGCATGTATCGTGCCTGCAAAGATGCTTTGCAAATTATAGGTAAGATTCCTTAGAATATATTGATAAGAGAAATGTATAGATATAAAATGACATATTTTATTTAAATATCGTTAATACTAAAATGGATTATCTTTGATTATTTAAGGATTTAATTGAATCTCTATGATCGAATCTCTCGGGATAAAATCCACGATTCTAGAAACAAAATTTTTCATACACTTTTTCTGTCTATAGGTGACGTTTCCATGGCAACTGTTTCATCACCATTACCACCACCGGTTAAGAACGATTGGCTACCAAGTGGATTGGATAATCCACGTCTATCGCCACCAAGTCCCGGTGGACCACGTAAGCCAGCACCCACCGCACAGGTAAAATGATTGTATATCAATATTTACTTATTTGTTTATTAATTTTCTATTTAATTTATCTATTCAAAAGGGCTCTTTGGGTGGACGAAATCCACCATTGCCACCGGCAACTGGTCGCCCAGCGCCAGCAATTCCCAGTCGTCCTGGAGGCGGAGCACCGCCACTGCCTGGCGGTCGGCCAGGTGGTGCCCTCCCACCCCCACTGTTGCCCTCGTAAGTTAACAAATTTATATATAAATTTTCATATCATTTCGCGCCTAAATAGAGTCCTTGCTACAAACGTACAAACGTCCATCAGATCTTTTGGTTGGCTTAGAGGTGCTGTATCTATACATACATGCATACATACATACATGTATAAATACATATATACATACAGAGAAGAGTTACATATATACATACATACATATATCTATATTAGGGCGTTTTTTTTTATAGGAAATATTAATTCTCAAATTTATAAATATAAACAGAGTTTTTGTTAATACCCGAGTGTTTACATCCTTTTCGCAATGCATTTATTTAATAATGATTATGTCCTTAAATATTAATTATCTCTTTAACATTTAAATATATTTCAATTATAAACTCAAAAAAAATTTCCAATTGTTTTGCTATAACTAAGCAACGCCCTAATTATATATATATATGTATGCTGGAACAATTTTTTGTGTTATACATATATGTATGTATATGTGTATAACAGATTATTCACATTGATATAGATGTATATATTATATTATTTCTATTTTTGTTGTTGTTGTTGCTTTTATCGACGATTGGGACCTCTTTTTATAAGGATATACAAATGGGAATTGGCATACAAATATTTAAAACTATTGCAAATGCTTTGGGCCACATTTATCTTTATATATACAGCGACAATGCCAAATATTTACAAGAATAATGCTTTATTTTGTGTGATCTATTTTTAATCATTTGTTATACTTGGTTTTGGTTTACGTTGTTTATGTTGTTTTTGTTTTGTTTTTGTTTTTTATTTTATTATTAACTTAAATTTGTATATGTATCCTGAAAGTTATAGCTTGGTCAATTTAAACAAATTCAAAATCAATAAACATTAAGAAGATTTTTTGCCAAAACAAGAGCAATAGTTAAACCTATCTCCAAAGGAAACTTAAGATTTTGTTTCTTTCAAACTTTTAACGAATTTACTGAGTTATATTCCTATATTCCCTTATGGATATATCAGCATATATATTGTGACTATCTAAGGTAGTGTATAGTATATACCCATGACGATTTCTAGACTGTATCCATTGCTCCTATTGTCAATAAATAAAACTTGTTGGCAGCCCAAAGCAGATAGCATTAGGGTTTGAATTAAAGCAGTTCAAAGATCTAACAAATTATAGGAACAATAAAGATCAAACAACATTAAAGTTAGATTTATATTTATTATTTGTTTTCATTGATTTCTTTTGCATTAATAGTTAATTAATTGTTTTAATAGTTAATTAATCCCCCTCCTCCCCCCCTCTCAGACACACACACATTTTCATGCTCTATTATAATAGCAATTAAACAATATAACATAATTAAAAATTCAAACAGAAATAGTGAAATTAACAATAAATTTTTTGTTTCTTCTCTTTTTCTTCTCTTTCACTCGCTCGAACTTGATTTACATCGATATCCTTCGATTCCTTCTAATTAAAATTATACAAAAAAAAAAAAAAAAAAAAACAAATAATAAATAATAACATCATTATCATCAAAATAATATCACAGACGTCGCTAAATTATCAGAGTCAGCCGCCTCATGCCCTAGCTACAGACCCACAGCCGAGGCATTTACTCTTAACTAATTAACTATACTAAAAAAAAATAACTTGCTCTTTGCTTTATCCAACAAAACATAACTAATTAAAATTTAAATCTCTCAAACTCACACCATAGACACACACTAACATAAAGATACAGATACATATATACACACACACACACAATAAAACACTTATTGAGCTGTCAACAACGACGTCGTCGCCTATTAAAAACCAAATAGCAAAATGAAATAAACAAATATCTAACTAAAAAAAATGTATGTATTATAATCTTATGCGTTTAATTATTATTATTAATGTAATTGTAATTTACATAGATTAACGAAATATGAGAGAAAACAAAAATGCAAAAAACGAGACAGTATATACATACATATAAATAAAAAAAATGCAGCAGCTCTTACATATACATATATATATACATATATACATATACATACATATATACTTACTTAGTATTTGGCCCAAACGTTAGTTAATTGTAAATGTATGAGGGACGATATTTGAACTCATTAGCAAGCGCATTCCATAAAAAAAAAAACAATATTATATTTATAGTATTAAATATATACTACCTTATATCTTCTTAAATTCCAATTTTGAATTATCTGAAAGAAAGTTAGAGAGACATGCTCAAGGTAACATACAAACATACATGCATACATATATAGAAGTATATACTATATGTATATACATACATTTCTATATATTCACCGCGAGTTTTTCTTTTTGAATAACTTACCTTACATATGTACATATATACATATATGTATGTATATATGATCAAGGCAAAATGATATAAAAATATGGAATTATCTTAAGTTAACTAAAAGTACCTTTTTTGTGTTGTTGTTGTCGTTAAAAAAATAAAAGAAATATAAAAGAAAAAAAAAGAAAAAACTAAGAAGCTATAGAAAAAAGAAGAAAGCTACGAAGCAAATATATAATATATTAACACACATATATGCACACACATATATGCACACATATACACACACGCACACACACACACATACATACATTTAAAAATAGGAAAATACTTTGAAAATATTTTTGAAAATATCAGGGCAACAGCTTTTTAGCTGATAATCGACATTTTTGCATACATAGCAAACAAACATTCATACATACATATACATATACTTATAACAGGCAGACTGAATCACACGACTTATACATACATACATACATACATCAAATAGATGCATAGATACACCCATACACACACACACTAATGCAATGTATGTATGTATATAAATATTCTGACAGTTTATTGATTGAATTTCAATTTCCAAAATAACCTTTCTCATTCTCACTCGAAATTTTATATTGCCAATTTGTTCTTGTGGAGATCGTTCACAAATTAATATATAGAATGGTGATCATATTGTATTAGATATACATATATGTATAACAAGGATATGTACACAGTAAATGACATTATTTTCTTCATACTAAAATTATTATCAATTTGAAAATATAATGGCAATTCTCTTTTTTTACAAATGTAAAAGTTCAGAATAAATTGAGACTTAAAATTTATTTCTAAAATGTGTACTTTACCAGAGAATAGAATTCAATGAAATAATAGCTGTTCCATTTTAAGATATTGTTAATAATACATTTGAGTTTTAGTCGAAACAGTTATTCTGATTCTAATTTACATTACATGATTAGTAAAATATTTCCATTATTAATCAGTATAAATAAATAATCCTTAATCAGTTATCAGTTTTATTAGCCAATCCTCCTGTGAAAACGAAAAGGATATCGATCAAATAAAGTTTTTTTATATGTATGTTGTGTGTGTGGGTGTGAAAAAAAAATCATGTAGTTTGTGTTATATTTTTAAGTTTAATCAGCATACAAAAATATACATATACATAAATGCATATGCCCTTAATTATTAATTTTTATGTATTTAATTTGGGTTTTTGTTTTTGTGATTTCATTGTTTGTTTTCACCTTTGATTATGTTGTTATTTTTTTGCAAATTTTGTTGTTTGTTAATTTTGTTAATTTTGCAAAAAAAAAAAAAAAAGAAATGAAAAGAAAACTAAATTGAACACCACCTTAGAACCAACAGTGCAACAAAAAACAGCAAACATGAAATGAAAAGGGGTTTCAAGCGTATCGATAACTGTTTGGTCGTTTAGTAAATGCAAATTGTATCAATCAATATATTTATGAATGAATGAATCAATCGAATCAATCAATGAACCAACGAAAATCCTTTTACAAATTTCAAGTCGTGTCACTGGAGCTGTCGGCGGCGCTATTACACAGCAAGCAGGTGCCAATCGTTATATACCGGAAAGCATGCGTGGACAAGTGAATCAAGCAGTGGGCCAGGCGGCCATCAATGAGCTATCCAATGTCTTTGCCACACGATTCAAGTAAACAGAGAGAACTTTAAATGCGAAATAATGAAGAAAATGTGCAACAACAGCAACTGCATTAGCAAATTGCACGCATAGGCATCATCATAATAATAATAATATTAATAATAAATAATAACAGAAAGTTTCTTAACATACAGAGAAAGCTGCATATAGATGACTCTGTCTCTGTCATTCTGTCTCTGTTTATCTCATTAATCAACATGCTAAAAGCGCTTTAACAGCTGTTTCTATTTATGTTTGAACTTTTTGAATTTGCTTTTGTTCTCTTTCAAATTTGTTGCGTGCTTGAGACCCGTGCCTGCATCAGCGCAATTTACTGCAAATAAATTATTTTGAAAATTTAAATATATATATATAATATATATAAATATGTATACATTTAAACATATTATGATTACATTTCTGTTGTCTTCTTTTTTTTTTGTATTTTTTTATTTTTTGTTGTGCATTCAAATAATTCATAAACAAATATGTAAAGGATATTTATTTATTTATATGTGTATATACATTTAATCGTTCATTTATTCTTGCTTTGTGTAACATCTGAAAAAGCTTGCAAGGAGGTCAATGTATTGAAATATATGTATATTAATATGTGGTCCGTTTGTATCCTTTTAGTGGATAAAAGAAAAGGCTATTCTGCTTATTGCGATTACCACCAAATACTCCTTATGATAACCACAAGAATTAAAAAGTACTTCGATTTACTACATGGTAGTAAATTTCCTTTACTCTAATTTAAAAATTCTTAATATATATTGATACATATATATTGATTTATATAACCATTTCATGCAACTGAAATACTTTTCATCAGTAAAAAGAACTTTTCGATTGATTTCAAAAATCGTATGAAGCATTAAATTGGGATTTTTCATATGAGAATAGTGTACTTACACATATATTTACAAATATAAATATCTACATATTGGCATATTTCGTTTTGTTTATAGCATTTACATATATACATACATACATACATTTCTATTTACTTATCTAGTGAGTTGTGTACACTCATAAAGTATAAAATTTATCTATGACATTGAATAACAACAAAACCAACACGAATTCTTTTAAATGAAACACAAACATAGAAAACAAGGAAACATATATTACTATTACATATATATATATATATATATATATATTAAAAAAGTTGTTAATTATACATTCTATGATGCAAATCGAACATGTAGGGTATTATGTATGTATTTAGGGGATCGGTATCTATCAAAATATGCAGTTCACTGAATCCCAAAAAGAAAAAAAAAAAAGAAAAAATAATTATTGTAATTGTTGCAAATGTATTTTTGTGTAGTTTTTATTAAAGCATTAATAATTGTTTTATGCGCTAACAAGAAAATGAATTAATGCTCTTAGATTAAGTGCAAGTTAAACAAAAATATATACTATACATACTACATACATACATGCGTTATTTGTAAACTATGTATATACATACATATAATACATAAGTAAATATGTATGTATATGCTAGTACATATTTGATAAATGAGCACAAAGTACCCATGAATAATAATGCAAGTGAATGGATATCGAATAACTAAAATGAAAATAAGACAAATTTCGATAAATTAACCAAAATTAATGGCTAAAATCAAACATAGAATTTTTAACCCGACATACATACATACCTACGACGAATATATACAAATGCAGATTCTAGTATGTGCATTTTATATATGTATGTATATGTACATATGTATGTATATATATGAATGTACTTAATCTGTTCTGTACAACTGCATGGTTGAAACTGTAATAATTTGTCAATAGTTAGCCAACACTGGTCCATTGATTTGAAAGTTAAAACAATTTTAATTTGGTTTTGCAGTTTCATCCATGTTGTGATATCTCAGATAGGTACATACATATGTATATATATGTATGTATGTATGTATGTGCGGGATAGCGTCTATGCATATACGAATGTATGTACATAATTATATGTTCTTATCTTAGTTCTTGAATTCTCGTTTCATTTGGCAATATGTATTGGATTGTACTTGAATTTGCTTATGTTATTTGTATAATGAAGTACATAGAGATATGCAGGAAAAGAAAGTAAAATAAATAGCAATAGAGGAAAAAAGGAGTTTCTGATTTTTAAAGGACCAACTCCTCTTCCAATTCCGTTTTAGTGGATATGTGTTGAAGCATTAATTAAAGTTATGTATGCAAATATTACCTATATATATATATATGTATATATATATGCAAATAATATTTATATATATATGTATATATATATATATATATATATATATCATATTCAAAGTTAAACCAGATGCAAAGAGACATGCGTTATGCTAAAAAATTTAATCTATCTAAAATCTATTCCAAAACTAAATAAAAAAAAAAAAGAAAACGAAAATGGAAAGTTTTCCAAGCACATTTGAATTGTATTTGTCGTGTTATGAATATGAAAAACCCAATATATATATTATACTTATGTATGTGCACATATGTATGTATTTATAAATATATATATATATACATATGTATGTACAAATTTAACAAGCATATAGTTCTAATTGTTTGTTTTTGTGTAGCACATATACCACACCACGATCAATATGCTTACATAACGTCTTGTGCATATACATATAAATAAATATACATATATATATATATATATATATATATATATATATATATATATATTACTACTCTATATATATATATATATATCTACATATATATTTATATATATTTATCCATATACTACTTTAAAATCCTTCCTTCTTCAACCCAAACAACATGTAGCACCAAAAATTATGTTTATTGAAAGAAAACACAAAAACCAAGCAAAAAAAAACATAAATCGAGAAGGAAATCGATAGAGAGTATTAAAATACTGCATAGAAAAACGCATGTCAACTAGTATGAGAAAAAAAAAGAAGCAAAAATAAAACAATACACAAGACGGTGTTATAAATAAAAAACAATATATATATATATATATTAAAGAGAGAAAAAAAAATCCTCGACTCTTGTTATTTTATAGGGTATTAATCATAAATATTGGTCCCCAAAAATAGGCAGATGAAGCTTAAAATAAATAAAAAGGTAAAGTTACAGATAAAACTCAAATGCAGCCTAAAAAATATCAACAAGAATTTGCATTGATACGAAGGCTCAACTCAAGCTAGGATTCGTCAATATATATGCTTTCTTTACTACTACTAGTTTATTTTATGTTTTCTTAAATTAAATATATGTATGTATATTTATTCTATTCTATGATATATTCAATAGTTGTCAAATTTCTTAAAGATCGTTTTAAAAAGAAAATCAAAAATGAAAGTTAAGAAGTTTTTGCCTTGCCACTTAATTTAATTGAGAGTATTTTGGGTAGTCAGTGTTTTAGGTACTAATTACTCCATTTTTCTCTCTTCTAATCTCGACTTACTTCATCCTTTACCATATTCAATTTTTGAAGAGCTGAAAAAGTAACTGAAAAGTTGGTGCTGGTTTGCCTTTGTCTCCCGCTCTTTCGCTCTCTATCTCTGTTTCTCTCTATGTATCTCATTCTTTGTTTGCATGTCTCGCTTTTGTCTCTTTTAAATGTAATATTTTCAAAAAACTAATCTGATTACAAGTTGGCTGTCTTTGCTGGTGAGTTAAATATTTCAATATGTTTTTTTTTCAATATTTTCTTTCCTTTAATACTTTTAAGCTTTTGTTATTTGCCCTCTCACTGAGTCATATTAAGTTTCTTTTATGTAAAAAGGCACATAAGATTTAAAAGAGATATAAGCTAAATTATCTTATTTTAATTTATAATTATATTGGACGTTCTATTATATTCCCTTCACAGTCGACCGGGCATGAATGCGCCTCCCAAACTTCCCGATCGTCCATCTTATTATGGTAACACAACGAATGGTCGTCCCTACTGAAGAGAAGACCCAATTGGCAGGAACAAGAGCTGAAACGAATCGCACCGAATATACCGACTGCACCGATTGATCACCACCTACATATATACATATGTATGTAGTTGTATAGGCAAAATCAGAAATTATTTACTATAACTCTATATGTATTATGAATGTTTTGTGTGTGTTCATGTTTGGTCCATTTTTTTTTTTTTTTTGTATAACCGTGTAACACCTTCGACTGGTCCCTAGAACTTCTAGGCTTAATAGTTACAAATTTATATAGGTATTTATATATATATATATAAACATATATCTATAAATATATATAAATGTAAAAAAAAAACAAACAACATATATATATATGTAATTATAGGTGTATACCCCACTGCATCTGTACTGGGACTCTGTCGCCTTTTTCCCACGATTATTCATTGTGTAAGTTGACTGTTACACCAATTCAGAACAAAGCAAAATGTATATATATATATATCTATCTTTATATAATCAACATATCAAACAGATTCGATAATGATAGCAGGCCTTGCATTAGTCTAATCGAAGCAGCTATAATTTGTAACAATTTTTGTAGTTCTCATCTACGTTAAAATGTATGAAACTAATGTCAAGTTGTTAGTTATATATATTCTATGTAAATATTTAAAAACAAAAAAAAAAAAAAAAAAAAACGAAAACACGCTTAACTTTCAGCAAACAACTTTTTCCAAATCGATTGTAGTAGTAACAAGATAACAAATAAATATTCAAGAAAATAAATATTTGTTTATCAAATATTCAAGAAAATAAACATTTGTTTAGCAATTGAGAAGAGAATAACTCAATGATTATTAATAATAACACCTATTTGTGTATTTTATATAATTTATATCCATCCATACAAAAAAAACTTTTACAAATATGTAAATATAAGTTTATATAAAAACAATAAAGTAAATAATATAACTTTCATTTATTTTTTTCTGCACATACATATGTACAATTTATAGCTTATGAATAGAGGATGTATTTTATTTCAAAATCAGCAATTAACCTTTTTTTTTGTGTAAACTTTTAACTATATTGTGATATGATCGTTTATAACGAAACGTTACAATGTACCCAAAACATACGTTAAACCAACCACGTTTGCACTGGAATTGAAATTGTTTATAAATATATACATATATATATTTTTTTTTTCAAATTTATTAAAATCGTTCAAAAACATTCTCAATTTAATCTTTAGGTTTATTTATAACAAAATACTTAATGAAATTATTAAAGTTTAAAAAAAAAACGTGTAAAGGGTTTTGTCTTCGAAAAATATTACTTACCATATTTTTAAGTTTATTTCTGTATAATTTTGAAGATCCAAAATTATGATAGAAAATGTAACCGATGAGAGAAATATAGATTCTTTTTCTCGAAACTAGATAATCTAATTTTTTGTCGATGTTTTCCTTATAGATAAATAAATTTTATAAAAATAATTAAAACTATATATTGCAGAATTTCTATAGATTTTAGAATTTTTCGAAATTATAAAATTCCGGCTTGTCAGACTATAAATAAAACTTTATTTTACAAGATGCTGTTTTTTTTTCAAATCTATTATCATGTAGACCATGGAGCGATTCTTTTTTAATAGTGTTGCGGACAACTTGACTTTGTCTATACTAATTTTTGTAAAAATATAGTGAAATAAAATAAAGTTGAAAAAAAAAATAAACAAAATAATATATTTACATTCACTTTCGGTTATTTTTTTTGTTATTCCAACTAAACGTATTACAAATGACTAAATACATATTGAAATGAACTGGTAATATAGTTTCTAAATGGCAAAAGAGAGTTTTACTCGAAGGAGTTTTGAAATGTTTCACTATAAAACTAGATGAAAAATAATATTTTTTAACTATATTTTGTTTCTTTTACCTGCAGAATTAGTTAAATTTAAAATATAAATATCTATTTAAAGTTGAAGTATGGAATATTCAGTTTATGTGAGTGCATCTTTATAATGAATTTGTTACATGACTTTTTAAAAAACTATATCTACTGAAGATTATATATAATTTTTAAAAGAATTTTGTAATTAGGTAAATATTTGAAATTCCATTTTTTTTAATAAAATTGGTTGACACACATGCATGATGAAATATTGATTGCAACTTTTCTGAAATGTCTTTTAAAAGATTAAAAACTTTAAAGGGCTTTCTCTCAATATAGATAAATCCAGATTCCATTTTCTTTTGGATGCTTATGATAGAAAACAAGCCATATCATACAATGATAAAAAAAAACGTCGATCTAGACAAAATTTGTAAAGGTATACAAATTTCGGCACAGTTGAAGTTAGCGTAGCCTAGTTATACCCTTGTAAGCGCTATATATATTTTAATTTTGGTCAAAAGTTTGCAATACATAGAAGGAAACGTCATCGACTAAATATAGTATGTATATGTATTCTTGATCAGCAGGATAAGCTGAGTTGATATACCCCAGACAGAGGAACTCTGTCTGGATTAACACGATCTCCTCCAAACCCCTTAGGGTTAAAAAGCTGAAATGTCATATGTCTCTCTGAATCATCCAGATCGGATGACTATATCATATAGCTTCCATACACATGTATCTTTAAAGATTTATCAGAATCGGTCGACTATATCATATAGCTATACGTATTAATAACTTTTTGTTTCTCAAGCTTGTGGCCCTAAACTCAATTTTCATTAGTTTTATATACTTCTATTAATTCTATTAAACTTATTTGAAATCGGTTAACTTTATCATACAGCTATAAGATTTCATCGGTCAAATAAAAACGTTTTAGTTTTAGCTTACTTCGTTTTTTTTTTTAAGGGATTGTCACGAAATTTGTTATTTTTTAGTTTGGCATAATAGAAATTTTTCTATTGACTTTTACCAGAATCAGTCAACTAAGGTAAGTACGTTTCACATTTAGTGGATCGGTACAATTTTTAATGTAATGTAAAATACTTGTTGGGCGATAACAACTTTTTACTAGAACTGTTAACAGTTTGTCATATATTTATTGGTACACATATGAAATTTGCTTTCCATTTTTCAATTCAATGAATTTCAGTGCCTATACGAATGAAGCAGTGCACTAAAGCAGTGCATAAGGACCAAGTCCACTAGACTGAAAACTTAACACTTATTTTTTTACTCTCAACGCTTATAAAATGTCTAAGTACATAATTGTGTACCGCAATTTTTTTAATACATACCTATGTACATATGTGTATACACTCTATGGATCTTAAATATCTTAAAACGGAAAGGTATATAAAGAAAATGTTAGATAGAAAGTTAAACGCAAAAGTGTAATTTCAACTTTGCATTGCAAAGTTTTTTTTTATTAATATTGAATTTATCTGCTCTGTTATATTTAATTTACTAAATAATTAATACACTGTGATCTGACAACATTAGAGCGTCGAGACGACTGACTTGAATTGGTTGTTTATTGGCTTTATCTTGTTTTGTTGAATATCATTGTTCGTTTTTGTTAAGGCGAATAGCAAAGTAATATCTATTCGCACAAAATCATTGATAGATATATAGTTTAACATTTATTGATCTGACGATCGTTAATATTATATATCAATCGATTTTAAAATTCTTTAGTTATTTTCTTGAATACATCATGCATAAATACATCGCATCCCATCGACCTACTCGCATCTGTGACTATATAATTATGAAATTTTGAACAGCCGTCTTTCAGAAAAACTTAAGTGAAGCTTGTTCTTTGAATTTCAATTATTTAGTAATTTTTTTTTAATTGTTTGCTACAATGGTTTATTTGTTTAATTATTTTAAAAAATTGACAATAAGTTTTGTTGGTTGTTTTGTTTTTTTTTCTTTTAGTTGTTATTTTACTTAGTTTTTATAATATCAATGTGATCGATTTGCTGCATTATTTCAAAGTACGCACAATCCTTTTTTATTGTATAAATTTGTAATTTATGTTATATAATGTTAATTCCCAAAAATTTTTTAAATATGTTGACTTAACAATTATATCTACTAAAAAAAAATGAGAACAATGTTTGCCTCACACTGAAATAACACAAGTTAAGAGGTGTCTAAAGTAACTTTGAATCTTGTTATATATACATACATACATATATATAAATATATATATATATATGTATATATATATTTAATGTATATGTATATATATAAATGTTGTCTAATACCGTTTAGGTATTATAAATAGTTTATATAAGTAAGTTTCTTGCGTATATGTTTTTGTAATATCAGTTTTGAATTTTAAATATGTTTTATATATGTTTATTATCTAACTATTAAATATAAATGGGCATGGGATGCAGAATGTACATGGGTACATATATACATATGTAACACCGCATTCCGCAACCACCTCCTTACATCATCATTAACTTCGATTTTCATTTTTTTCACAAGCAATAATCATTTAAACATGTATAGAGAATTGTTCAATTAGTTGTTATATTAAAAATTGAAACCCTTTTGCGTCCATGGTCCACACACCGGTGTTAAGGATATTTAAGCACAATATTCACGAGAACCTTCCGGCACTATTCACACACGCAGGCACGCACAGCGACATGGCAATTTGCCAGTGTGATCCGTTTGAGCTCGATGTTGTTGTTAGCCATACAAATTGCCATTACCGCCCTCATAATAAGTTGGTTATATATATACATATGTTTATATATATACATATATATAGATAGAGTGGGTGACTGATTTTAGGATATTGTGCCGTCACCTGGCTGAACCATGCGTATTAGAATGTTGCTAAGGATACGTCGGCTCGTCCTCTTCTTTTTTCGGCATGTCGACTCATGTCGTTAAGGGCGTCGCCTTATCGTTAAGATTTAACAATTATATTTCAAATGTTTATAGGTAATATGTGTTTACAAATACATATTTATATATATTGTATAGGTATTATTTATGTATAATTTCTTTTTGTTAACTTACTTGTCTAAAATTAATCATTTTTGTTTTGTTTATGTTTAAGAACAATTTTTTATGAATACAATTTTCTTTATATTAAGATTTGAAATACAAATAGTTTTATTTAAATAAGAACAGTTATTAAACTAAATAAAAACAGGACAAAAGCGATCATTTTGGATGAACTTGAACTTTAGATTACACTTTTTATAGCCCTTTAACAGTTAATTTTAGCCAATTTAATCGCCTCGATATACCTTTATATACTAATGACTGGTTTTCAATGTATATAAATTTTTAAAAGCATTTTCAAATGCAAAAATAATTCTCAATTATCATACATGCAAGAAAAAAAATACAGATTTTAAATACAAAAAACTTAGCATAATTCCTATGAAATTTGCAGTGTCCAGATCCGTTAATAATAATCTAACTTTACTTTTCTTTTGGGAATCATTTAAACAAATATATGAATAATGAAAGGAATATTTATATTTTTTTCAGGACAGTTGTGAAAATTACAAGAAAAAGTTATTTGATTTCGTTTTTAATTAAATCAATATGAAACTTATTAATTTCTATACAACCGAAAATCCAGTCTAATGTTAATATGTACGCATATAAAGATACATGGGAGTAGATTGGGGTAAGCCGTTTACTATTGTATTTCATTCGTTTAAAGCCTTCGTATATGATTTTGAATATATGTAGCATATATGACTATAGTTATAGTTGGTTTTCTTGCAATTGGTTATTGTTAATAATTGTTCATACTTAAAAGGCGCACAAAGCACATTTGTTATTGAATAGAAAGAACATTTATTTAAGTAAGAAACATACTATATTCTATTCGTTTAATTCTATTCCTTTTCATTTTTTTTTTTTTTTTGTGAAATTCAAATAACAAGCCTTACCAGACGGCTGTCGCTGCGTTGTTTTTTTTTTCAGATAAATCGAGTTATTCATAACCTAAAACTTTGTGAAACTCTTAAAATTTGCCAATTTCTGAATTGATTACTGCTGCCGACGGCGTGGAAAGATGGGCTAGGTTATGTAAAGTTAACATCAAGAGTGAATAATTGTAATGGAACGTGCCTAACATTTTTGCTTTTTTTTTTTTTTGGTGTGTATTTGGATTATATGGGGTTTGTTTTATTATTTTTGATCTAACAATAGGTAGAGCGTCTGGCTATACACTTCACTTAAATACCAGAGCTTTTAAGCTATTAAACATATAAAGATTTTAACTGAATTTGATTTAGTATATACTACAAATACATTTTGCTACTTGGAATGGCGATGCATTTCATTTTCGCCATCCGATACATTGGATTTACACATCGCATATAGCCATATATATATATATATAAATAAATACATATATTGTATACATATATAAACAACTAACAGGTTTCATAATACATATGTTGAGAGAAGATAAAGTTGTATGTAGTACATTCATTTTTCGTATGTATATATATATGTATATATTTATACACCCAACATAGAATAAACCGCAATCGGGAAATTTCATTTATATTTTCGTGTGTTCACAATACATATTTTGTCAAGGCCAAATTATTCTGTGGAGAGGCCCAAAAATATAAAGGCAAGGCGCAGTATCAAAAAAAGAGGCCCAAAACATTGGTTGAATAAAATGTTTGGTACAACAACATAATGTCAAAAAATTTCAGCACTTTAATTTCTTAAATGCTAAATAGATTCAAAGATTAAGACAGCACAACAATATATAAACATAAATATAAATATCATTCAAAACATAAATACATATGTGAATAAGTAAATTTAACAAAAATTTTAACAAACATATTTCCCTTTTCCATTATATAGACTATTTTCTTGCTAACAGTTGTAACAGTAACAACAAAATGAAAAAGTTGGAAACATTTTTAAATATTTTAGAAATTCTTTAAATCAAATTTTTGATATTCTCAACCATTTTTTTTTTTGCAAATTAACCCAATAATTCTTTCAAAGGATTTTCCAAATTGTCCTCTCATACTGCTCTAAAGTTGAAGAACCGCAAATTTAGTATGTGCGGCATTTTTCTTTATCAGGTGTATATATAATTTAATACATATATATATATAAACATACATGGGAGTTAATTGAAAAATTAATAAATATAGATACATAGTTTCAAAATACATGTTGCTTCTAAAACGTAGTGTAGGTGTAAATGTGTGGGTATATATAATTTGTAGTTGTCAGTAGTGTCGCTTGTATATAGTTCAATAAGATATTTTAATAAGTAATTGTTTTCTCATATACAATATATTTCGGGATTGTTCTCAATTCCAATTAGCCATTAAACCAATAATAATTAAAGATGAAAAATAAATTGAAAGAGTTTAAAATTGGAAGCCAAATTTGTCTTCAATCACAAACTTGAGAACTCTATGGTAAATATTGAATGAATTTGGAAGTGAGAACAATTCCGTAGTTTGTGGCTTTTATATTGTCAACCCCCCCGCCTACTTTTGAGATATACCTTTATTGTAGGCTGTTAATAATTACATTAGTGGGTTAGATCTTATGGTTATATTGCCACATACAAGTGCCACATTTGTATGTATGAATTGTGTGTTTGTGTTTGACATTATAAATAATCCATAATTATCATTGCACTTATGCATGGATGTTATTGTAATTGCATTAAACGAATGTTCGGTGATGTGCAGACCAATTCATTTTGATTTGTATCAAAAACGAGTTAGAATTTTGAAAATTTTAAACTAAGGGCCCAAATAATGTTGTGTAAGGAGCTCGGATTTGGGAAGATCTGAATAAAACTAAATTGAAAGGGGAATACATTGTAATTCTCCAATCTAATCCTCCTTAGAAAGACTGCCTAAATCACTGAGGAAAATTTCGGGTGAGAGAACGTGTGAAGAACCGATAAGCACCTCCCAGTTACGCACCGAGTTGGTCACTTCATAGGCGCAACGCATTTCCGACATACTAACGCCGCCAACAATGAATATAATTAGCCTGGGCACATTCTTTACTTGGGCCTGGGCCTTATCTTTGTGCCAGTGGCCATAGCGGGCACTTGTCGGTGCGTGGTAATTGGTATTTTGAGCGCGACCCTCAAGGAATGGAAAGTGTCGTTGATCCAACTTATCCTCAATGCAATCCTCCATGATGTCTTTTATAACAGGCGTCCAACGTGACATTTGGTATGTGCTCTCGGTGATGCGTTCCTTACGAGGCACCGAATATACCTTCTTGCGAGACTAAACATAGTGCGAGTGGAGAAAAGAAAAATATATAAAAAAATAAACTTTTCTTCAGTTTTTCAATTATACATACATCTGCAATAACGTTTATGCCCAGATAACTTAAGTTGCGCACCATATCCTGGTCCTTGGGCGACAACTGGGCATGAGTGAACAGTTTGGTCAGGTTCTCCTCAGAAATGCCATTCTTAATCATCACATAAAGAGCAATGATGCGCACCTTGTCATAGTTGGAGACATTCTAAAACAGAATACACGTGCAAAAGATTATATATCCATTTATATATTTATAATATTTTTATCATTGACTTACTGCATCCAACAAAATGGGCACAATGTTACGCATATGATCCTTGATCTTTTCGCCCTCAGCATCAGTGCCCATGGCCAAATCCTGTTCAACACGGCATAGCTTGTCGACATAATTCTGGTATGACTTCATGCAATCTTCGGCCAAATGCAAATGAGTGGAATACTTGGACAACTCCTTTTGGTATTGCGGCATCTTCTTAATCATCTGGGACAAATCGCGCATCGAGGACTTATCAGCTAAAATAAACATGTTATATAAATTATAATCAGTTTAAATAAAAGAATGGGTCTAGTACTGATGAAGTTTCCTTACTCGAACTCATTCGTTTTGAATCGGTGAACTTCTTTAGATTCTGGGTAACCTGTGTCGAAACTACAGCAATGTGCTCATGACGCAATTCAACCCATAAATCATCGTTCTCATCTAACAGCACCTCCTTATCAGGCTGATTGGGTCCCGGTGTATAACGATACACATCATTCACAATCGGCAGCAAATCATACGCCATGGCTTGCAGTGTAAGCTCATGCAATAGCGGCGAAACACAATCAAACCCACGATCCAAGACCAACAGCTGCGAACGAGCCTTTTCTGGACCCTCGCCCATAGTCGGTTCGTCGGCCTTGTAAGCATCCAGCTTCTGCTGCACCGATGCAGCTAAATCTATATTGCGATCCCAATCACTTCGATAGCGAACATTTGGATACTCGCCCAAAGTGGCACACAGAGTGGCAATTTGCTCGGCAATGCGTTCAATGTGCTTGCTACGGATCGAGGCAAATGCCGGCGAGTAAAGACATTGGAAAGTATCCGGTGAGTCCAGGGAGTAAACCTAATTGAGAGCAGGGTAAATCACATTTGATGCATTTGTCGATGGGTGCAGTAATAAATAGCTATACATATATGTAGTTATAACGATTTATGGTAAGACGTAGACAAAGATAGTTATAGTCCAGCAAGCAAAATCAGCGATCCGTTTGCATTTTAACGAGTACTTGGAAAATTATTTGTCATTAGATTATATTACACTTTCAAGGTTTACACAGAGACAAAAAATGGGACAATTACAAATGTTAGCGCAATTAGTTTTTTTTTTTTGTATATATGTATAAATATTATATCTTTCTTATAAATAACAACTATTAATATCTAATATGCAAAATGTCAAATTGACATGTTCGAGAATATGAATTTATCAAACAACAATTGCATTAATTCTCTGTGCAACTAATTATTTATGTTTTTATGTACATTTGATTGCTGGACTGAAATGTTTGATGGGAAATGTTAAATCTAATCATGCAAAAAAAATGAGTCATGCTGATGATTGTTAGATGATTTATATATACACATACATATATACTTATGAGAATCATCTAAAAACTAATTAACGTGGAACATAAAGAGCTTTACACAAAATTTTCGTGTTCTCTTTCTCATATTGGAATATTCTCTCTTAGCTGTTTTTTTTTGCCCAGAAGATGAGCAAAAAATAAAAATTGAATAAATAAATATTAATTTTGAGATCATTAGCTTTTGAATTCAATTCCAATAACTGGACAATGTCAAGTGTTTCTATTTTATTAAACATAATGAAACGTCTTGATGAAATCGGGTATACTTGTTATATATACTAAAAATAATATATTATGGCTATAAATTAGTTTATAGAGGATCCCTGTATATATTCTCGTTCATATTTATATATACATATGTATATTTTATGCGCATATATACATATATATGTATATATATATGTATATGTATGTGTATGTATGGAAATAGATATTCAAATTTTATCAATTTACAATAATTAAATTAATGGTAAATATACAGATATATGTTCATATATAGTCTTTGGTATTTTGTTCATTTCATCTTCATGTTTCGATTTCGCCCTGGAGTTGTACTCGCTGCTTCACAACATGACGAATAACGAGTAAGCGCCCACAATTTGTGTGTACATATGTATGTACATCTAAATGTAGAGCTTAATCGTTCCTTGGTCACTTTGTGGCTGTTTTAGCGAGTAACAATCGATATAGGTTTTTAATTATTGATTGATCTTTTGTAATCCTTCAATGTGACGAGTACATTGATATTTATATTGATTGATTTGTATTTTATGTTTAGGTTAGGCACGATTTGCTTTTCTGTATACAATTCACATACATTAAATTGAACACTACAAAATAAGTTTAACAAAACTTAAGGAGATTCAGAGGCTACATAGGCGGAGACAGACGACACCATACGAAAAAGTTTTGCATTGGATTTGGAAAAAGGAACTGATACTATTATACAGTACATTGTTGGTAATCAATGTCGGAGTAAGAGTAAAAGTTAGAGACAAAGATGGACAGAGTTTATTTAGTTAGATTTAACACACAGGGTTATATTACCCTTCTTTTATGTATGTATATACAATAAAGTACAATATAAACCTACACACATATGTATATACATTTATGTTTTTACATATTAGTTAGTGTACAGTAATTAGAAAACTCTGCCCAACTAGTATAAAGAAACGACCATAAAAGGTCAGAGAAAAAGTGAGAGAGATGGCAACATATATATACATATGTATATATAGCGGAAAAGAAAGAGACAGGTAGAGAGAGAGAAAGACAGAGAAAGAGGAAACCAACAGCTCTGTATTTTGATTGAAAAATATATCATTACATTAGTTGTAAACTTTTTTTTCGCCTTTTTTGAAAGGTGTATGGTGCAAGCAATTTTATTTTTTGTTAATGATTCTGCCTGGATTTATCTAGATATTTAGAGATGTCAAAAAATAACAATAAACAATGGCATATCAATGGTTTACCTATTTACACATATTTTAATGTTCAATTCTCATGAGACACACGGATAAACGACAGATAAAACTAAATTTTTTAAAGATCCTTAAACGGAAGAAATAGTAGCTAAATGCTATAAAAAATATCCGATTTAAAAAACATTTTGTACGAAAATGGCATAGCTCTTATATTAACCTTGAGAATCGGAACAGAATCGAAGCTTTGGTACGATTTTATTTTCCAAGACAATGGATATATAATTCACATGAACCGTAAAATTGGTCTAAAATTAGAACTATAGAAAATATATTGAAAACATGAATTATGCTCACATTGTACAAATTGTCATTTTGACATCTCTAAAAACTAGAATACGAATATCTAACACGTTTTGTTTTTGTGTATTGTTTAAAGTTTTAGATTTCATTTAAGCGCACCTGGCATTCATATGGTAGAAACGCTATATTAATCTCCTTTAGAGTTTTGATCTTTCTTGCAGCGCACGATTTACACAAATCGTTAAACAATTCCTCCGGGCAAACTATAATTACATATATGGTATATAAAATTTAACATTTTTGTGTGTGTGTTTTTTTTTACAATTTCGTTTTGTGTTTTTGTTTTTTTTTT
The DNA here is from genome assembly GCA_037075365.1 of Drosophila emarginata. Taxonomy (NCBI): domain Eukaryota; kingdom Metazoa; phylum Arthropoda; class Insecta; order Diptera; family Drosophilidae; genus Drosophila; species Drosophila emarginata. Next base: position 493,363 of record JBAMCD010000174.1, read on the forward strand.
TTTCATTTGATAGACTAGAAAAAAAATATATATATTGTATATTGATGTGTATTATTATTGTATATTGATCTGGTTTTGTCCAAAATGATGATAAATGGCAAGATAAAGCGCACATGCAGATCGTGATTAAAAAATCCCCTTTAGAATTTGTTTAAAATCAATGAAGAGATCAGGTATATATTGTTTTCTCATAAATATATATATTTGTACGCACAGAGAAGAATATAGTGACTTGAAAATTGCATCTCAGCAAAAGTAATGAGAGTGATGATTTTTAGGTGGTCTTTCTGAACAATAGTAGATCCATCAACTCGCATTTAATTCGAATTCGGGCCAGATCAAAATTGGCAATACAAATACAATGTATAGAACCAAATATGGGTTAACAATATGGTTCTTCTCTGGGCTTATATTTTTTTATGTGAATACTTTATACTGATTTTCGCTTCACTGCTTAAAACATAATGTATACTATATGGGCATAAAAATAGTTTTTTTCTGGAAAAAAGTTTAACATCAGCATTGGAAAGTTATAAAATTCCATATTATATTATTGTAGGTTAACTTAGGAAAGCACAAATAAAAATACATTAAAAGAAAAATAAAAAATAAAAACAAAATATAAGCATTCTGAATGAGCCTTGGCAACCGTTTTCGTTTTGATTAAAGGAGCGATGCCTTTGACAAATATCACAATTTCCATAACCGATATATGTGTGTATATGTATATAGTTAGTTCGCCGAGAGTTCGAGTTTTTAATTGGCAGGAGGGCATTTAAAGAAGATTAGAGAAATGCATGAGAAGTAAAACGGACACGGTTAATGTGTATGTAGATGATGGAGCATACCTGAGCCTCATATGCCAAGAACGCGATATTTATTTCTTTGCAACTCCGCACATAACGGCGACAAATGTCTTTGTGCGATTGCAGCATTTCAAATACTCTGGGCGGTATGGCTATTCAGGGAATTTCAAATCAAATCAAAGAATAGTACAGGAGGTGGTTTTCGGAATCATGGAAAGTTAAATAAAACAAAATGAAAAATATTAAAAAAAAAAGTAAAAAAAAAAAATAAAAAGAAACCGTACAAAATAAACAAAGTGCGGCAGAGAGGTTAACTGAATCATACCCTCGGTAAAGAACACGTGCGCATAGCGATACATTGGACGAGCCGGATTCTCAAAGTCACGTATTAAAGACCGCACAGACTCATCCGATGGCGTTATCAAATAAATGGCATCCATAGTCGGCAACGGTTCGCGTTTCTTATTGATGTCTTCGACCACTGAGCAGATAAAAAGACATAAGAAAATTTACTATCGTTTAAATTAATTTATTATTATGTTCCTTACATGTTATGCCTTCGGCGCTGATTTCATGCATTTTGGTGCAAGCGGAAACCATGCGCATGCCAAGTTTGTCCACGACGAGTACACGCCACTCCATACCGCCGGCTGCAGCCTTGGCAGCGGCCGTAGTGCCAGCTTTCTTTGGTGGTGGAGGCTTGTACTTCACCACCTCGTTCATGATCTCTATTGGTAGAAAGTAAAGAATGATTTAATGAAGGGAGACTAATTTACAAGTAATCGTAGAAAGTAGATTAAGGCTGGTGAAACATCTTTTAAAACGTCCCTTTTTTATGTATCATCTCAATCTCTAACAAATTAAATTAATTTAATATCTATGAATGTATGTATGTATATTAAAGCGACTTTAGGGTTTATTTTTCTATTTGATTCAACTCCGAAAGCAGAATGTTAAGCTAATATATAAACTAATTTAGATAGATTTGGGTATTGATGCCGATCACAAAGATACTCTCGGATACAAACCATATGGTTATTGTTTTGTTGGAATTCTCTTTCAAGAGGTGAAAATAACTTATTTGTACTATGGCACTTTACTTTCTACCGACTCTTATGAATGCGTTAAGATACAAATAAGATTTATATTTAATTTTAATTATTATAGAGTGTTTTCACAACTAAATCGAATATCTGTTTTTTGAGTTGTTACGTCAATAAATAGGAGCAATAATAGCCAAGACTTTGAATTATTAAAATCTTTAATGAGCCTAAATGTTTATTCTTATGAACTAGGAAAAAGTAGTTCAATGTGTTGAGAATTTTGCTTCTGTTATTGAAGTCCTCTTAATAATTTTGAATATTAAATAAATGTTTTCAAAACTACATTAATTAAAAAAAGAAATTTGTTAAAACTATTTCAAGAAGCCTTGATATAGAGCCGGACTTTATAAAAAATGTTGCTAATTCATTTAAAGAGTTTAGTGTAGTGGTGAAAACTGGAATCTTTAACTTATTTTTGCAAATTTAAATAAGTTATGTTACTTCTATAAGTTGATCGTCATTAAAATTTTCTCCACTTCCTCAATAGCTTTTTTCCTATTTTGAAAGTAACACATTTACAATGACTAATTAAAAGAAGCGACTACATAAGATGGTTCGAATTAACTGTGAGTCACTTTAATATTTTTTTGAATAACTTTAATAGGAGCCTTTACTTAATAGGTATAGCGCAAATAAACGATAAAGGTATACCCATTTTGTAAACAATAATAATTTGAATGAGTCATAATTTATGTATATACATACATACATATGTACATATATAATCTTGCTGAGACGTTGAAAAACTTTCCAACTGGAAAAAAAAACTAAGAAAAACAGCAGAAATAAATAATAAGCTCTATTGATTGATATTGTGATACTTTGACATTTTACATCAATAAATCCTTCTGATGCTAAACACCGAAATTCTTATCTAGTAAAGGTCACCCAATACGCACATACACACACACATTTGCATCTACGCAGAAGCACTCATCATTGTAGGGGGCGTTAAAGCCAATGATTTAGCAGGGTTAACATTGGTAGGGAGTCGGTGGGAAGGGAAGGGTACTATGGTACTGTGAGTTGTGTTTTGTTGGAAAAATCAATGAAAGTTTTTTTGGGCCACTCTTACGGCATGTATAATAGGTGCGCTGCTTTGTTCTAATTTGATAAGGATAGGCAAAAGCAAAATGGTAATTTTTCAGTGTCAGCGAGCTCATAAAAAGTAAATGAAGTTGAAGTGTGAGTCATTCTTTTTAAATAAGGCCAGCCTTAGATTTATAGGAGGAGTCACTGCCATCTACTCCATTTGATTTGCACTTACTCTGTCCCACTAACACTTTTAACGCCATTGTTGCTGCTTCTGTTGTTGCTACACGAAACGCAAACTAAACAAACAAAAAAGATAATTTAACACCAAAACACCCGCTGGAACGCGAATTAGGTTTCCCCAATAGTTAATTTAAATAGAATTATTCGTATTGTTGTACAATTGTTAGTCAAGAATTTACAATTACGAAGAACTAGAGGTGGGCAATAAGTAAATTGACTCATCGATAGTATCGATATTTTTGTAAAAACCCCAAGTAAAGTCTAACTTTCTGGCAACGCTATATTTTCGCAGGTTTACCTAAAATTGACGTTTACCAACACTGGAGTTTAAATCTAGCCTTTTAACTCCATTTGAAATTTCCAACACTAAAAATCCGAGGAGTAATAGTAAATAATTACCAAATTTTCATTTCTTAAAAGGAATCTGGAGAACGTTGCACAAGACTACGGTCGGTTAAAATTCAAACGTTTTATCGATAGGTAGCAAATCTGTTGTAGCTATTATTTTTTTTTTATATTTTAACAGCTGTATAATGTCACTCGAAGCACAAAAAAAAACATTAAAACGAAAAGTGATATCTTTAGAACAAAAAATTAAAATATTGGACCGCCTTTACAATGGTGAGAGAGTAGTAGATATTGCATCATTTTATTCAATGAATGAAGCCACAATAAGAACTATTAAAAAAAATGAGGATTCTATCAGAAAGAGTGTAGCAGCTGGAACATCAGCAAGTTTATCAAGAACTTCACAGACACGAGACGCAGCTATGCAGTATATGGAAAAAGCTTTAATTATATGGATTGAAGACCTTAACCAGAAGCGAATACCGATTGACACCCAAACCATCCAACATAAGGCAAGACGGATTTATGGAAAAGTGACCGACCATCTTCAGACCACTTCTTCAGCGAAGAAAATGCCTTTTTGTGCAAGCCATGGTTGGTTTGAACGCTTCAAGCAAAGGCATTCTTTACACAATCTCAAACTGAAAGGCGAACAAGCATCGGACGACCTAAATACAGCCAAACATAATGGTATAGAAGATGATGATCTCATTTTTAAGATTTTCTTCGACGAGCCAAAAAGTGATACTGAGGAAGACTCAGCTGAAATTGATACTAAGAAAGACTCTGCTGAAAATGATACTGAGGAAGACTCTGCTGAAAATGATACTGAGGAAGATTTTTCTGAAAATGATATTGAGGGAGGTTTTTCTGAAAATGATACTGAGGAAGATTTTTCTGAAAATGATACTGAGGAGCTTACGGAGAGTAGAATTACAAAGGGATTGAAATATGGAAGAAAATTCCGAAATTATTTCATGATCCGTGATCCCGATGATGACCGCAGTTGGGAGTTTACATATACCATCACTGAGCAGATGTATATTTATAAGAAGGTCCTTAGAGATATTATCAAGAAGCGCAAACAGTCGCTGAAGCTGTAAGCTATCCCAGCAATCTTGCACTGTTATCCTTGAAAGATCACTTCCTTCCTAGCGCTCAGTGCGATTTCCAACTCCTTTCAGTAACTACATATGTGGTTATTATGACTGCTTTTAGTCACGCAAAATAAAACAGCGGAAATTTAAATATTGTTGTGTCATTTTGTGCTAAATTTTGAAAACTGGCTGTGGAACATTGTTTATCACGTTTTTTACTAAAACAAATCATTTTTAGAAGGCAGAAAGGCTACAACACACATTATTTTACGTTTTATTTATATATGTATCTTTAACTGAAGAAATACACCGAGATTGAGAGAGAAAGAGACCACAACACAGTTTAACGGCCGCTATAGTTTTTTTTGTCCACATTTTTGCCCAATCGGCCAAACTACTTATGTTACACGTTTAGAACTTTTAACTTAAAGCTAAGTGAACACTAAGTTCACTCAAACACTAATGTTTGAGAAGATGTAATTATAGCGCGACTTCAAGTGCAGAAATTGTTTTAATTCGACAATTGTAAAATAACATTTAAACTGCGAGTGGCCGAATCAAACCTTTATTTTCATGTTGATTAAATTTATATATTTTATTTTCACGAAATAAATGTCAATTAGTTTTACCTATTATTATAAACTATTTTAAAATTACAATTAACATTTTAGTAAAAATTCACCTATTAATTTGTTTTCTTGCTGCTGTATATCACATATGTAATAAAAACTAGAAGGCGAGTATAACTTTGGCCATGCCGAAGTTTGTATATCTTTGCAAATTGGATTTTTCCCTTAAAGTTAAATCTGTTTTATACCGCGAAGGTCTCATTAATCGAATATGAGGACTACACCACACAAAACAAACAATTGCTGTGGATATTTGTATGTATAGTCAATAAAATTTGGCAGACATATAGAAGAGAAGTAAAATTCTTAAGGTTTGGTTCTATTGGAGCTAAACGATATAGTAGTCTGATTAGGATGATTTTTGGAATGAAAAAATGTCTATGTGCAGAATTTAAGAAATGTAGTTTTGAAATTTTTGGGGATGATTTCATTGACCCAGGCAGTCGGATGGATAGACAGGACTATAAAAACTTTTAAACATCTAACCAAAATGAATGTAGCCATTTCGCAAGGGTATAGTAAAAGCAGCATAACAAAATGTACATACATATGTACTAGAAACATTTGTACATTTCTAAAAAGTAAGTAGTTAGACTATAATATTTAACAATGGTTTTAAAAAAGCTACAACGGCATAAGTTCAGCAAGAGACTCGGCGATGGCGCTATCACGGAAGCGTCCAATTCTTAGTGCGTAGGAGATGACATGCGCCACATAGCTCTGCTCATGAACGCCATGGAACAAGTGGGACATGGCACCTGCAAATTAAATTTAAACAAATTAGTAGAAAATTATATTTTTGGAGACACTTAATCATTATTTACCTCGTGCGTGGATAGTTACATCAGATCCACCGTGCAGATTCTCATCTGTGTTAATCGCTGCTTGTTGCGTATATTCCCAATCGGTTGTATCGCTGTTTGTTGGATTAACCCGCTGATGTTGTTCAGCATCCACCTGAAAACCTTTGTAACTGGTCCCATAGGTAAGTGTTGTGTATGGGGTCTGTTCCGTTTTCGAATTGCCAGCTAATCCCAAAATATTGGCACCACGATCTGGGTGACCATTAATAGTAAGACTATGCGAATGATCGGCAGTCACAATGACAAGCGTTTCGTCCAGCTGATCCCTGAAACAATAGCGTTAAAGTATTTTCTCAAAGCAATATTATAATATTATCTAAGTGGTACTTACTTTTCCTTAAGATGGGTTAATGTAGCTTGGACGGCATCATTAAGCGACAATACTTCGCTTAGAGCTTTGCGCGCTGTGCCCCGATGATGGGCCTGATCGATCATGCCAGCCTCGACTACCAGTAAGTAACCCTTATCGCTGTTCCCTAGCACTTCAAGAGCCTTCACGGTCATGTTTGTTAACGATGGCATGCCCGCATCGCTCTGATCACGCTCGTGATCGTACTTAAGATGGCCATTGGCAAATATGCCCAGTACATAATCGATGTCCTGGCTATTGAGATTGTTCAATTCGCCATTATTTTGTACCACCGAGTATCTCATACCCTTGGCGGATTTTAAATTAGACCATTTATCTATCAGATTTCGTCCGTCCAGAGATCTGCTTGCCCAAGTGTCCAGTGGATCAGCTGGTGAATCGCTTACATTTGACACTAGCATTTGCCGTCCGCCGCCCATAATTACCTGAAAAAATGTATCGTTAAATAGATTCAATTTTAAGATTTTAATTATATTACATTAATATGTTGTCCTGTTTGGTGTTCAATCAATTGCCGTGCTATGTCTAGACATCCTTGCTCTCGTGCATCCGCGGGCATTCCAGTCTCACATTCCCACCGGCGGTCAGGCACATGGGCGTAGAGAGCCGCGGGCGTAGCATGAGTTACTCGTGTTGTGGTCACAAAACCAGTGCGCATGCCATCCAACTGTGCCCATTTCAGAATAGTTTGGACGTGATGCGATTCATCGAGGGAAGCGCTACAGTTACCAAGAGGTACATTAGCATCTACACCACCTGTTTCATAGTTTGTCTTGACTCCGCCAAAGAGGGCTGTGGCTGTGGAGAAGGAATCCGGCACCTGTTTGTCCGCACAATAGGTTTTTAATAGACCCATATGTGGAAAACGCTCCCAATTGAGCAATCCCTCCTCTTTCAATCCGTAAATGCGGGCAGCCGTTACTGTATTTGGTCCCATGCCATCGCCCACAAATAGAACCACATTCTTGGCACGACGTCGATTCAGTTCCCGATTTAGGGCCACTTTAAGTTCATCAATACCACGATCATACCACACCTGTTGCTCTGGGGGAAGGGAGACATGCCAAAAAGCAACCTTTTCCATGTCACTGACATCGGCGGCAAACTCGTAGTGTACCAGGAAACCAATGCACATAGCTGTCATCAGGACGGATGAGAATAATACGGCGGTGATAAAGATTTTTGATTTGAACACAGTTTTTTGTTGTTTCGTCCTTGATGTATTTAGGGGAATATTATGTGTTTCTCTATGAACGTTTCCATTGTTCATTGAAACCATATTGTGGCTTGAGTCCAGGCTCTCCAATTGCACTTCAATCAGATCCACATCACCTAATTTTGTGCTATCCGTACCAGTGGAAGACATTGTTCTGACTCTGTCCACTCCACGTCACTCACTGCTTATTAATCTTTATGCGGCCTGTAAAAATAAAATACATATGTACTTGGAATGTCTCGTATATTATTTGTATACCCTTGTTAAAAAGGTATATTCATTTTGATCAGAAATTTGCAACTCATATGCAACAAAATATCCTCTAACTATATATGGTAATTATATTCTTGATCGGCACGAAAAGCTGAGTTCATATCCTTCTTTAAGAATTTAAAAGCTACATTGTATATTTCCGATACAGATCAGACAGCTATACTATATAGTTTTTCCATAGGAACTGGAGCTTGAAATCAAACATTTTTATTCTACTTAAACTTTTTAAAAAATTTTGTCGAAGACTGTATCATAAATTTCTTTGTTTTTTAAGCTATTGATAAATATAAGGCTCGTTATTTTGGCAAGTTTTTTTCAAAATCAGTTTACGATATCATATACCTGTCATAGAATTATCGTATAAAATTACTTAGTAAAAGTTGTGGAGTATAACGGGTGGAATTTTTGGACCTTCATTTCATTGTGATTTATACAATAAATGGAGCAAACAATTCTTCGCAGTCGACTTGCGTATACCCTGTAATACGAAATTGTCCAAACCCAAATTCATGAAACTAACCAACTCAAAATTAAAAATGAGAACCAGTGATCGGATGCTATCCCATTTACTCTCTTCTTCTCTATCCGCTAGTTAATGTTCAGATTTTCGCTATAGAATTGATGTTAATCAAGAATATTATTATCTATATGTGTATATAAACACATTATGAGGTCGAAAAAGTTATCTTCCGCGTGTTCCATACATTTAATTTATTATTTTACCCTTAGGGTACAGGGTATCGAGAGGTCTTAAATATAAGGATGAGCTTTCTATACTGCTATTGGCAGTTTAAAATCTTGCAAGTGTAATGAAGATTCGGCATGGCCGAAATTGTTCCGACTCTCTAGTTTGCCTTACTCTAGATAAGATCTCAGCTATATATAATAGATAAACGATAGACCAAGACAACACATGCCAACAGAATAAACATAAAAATTCAAATCTTAAAACTTTTCACCACTGGTATAAACTTGGTTATCATGGATTGCATAGCCAAACCAATCCATTAAGTAGCCACAAATCGACTGCACACGATAATGACGACAGCAATGGCCAATATACTATATGGACACATTCAATTCTCGAGTTTTGATTAACCATTGACGAACACTACAATTCACCCGTGCCGTGTGATATTATATAGATATAGTCTATCAGCCATATTGACTGACATTTTCAATTACTTTTTTACACACGGCTATACCTCATTCCCTAATCGGTTTTAAGAGGGTTATAATGACAACAGTAAATGAATCATTGCAATAATTCTTGCTAAATCGCGATATCATTTTTAAGGAGGAGTTCCTATGATGAGCCCACTTTATATGATTACGTGCAACTAGCTGATCGTCTGATGCCACTCGGTTGTACTCTATAGGATTACCCCTTATCAATAATCTGTAGAACCAAATTAATTGGAGCAAATAACACTTTTGCATACATCCATATACTTATGTGGGTGGGGTATAAATGCTCCATGCGATAAGATTGTTTGCAGACCAATAATATTATTATTAGTTGCAATTTATGATCACTTCAAACTAAACGTTTATAAAAACGTGGATGAAAAGTGAATGTTTGACATTAATAATCAGTACGGTGCGTTCATCATGTATCGCTAATACACCTGTTAAAATTGATAACATATGTTCGAGTAGATTTCTTGACGATTTCACAATGTTTGTGGAACAAAGTTAAATTGCTTAATCATGGGAGGTTTTGTTTACCATAATCCAAAAACGATAGTAAATAAAAGTGTTCTGTTGCAGGGAATGATACAAAATTAGATAATAAAACAAATTTTAATTTTTTTTTATGCGTGTATTCAGGCACTTACTTTGGGGGGCCTCTACGGGGCTTAGCCACTTCTTAAAATTTCACAAAATGTGGATCAGCCTTTTCCACGAAACACATTCCTAGGTACTTTTATGAACATACATATGTATGTATGAACATATGTATGCCTATAGCTTTTATAATGCTATATAAATCCGGCAATAAAATATATTTTATTTGTAAGCAGGGACGGATTTAAGCATTTCCATATTGGCATAATAGGTACATACATACATATTATTTTAAACGCCTCCCAAATTTGATTCACAAACTGGGACGATATAAAATTTAACTGTTTTAAAATATAATCAAAAATACTCTTATTACTAAAACTATTAATTACAAAAATTAAAAAATATTAAAAAGTAGATATGTACATATGTATGTATGTACATATGTATGTATGTATATGTGAAGAGATTTATATTTTAAATTGGGAGCCATAAAGCTGTTTGGCTCCATCCAATATGGGTAGTGCCGATACGTGGTTCAGAGCATGCCTCGAGGCTATTTGCTTTATTTTAATTCCCTTCAAGCCATAAACAATTATTCTTAAATGAAAAAAAGATTCTGGGAATTTGCAGTTGCCTTTGTTAAGTAAACAACAGTGCAAAAACATTTTTGCTCAGTCACTTGCGATCAACTTAAGACTACTGCATTGGCTAAGTAGTTTTAAGACGAATGCTCTAAATATAGAATTCCGTCCTTGAACTAAATAAAATATATCAAAAGCTAACTTTTGCCGGAACGACTTAAGTGTACCCTGGAATCAAGAAAATATGTTTCAAGAAGCCAAACTCCCTCGAAATCAGCATCAGTCTACACTTAAAATATCTCGCTCACTCGAACAACTAATACTGAACTAATAAATAACTGACTAATAAATAGGTTAATCCTTTGTAGACAAGATATTGGGTCATACACAATAATAAAAGCTGACAAAATGTTAATTGATATTTGTTTATTGTCAATTTAAAAAATGGAGCAAATAAACTTTACAATTTCATTATATTAATTAAAATTTGTGGATAGTTTTTTATTTTGTTTAAATAGTAATTTTCATTGCAAGCTGCGTATGTAAGCCACACAAGGCTAACATATGTATGTAATTAAAAAAAATAACCCAATATACATACATACATACATACGTAAAGATGTACTAGGAGCAGATGTTTCCATTTGCCTGTTGCATGTGACTTGACAATTTTGAATATACCCCTTTCACTCATAGGCATAGGGTATTACAAGTAAATGGAGCTTAATTGATTTATAACAGAATTTGGATAACAATCAACAAAGTGAAAGAGTAACAGCCAATGAACATCCAAAAACAGAAATCAAATCATACATAAACATACAATACATAAGTTATATGGATGTGTATATGGATATGGTACAAGAGTACACCCGAATCCTAAAACAATTATTTCACTTGTTTTCTATACCATATGTATGTATGTATGTAGGTACTAAATACAATACATTCATTTACCGTTTCGTTTTTGTGTTTGAACTGTTTGATTTGTTCATCTGGTTTCAATAATCAAGCATGTGACTTATAGTTTTAATTCTATTGTTAAATTATGTTAATTATTCATCATTACACTAACAAAAACTAATGAATAAAATTAATTGGAAAGCAAAAACAGCACAACAACAACGAATTCAATTCAAAATTTTGATATTTTTATACATTTGTATGTATGTACATATGTATGTTTCTTTTGTTATATTTTTACATATATGTATATATATACAATTAAGAAATCAAAATAAACAAACGCACTGCACAAAAACAAAAACAAGAAATTAAACACCCGTTCGCGGCAAATGATTCTTGACTCTTGACAGTTAAGAACACAAAAAACAGAAAAGGGACCAATTGAGCAATTTTATCATGCCGCAGTTTGTACACTCTTTTTAAATCAATTTACATATGTAAAAAGAAAGATGACATTTCATAAATATATATTTGTTGAAAATCACATGTTTACCGAAAATAAAATCTTATTTGACTTATTTAATTAAATCACTTGTTTAACTGGATTTCTAGTAAATGAATTCTGTTCTAAGGGAATTCGCGATACGGCCAACAACGAGAACTCAGAGGTGGACACATCGATAGCACTATCGATGCATCGATATTTTTTGTCAAACATCGATATTTGTTGACTTTCGATGTTTGATTGCACACCTCCGTTTGAAGATCCGGAAATGATCAATGCCGGTATCAAGAATCCAACAATCGCTCTTCTAAATATAATATTATAAGTGCACACGATATTTGTGTTTTCGAAATGTCAGTGCACTAGTCGGCCAATATTTAGGATATCCATCTTGCAGAATATAACCTATATTTCTGCTATTCTTACGATCTAAAAAATACAGAATATAACGTATTTATATATATATACCATCGATATATCGATGTTTTTTTCTGTTCTACTTTCTAAAAAAGAAAAACTAAAATCGTGCCAATTTGGCTGAAATTTGAAAATGATAAGTGACACCATATAAATCAAGTTACTTCAAATTGGATCAGCACGGCAACGTCCTCTTTCAAGGGTTGATTAGATAATAAAAGAACTATCTTGAAACTCCGAATAAAAACGTTTTTCTTTGTTTTAACGAATTTTGTTTTCAAAAATACATACATACATACAAAAAAAAAAAACACATAAATAATTCAATTTTCAAATTTAAAGACTGTAATTAGTGGTACTTTGTACTATTTATTGTTTTTTGCTGCAAAGTATATAGAAGATTAGTTTTTTTTTTTTAAACGCTCATTTTGTTTTTCGTATACATTAATTAATTAAGTTAGTTAACTGGTAACTCAAACTAAAATTGACCATATTAAAGAATCAGGAGTGAGAGGGCAAAATTAAGTTTTTGCTCTAGAAATACATGTCCAGATCGGCATACTGTATTATTAATTTCCCATAAAAACCGATCGGCCCAAAAACAAGACTTTTTATTGTCAGTAGCGGAATGTTTAGTGGTATTTTCTGCAGAGCGGAAGGGTTTTGGTTTCAAATCCACCGCCAAGGATCCAGTCTATTAAGGTTTTTTTTTTTTAAAAATGATTCTCTGGTACGGCCGAAGTTTGTTTGCCAGAAGTTTAAGACGATATTTTCTTGGGAGTTCTTCGAGTTTAATGCAGATCTGTTTTGGCTAAAACCTGTAGAATATCTTATTTTTCTAATAAAAAAAAGTGGACAAATAAAAATTTTGATTTCCAAAGCGTGGAAGCCAAGAAGAAGTAGACTTCTAGCCTGTAGACGAAATAAACGTCAATGCAGGAAGAAACTTCCATTTTTAGGAATTGCAATTAAAAGGAATTTTTAGGACAAAATACTTTGAATTAAGTAGTCTTTGAAACTAACACATTTTGTTAACTTCTTGGCAATTTCATTTAGTAACATATTTAAAACACCAACACGAGATTTTAATATATGTATTTCTTACACTCCAAACATATTAAAAGCAGCAATATTATTTAAAATCAAAGGGATAAAAAGAGATCTATTTCAAGATGTTGCGTATTCCGGGTATGCCATTATTACCAGGGACCCTCTTTCGTGACGTAAGTTTAACCCTTTGCAGTCTGCTTTCTTTAATTTCTTATTTTTCCTATTTGAAGGTCGCTAAGAGTCACTACCCCAAGCCGCAATCCCTGCTCAATTTCCAGGGCATTAGTATGCTGAGTGATCGGCAGCAGCCCTCACCAGTGGATCCCAGTGGAGCTGTAGTTGATATTAGTTGTCCACCAGTCGGTGCAGCCTCTATATATCCGCCGCGTTCTGGTCCTTGCGTGCCACCTTGGCTGGCCTATGACAAGAAGGTCCTCTGTTTCAATGCTTACTTCAAGCAGACTCTGCAGGAAGTTTACCATGCTCCATATTTGGTGCGCAAAGTGAAGATATACTTTTATCTAGAGGATGGTACACTAGAAATTTTTGAGCCCAAGGTGGATAACTCGGGCATAGTCCAGGGATGTGTTTTGCACCGCCAGCGGGTTCCAAAGCCGCCGCCCTGCGACAATGAGTTTATGTCGATGATCGACCTAAATGTAGACATTACTGTCCAAATCTTCGATCGCCAATATCATATTACAAACTGTGATAATTTTACGCGTGATTTTCTTAACAGGCGTGGAATAACCGTATCTGATCCAGTGCCATGCCCCATGTAAGCTAATCGATATTGTCAAGCTACCACTAGTGTCTATCCTGGTTTACATATACTATTTTCAGTGATCCCTCTGAGTCGGTACGAAATCGAGGAGTGGTGCGCGCTTTTAATCCACCAGAAAAGAAACATCCCTTCGCTCAATTCCTTAAGTATGATCGTCAGATTTTAAAATTTCAAGCATATTGGGATGATCGCACAGAATTTGGCGATGTACGCAAGTTGGAACTGTGCTACTATTTAGCAGACGATACCGTGGAAATCAAAGAGGCACATATCCGTAATTCAGGTCGCGACGGCCCGACATTGTTTCTTAAACGGGGTCGTTTGATGCGTGTACGTAAATATTCTTATGAGTCAACTTGACTTAATGTGCACATTAAATTCATTGCAGGAATTTGACGGAATGATGCTTCCCGGTCAGAACACGCCTGTGACTCTGTTAAATGTGCTAGGCACCAACATGCGCAATGTGCGCTACTGCGTAGATCCGCTAAATACGGGCAATAAGGATATTTTGTATTATAACGAGCGCGACCTCCAAATAGGAAGCGTGCTTAATGTGTACGGCCGTGCAGTTGTAATAACAGACATGGATCCCTTTACCAAACAATATTATAGGGATCACTTTGGCATTGACGATTTTACACCAGTGCCAGTACCGAAAAGATCAGACGACTGTACCGAGTATCGTCCTGGAGAGCGCATACTGCCGCCCTACAATGGCTGGGGTAAATATGAGGACTCCATGGGTAATTGCTTGTCGGTGGAACCTAAACCTCCCAAAACAGACTTCAAAAAGTTCATTAAATTCGATCGCTATGTGTTGCGCTTCGGTGCTAAGATGTTGTCTACAATCAAGGAGAATTGTGATCGCATTTTTGTAATTAGCTACTATCTGAGCGAGGACACTATTCAGATTCAGGAGGTGGCTGTGCGCAACTCTGGGTTTCTAGGTGGTGAATTTATGAAGCGTACTCGAGTGGAACTCCCTGGCCAGGAGAAATTTTCATCAAAGATGCCGCAATACTACATGGCACACAATTTCTACATTAATGCTACCATGTCTATAAAGGATTTCATATTTCACATTGTCTCGGCTGATGAGTACACGCTTATGTATATGGAGCACCATCCAGATCAGTTTCCTCATTCTAATGTCCCAAAGGTTATGGATAAGATTCGAGGCGTCTTACAGCCGCGTATGGCGGAGTTTTTGGGAGCGTGTTTACCGGACTGTAGTGACCTAGATACCAAACGCGATGTTTTCGTAACGTTTGAAAGTTTCAAGGGCGCAATGATCAGCATAATGGGCAACAATATCAGCGATCATGAAATTATCACTTTGTGCCGTCACTTTTCGGCAGAGCAGAGTCCGTCAAACGCTTGCACAAGGGAGAACGTTCGGGCAGCCGCTCATCTTGAATTGAAGCGCGCATTATGGAATTCGCGCGATGATCTAATGGAGCATTTTCATCATATCAATCCAACAAATCGACCTTTCCTCTCAGAGGCCAAGGTGCGTTCCACGTTGCGCGGCTGTCGCCTGCCCTTCTCATTAGAGCTGATTGACAATATTTTTTCGATACTCAATCGAAATAAGTGCGGCGAGATCGAAATTTGCGATCTCATGAACTTCATAGACGTATCCTGCGGCAAGGGTTGCTCCATGCCACCAGTGAATCATGCTTTCGAATTGTGTCCGAAGATACCGTTCTTGAGCAAGGGCCGCATGATCAACTTTGCTTGCTTCTTGCGAACTCTAGATTTGCCGTTGAATATTCGTACTGTCCAAGCGCACGAAGCGATTAGCGTTGGTGATGAATTATTACCTGTCAATAATCCGCTATTTAATGATGACAAAGGCAAGGTTGCTACCACATCTCTGTAATTTTAATTGAAAGTCCGCTTGAACTGAAACACAAACTGTGATTTTACCCAACCAATCGGGATTAATTTTCCTCTTCATGGTAGGCTAAATTTCATGTGTTTCTTGGTGCATATTATTGAAGCTTTTATTTCTACTGTTATTAAGGAAAGCTGAGAAACTATGTTCATCTTGTTTTCAGTTCCCCTAAGCTAAAAATTCGTTCAAATAGTTAAAAACATGTACTATTATTTTAACAATAAGTTATTAAAGTCTTAAAGAAATTGAGAGTAATCTAACGGCATTTCGAGATTGCTTACAATGGTATTTTACCAAGAAAAATCAATAGGCATTTTAATTACATTTGGTAAGTCTCTATTTATTAAATTATTCGGAAATAGCGCATTGCATTTTGGGATTGTAAGCATACATATGTATTAGTTAATTTAAATAAAAGAAAAAAGTAATTAATAATTACACATGATGTATTTGCCTTTAGAGTCATTCAATGCTATTAAGATTCTACACATTTACAATGTTATTGTTGCAAAGGAATATTTTTGAAATTTTGTCCCATTACAATTAATTCCTCCTTTAGCTTTCACTTGAATAGAACGATGTTAAAGGAAGATTAGAAAGCACATAAACGTTTGTATAGGACACATTTTTTTTTTATTTTTATTTTTTAATTCTTTACTTATTGTAAAAGTTAGCAGCTGCTTTTTGATTTAAGAAAAAAAATATAGTAACGTTCATAAGAAAATATAAAATTTTGTTTTATCTGCTGCATTAATCTTAATAAGTACTGCAGTTAAAAAATGTAATAAACTATTTCACGAGTGAAAGATAAAAAAAAAATTATATATTTGTTTATATTAATATTGATGTTGAAATGAAAAAAATATATATATTATTTATTTGAATAAAAACCAACAGAATGATTGACGATGCAGCATAAAAAATAATGAAAAAAAATACAAGAGGATTGAAAGAAATCATTTTATAATTTAACTCTGACTGAATTGCTATTGATGTATGGATAATCTATCAATTATCAAGTGTGGATATAAGAGTGTGCCCGCTGTATCTTGTGTCTGTCTCTGTATATGTGTGTCTGTGGGGGTAATCAATCTAATTTAATTTTAGTTTCTATTGTTACACTGAGTCGATTAGATGCTGTACTGCGCAGAATTCTTGAACTGAAGTGAAGCAATATAGTTGTGGTCTATGTATGTTTTGTTTTTCTCGTTTTGTTTTGTTAAAAGAATGCGACCTTATTGATGGTAACCGACCCCACGCTGCTTAGCCATGTTTCTTGCTAAGCTGCGCACTTTCTCTGATTTTGTAATTGGCTCATTTAGATCTCATCAATATCGATCTCGTCGCCATCCTCATCATCTTGGCCATTCTTCCTGTTAACACCAGCTCCTAGGGCAGCAACGCCGACAGCAGCCACCTTAAGGGTGGGAGCCCGATCATCGTACTCGATCTCCACATCCGAATCACCACCAGCGCCATCTTCGTCCTCAGATGAAGAGTCCTCCTCTTCTGCATCCTTAAGCCACTGAACAAATGGTTCAACCTTCTCGTGTATCTCTGTGGCAATCTTCTTGGATACATGACGCTTGCTAACCTTTTGCGCCCAATCCAATATGACCTTCTCATCCAGAATGTCCAAGTCATAGAAGATTTTAAATATGCCAGCAACCTTGCTCATTAGGGTATTCGTATGAAGCTCGACCGTTTGTTCAATACCTCCGATCAAATAACGTTGAGCCTTCGGATTATTGTGGGTAAAACGCAGCAATAGAATGCGATTTTTGCGTACATCATTGATAATGTTCTCGGTGAAGAGTAGCTCGGCTAAAACCAACGGAGCCTTGTTGACAATATCGAGACGTTCGGCTTCGATAAGCATCTCTTTGTGCGTGGGCACATCGTCCAGTTGCTTCTTGTCGCGCTTACTCTTTACCAGCTCATAGAAGATGTCGATACGCTCCTTTTCGGTCTTATCATAGTCATCTGAAATGGTCATGCCCTTGGCGCCATCAGTTAAATCTTGCAAACGGGCACGTATGGCCTCCTATATAGAGAGAAATATAATAAGAATTAATAGTGCTTGCTAATCTCACTCTCTGTTAGTCGAATAACTTACCTTGGATACATCGACACTCCAACCACCATCATCATCATCCTCAGCAATATTTTTTTCTGGTATTGCTGCTGAGATCTCGGCCTCCGTTTGGCTTGCCTGGTTTGTACCATTGCCTCCATCAGACTCACCACCAGAATTATTGGCCATCGAATTGTTTGACATGGATCCATCAGAATTTTCATTCTTCTGCTTCTGCTTTTTGGAGCGTTTACCCTCGGTCAAAGAGGATCCTTGGACGGCAGGATTCTGCGATGGTGGATTCTTCACAATGAACGTGTTAACCTTGTGGTTCACCTTAAGCAGACCATGAAAACCACATGCTTTGCATGACTGCGAGATGGTCTGGTTTTTCGCCGATACAGAGAGATTAGTTTCCGGGTTATCACATTCAGGGCACAGCACAAACTTGCGAATGAAGCCATCGAGCAGATCCTGCAGCTTATTAACATCATGCGATCCATTGACAATGAAACGTTCGTTCTATGGTTGGTTATTAATTTGGAAAATACATTTTTAAAGGTCAATCGGTCAAAGAAAATAAAGCTCGCGCTTACCTTATGATCAAACAACGTCTGGGCTCCCAATTCGCAGCCAAAGTACTTCGTCGGATAGGTTGCCGGACGGCTAAGGGCACGAGCCACATCGGCCATATTGACCAGAACGGTCTTAATACCGTTTCCCTTTCCCTCTACCTTAGCCTGAAGACGTGGCATTTTGTAGCGGTAGAAAATGTCCGTGACACTGCGGTTTACATTGACAGTGGCCATGATGCGGCTGTTGGATTACGCTTCTTCTTTGAATCAATAGAACGTTCAACTGACTGGATTGTGCTGCTGCTAAAGACTTGCACTCGACTGTTCCTTTTGATGTTGCTAATGATTGCTGTCTGGGGGAAGGTGTCGGGGTACATACACTGCTCACCGTTCGGATAATTCCAATTGTCGTCTGTTTCTGAATATGGGAATTGGCTTACCCAATGTGCAGACTTTAGCGGCTATGTTGCTGTTGCTTTGCCTTTCGTTCCCGTTCATTAAATTTGTTTTGCTTGGCTGCTGTCCTTGCGTTGCTGTGCGCGTCGTGGTACAGTTTATGCTGCCTAATCCTCCTGCTCTTCCTTCTTCAGCTACACTGTTTGGGCGGCCGACTGCGATGGTCTGTCTGTACTGGGATGGTGGCTAGTAGTAACTTTAATTCCGCTTCAATCTGCGCCCTGCGAGTATAGGATTCTTCTTTAATTGATGGGGGTAACGTTGTGGATCCGGTTTCTTTACAGCGTTCGATGGTGCTTATTGATGGTGCTTTTTGATGTGATTTTTGCTTTATTTTATTTCTTTTTTATTTTGGTTGGTTTCTTAGTGCGGGCGTAATTCGGTCTATATATACATATATAAATATACATATATATCTATATATGATGCGGTAGCTATTATTGGTTTTTAATTTTTTTCTTGTAATTTTTTTTTTTTTTTTTGATTTTTTTAATATATTTTTAAGTAAAAATCTATTGGAACGGCACGATTGTTGGCTCACGTGTACCTGAACGGCTGTAACTTCCTATGTCTGTTACTTGAAGTCCTGCAAACGAAATATGAGCGATAAATTTAAATTACATAAAATTATTTAGATTGGTGTACATTTCACCATGGCATAGAATATACTCGAAAGTCAAAGAAAATTAGTTCAATTCAATGTAAAACCCCACTTGCATATAAATGATTCTTTATCAGCAGCATCAACTGCCGATATAATCTTATATAAACAAGCCAAATCGAAATGATATATCATCAAAACTAATTTAATTACTTGACGATTTGGCAATCCAGTATAATCGAAATTATAGAAACTTGTGCAGCTATGAGAAATTTATGTCGAATTTGGTCACATGATAGCACAATTTGGTTGGCTTTGTCAATATATCCGCGTATAAAGTGCATTGACGCCGATTAGAAATATAATTTACTTTATCCATAACTTCAAATCAACTAAATATGCAAAAGATAATTAAATTATAGACATTTTCAGTTATATCATATATCGATCTTAATGGCTTTGAATAGGTTAATGGTTTTATAATGTACACACACACACACACACACATGTTTGTACTTACCGATGACTTATAGTTCGCCTCTTTGAATTCATGCACAGTTCGAAGCCTTTACTCCGTTTTTGAAGAATTGGAGGTGCGCCTTTTTTTGCTGGTGTTTCTGCAACGATAAAAGGGATAATTGTCGGTTTGAATGGCTTGTGATTGGGAAATATATGCCGTATTGTGATTGGTGTATATATGGAATTGTGATTCGATCGCTTGCGCTCACCTTCCGCCGTTACGGTATTAATTACATTGAGAACCGATATATCTTTAAACCCACATTGAGAGTGATTCGTGATAAAAAATAACCCACTGACACTGGGACAATTCCAATAACAGTACAGCCCCAAACAAGGCGGAGTTGGGCCTCCTTTTTCTTTAATTCCGCCTCAACTCAAATAAGTCAAACTGCAAACGCTCTCGTTTTATGCGAAGCAATTTTGAACCAAAGTTCAACCAAAAATTAGGACACATCAAAATTGCTAATACAAGTTCGGTTGTTGCACTTGGCCTTTTTAAATTCAGAAGACCCGAGATATTTTGAACAACTTTGTACAAATCAGCAGAAAAGAAGATAAACGGAAATTATTGGGATAAAACAAAAATTTACTTCAAATTTTAGAATTATGCTGAGAATTTCGTTTGTTTGAAATGAAATACATTTGATTTATTGCCCCGACTAGTAGATACGTTGTAACATTACATCTAATACAAACTGACAGAAAACACAAAGCTATGATATTAAGATTAGTAAGATATCTAAAACTATACTTTCTTCCCTCTCTACAGATGACACTATTAAGAAACTATCGAAACAATGAGAAGATCCTTTTAAATAAAAACTTAAACTATGCGATTTCCCATTCCCATGTACTAATACATAGCTGCGAAATGGGCTAATTAATTTTGGATACAATTAACACACGACTCACCGCTGAGGTCATAGGTGTTAGCCACAGTATGTCGCTTGATCCGTAACGGTAAATCGCCCAGCATATGATGCAGCTCGCTTTTAAAGTTGGTTGTCACGAGTAACAGGTGAACGACGAGCGCTGTGAGGAATTGCAACGGCAATTTCTTGGGCGGCGTCAGGTTGACGTTGATCAGATTGATCTGTTTCTCCTTCGGTATAACGGACTCGAGCACAAGCACGAGCACCAAAATCAAAGCGGTTATTTCTATCGAATTCGATATCGAACAGCTGTTAATCTTCTTTTGAATGTCTTTAAATGCGTTGGGATCTGCTTGATATTTGTAATTTAGCGGCCATTTGTTATCGGTGGTCGTGGTGTGGCCCCAACGTTGCAAGCCCCGTGTTGACATAAACGTCGTTTTAATATGAAGTATCAGAGTTAAAGGAGAAACAAATCGGATAATCAGGAAACGAGGATATCAATCAATTTGTTATTTTTCTTTTCTTTTTTTGTTATCTTGATTTGCTCAATAGAAAATAAACGTGCCAAAATAGAGAGAGAAAGAGAGACAAGACAGATTTGGGAGTTCGATTTTTTTTTTTTATTTTTTTTTTATATCTGGATTTGGTAGGTCAATCCAGTTGTTACTGATACTGCTGAGGCAAATATAATATACATATATCTCATAGTTTTGTAAGTTGGATTTTCTGGCAACAGGAAAAAATACTTATAATAAATATATTTATATAGATTGAGACTCTATACATCAGATTGTGAGAGAATTTTAACGATTTTTCAATCGAAGAATCAATGAAAACTTGATTTAAGTCAAATACACACGTGCATATGTAGATACATACATATATACATACATATATGGCAACTGGCTATGCATTATTTTTAATAAAAACAAAATCCTATAATTTTAAAACATGAACTATTTGATTTTAAAAGAAAACTAGTTAAATTAGCTGTCTGGGTATGAGTATAAATATGTATATATATAGAGTATGTACATATATACATATATGTATCGGAAATTTTAAATGACCAAATTGCAGCAGTAAAATGATTGCAGCAGCCGTTATAACCGCAGTAGCAGTATCAACAACAACAACACATGAACACACCAATAAGCCACATACAGTAAAATTCTCTCTCTCCTTTTTTTTCTCTCTCTCCTCACACACACACACACAAAATGAAAAATCCAATAATTACAATGCCAATTGGCATAAAATATTCATTTTATCCAATTGGTTTATAAACAACAAGAAAAAAATATCCAAATAACATTTATAGCCAAATAGTTTGAAAGTTGTTACAAAATTAAAAGAGAAATTTTGTAGCTCTTTTAAAAAAAGAAAATTGGTCTTTTTTTTTTTGTACGTGGAAAACTTTTTACGTTTCAAGCGAACGAACGAACGATTGTTAAAATGTTGAAAGCTTGTGTTAGGTTTGACGTTGACAAATAAACTGACTGACGACACGGGGACACGAAACGATGCTGAAGAGTTCACTCAAAATCAGAGGACACGATGCCCGTCGTCCTGCCGAACGAAGCATTATAGGACACAAGAAACATTGCGCAGTCGCGAACATTGCAACAATTTGGGGAGGGGATACACACATACATACATAAATACATATGTGCCAGCTACATATCTATTTTTAGGGTGGGCCAAAAAACAAGATTTTTAAAATCGATTAATGTTTGAAAGTCCGAATTTTTGGACAGTTTCGTTGTGTGTTTGGAATGACAATTGAAGAATCATTAGAACGGATTTATTTTTATTTTATTGATCCTTAAGTTCATATTTGCTTTCATTGACTTAGCTGTGCTCCACTTTGAATATCTTATAGTTGATTGACAAAAGTTTTCAAAAACAACATACAAAGCAACAATATTGAAAATAATCAGATTTTATATGTGTTTCTTTTTCGGTCCACCCTAAAATATTTACATAGATATTCGTCAGTTGGCTGTAAAGGGCCTTGTCTTATTGCCCGTCCCGAAGCATGCTGCACAAACTGAGCAAATCCAGCAATTATTGGTTAGGCCAGGACACAATGAAGAAAGATTGACAGAGAGCGGAAAAGAGAGAGAGAAATAGAGAGAGAGAGAGAGAGAGAGAGAGAGAGAGAGAGCGCAACCGCATAGATTGAAGAAAGTCCGAAAGTGCACTATGCACTGTCGTGGCACCTTTTTCGATATGTCCTGTATCAAAAACCCCCTCAAAATGGCCACCAATTAATTAAACCCAGTACCCAATTTATATCATAATGATACATCTCCGACTTTTACACTTAATTGATATAAACGTTCATACAATGAAATTAGGCCATCTTATATCTAATTGCATCACCAATTGGTATATTAAGGGTATCAAATAAGTGAAGATACCAAATATATGGGATCTCACTCTTATAGTCTCCTTCATATAAGCAAATGAACATTCAGATAGAGGAATTGACTTCTACTTGGGTATTGATGAAGAAGAATATATATACACAATTATACAGTAGATCCTCGTTTGATGGGGTGGGATGCCTCCGATTAACGAAAAATCGGGTAAAACAAAAAAATGAAAAGTTCTGAAACATTAAACAATTTTTAAGTATTTTTAATTTGCAGTAGAAGTTCATTCAATTTTAGAGATTCCCCGATCAATGAAAATCAAATTAAAAAAACGAAATCTTTTCCAAATTACAGCATAAAGATACGAAACTGAACGATCATTTATAGAGATAAACGTACAAATCTCAAATTATTTGATATAATTAAGAATAATAATTATGAATTTGGTCAGGAACATATATGATTTCAAAACTATAGTGGAAAGAGAAAATTCATATTCTTTTTTATATTAAACACAATTTTTGATATATAATTGTGATGCCTTTTCGTGTATTTCTCTGGTTAATCTAGATAACTAAAATCGTTTATTTTAACTAACATATTTATTCAATTAATGATTGGTCAGTAATAAAATATAAAAAAAATCAGTCAGATTACTATTTATAAGTGGTTAATTTGAGTCCACCTGAAATCGAGTAATTCAAATGTAGAATCTTAATAATCCTAGTCGGATGACCAACATCTACGAATATTGATAAATAAATTATTTCAAGACCAAACAAAACAAAGTAGGAATCAATTTGATAAGTCAATTTGGCTAGGCTATAGTAATCCAGATAGTTGATTTTTTGTTAAAATCTAAACTAAATTGTTTTCTAAAAACGTATATTCCATTCCATTTAGCTTTACATAATACATATTTCACGATTGGTTTTTATGAAGTGACGCAGACGAAAATTTAATTATTTTATTCTTAATTTCATTTTCTTTGCCAATTTTTTGTACAGATTTTTAAATACTTTAATGCCTTTTACCGAGTTAAATGTAAAAAAAAAAAAAAAAAAAAAATAAAATCGTTAACAGAATGACAATGATGATGCAGTAATCAACAGACAACATGAAAGAGTGGCGGGCAGTCGTCAAAAAGGAAGGGGGCGTTGCTTTGCAACTCTAAACAATATCAAAAAACTGGTTTTGCCCATTTTTTGTTTTTGTTTTGTATTGGTGTTGTGTTTATTGTTTGCCACTTGCAAAATGTCAACATTCGTGGGTAAATCACCATGCAAAAATACTGAATCAAATTGCAGATCAAAATGGAGGCGTTGACATCGAAAAACTTTGTGAAGGATTTTATTATGGGTTGAATTGGAATTGAATCACAACACGTTCTAGAAAATAGTTGACAATATATTAAATTATAATCAATTGGCCAATATTATTCCATCTATGTATATAGACCCTGGCTCGAAATCCTTTTATTAATATTGAAGATGAATTTTAGCTATGAAGCCGATTTCTTGTTGCATCTTTACAAGATTATAAAAGCCTTTCCTTCAAAATTTAGATAAGAGGTAAACTGTGTAATATCTATATATTTAAATAAAAGAGTTTATCAAGCGAAAAATCGGTGCCATTCCGGGTCGATAGCTTGAAAACTCTGAGATCCATTTGCTTTGATCCCACACAGGCGGAAGTTTTCCCAAGTAAAAAGGCAACAAAGAATTTATTCGCCCACATATAATAGGAATATGTATATACATACATATGTATATATATATATAATATAAACATACTTGTATACAGCGGCCTTGATCTCTAGACATGCCCATTAAAAATCCGTTTGTGTTCCCTGGTTAGGTGTTCCTCTCTGCTAAGGCCCACCTGCGTTTCTACTAATAGAGCAGTGTTACTTTTACATTTTGGAGAGAAATGCTACGTCTATAGTTAACTATATACATTATGCATATATGTTGAATACCGATCTGTTACCCAATAGGTTCACATGTATGTATGCGTATATGTGTATGTGTAAATATACATTAAGTTAACTTGAACAGGTTATGGCTGGAAACCAGCAGAAATCGAAATTGATTTGCATTGTTCATTCATACAAAACGAAAATTTTAAAATTAGCACAAAGCTCGCAATGCTCCGAAATCATATACATACATACTTATGCAAACATATACATATGTATATATACATACATGTATTACATTCATTATCCTATGTTTCAATGTGTAACAGATCCAAACAATGGTGCAATTATCATTTACATAAAACTACGTGGGTCAGTGATATTAACAAAACAAAATACTTTAAGAAATTCGAACACTGATAACAATATTGAATAAAATTTTTTATATAAATAATGTATTGTGAGAAGTACAGGTGCATTTATGCAATTTATATAGTTAAAGTTTCAGAAATTGATACCGTTGAACAACTACATCAATGAGCAATAAAGTGTTTATGCCACTTTAATCGGACACCTGTTCTTAAAGATACTTATCCACCTGAGCTTTATTTTATACTGAAATGTTTATTTGAAATTGGCTTCTTAATAAATAAATATGACTAATTGCTTTAAATCGTTTTAATGGTAACGATTTAATTTAATAAATTGTTCGGGATTTTCCCCAATTTAAAATGATTATTAATAAAGAGCATTGCAGTTAAGAAAGAAACTATTATATTTTAGATATTTTAGTTATGTTTCACAAAGAAGTTACCAATTTTAAGAGGCCTGATTATCTACAATTTTGAGTTAGGCCGAGTAAAAGAATAAATATTTCTATCACACATTTCCAATTATATTTGACTAGTTGCTATTCTAATGCCACGCGACGCATTCTTATCATTAATTTGCACTCCCATGAAAACTTATTGATGATTTATGGTATATATTTATATGGTGTATATATATGTATATATATATCAAAAATACTCACCACTTAATCTTTCAAAAGTCATATAAGATATTGTGTTTCCCCTGCTTGGGATGTGCACAACCAGCTCACGAATTGGAAAATAGGAAAATGAATAACTTCTCGTTGGGCTTAAAGTGGCAACGGTTTCCGTTATGATTGCTTCTGTTATGATCTGGGGGTCTCAGTTACTGTAACTATTATATGGATATAGGTATATAAAACTGTTACAAATAGCGATCAATCCAGGAAATGAAATTGGAACTGCTTTGGTGCCAGGCAAAATAATTCCAGCGAAACTGTAAAAAATTGCTTTGCGTTTAGCAACGCAATGCTGCCACCTAGTAATGACTCCTTTCTTTTTTAAATTTTTGTGGATGAAACGATCCTGAAATTAAATAAAATGTACATTATAATTAGACAAGGGCAGAGCGAAGGTAAAACAAAAAGATATATAAGATATATATATATAGGTTGTCAAAAAAGTCTTGCCACCGTTGTGCGGTGGAAATGGAAACTGTATCGGGTCCATAAACTGCACAAATTTTATTAGCAGCATGAGATGCACTTTTGCCTTTATCGTAGTAGTACTGTAAAATATGCCGTTTTTTCTCTTTATTTTGCTCCATGTTTGCGACGCTATAACTCATGAACGACTAAAAACAAACAATAATTAATCAAAGAGCTTTCCAAAGAGCTCCAGCGCGAACCGATGCGACGAATATAACTAGAACTACGCGCTTGCAAAGACAAGCCTGCGGAAATACCGCAAGACTTTTTTGACAACTTATATATATATGTAGGTAAATGTTAGGTTAGTATCTGGTTTAACATCAGCTGTTAAGTTACTTTTTACAGTTTGTTGTTGTTGTTGCTGCTACTACTATTGCACGAAAACGTGCGCAAAACACTAAAAATACATCAACATTTAATGACACGCAACACAAAATACACACACATATACATATATATATTTGGTTGATCTTACAAATATTAAATATGATTATTTAAATTATCCATATACTCACAAACTTGCAGTTTTATATATGTATATGTGTGCAACGTAAGTATAAGGTATGTACATACATACATAACAACTTATGCATGTATGCACGTATAATTTGCGTTAAAAAAGAAGCCACGCCATTTATAATTTTGAGGTTGGGGTTGTGGTTAATATTCGAAATATTGGAACATACAATTGTTACCTTTTTATACTGCAGAACTTTAAGACTCTTCAATTTGTATTTTGCATAACCATTCGACTTTGATTTTGAGGTAAACTAAGGTAAGTTTTTGGATATAAATTTCTAGCTGACCGCTGGACAACGAGAGATACGAAATTGTTTTAGTTGCGTTTTTACTATATTCACCAGTATTAATGGATACTTTGCCCCTATTCTCGGATAAGTTTTGGATAAGTGTTGTATTGTGTTTCACAGTGTGACCGCGGTTTATAGTGATTATCGATAAATCCACAATTAGTATTTTAATATCAGACAATGAATATATATTCGAACGAATAATTGGAAACTAAAAAGTTAATGGGAAAGACATTATCTATTGTTTAAATTTACCTCCATACAGTTTAGGGTGGGCCATGCCATCGATGCCAAATTCTGTGGTACAAGGTGCGGAATCGTCCGCAGGTTTTTTTAATAGCAGGTTTTTTGTATAACAAAATTCGAAAAATTAAGTTTGAATGTTCAAAATAAATAAACGACAATGTTCATAGTTAGTGCTCCGAAATGTTCGACAGAGCTAACCTGACTGCAAGCCCCATACAAAACACAACAACCGTCGATTGTTGTGTTTTGTATGGCGCCAAATTTGAGAAAGATCCCCCAGCTAAATTTGTAAATTTAATAACTGATAAGTAGTGACTTTTATTGCCATTGATATAACAGGACAAAATTGTAAATAATGTCTGCTGCAAAAAAAAATTAAAACGGGTTCAGAACGTTTAAAAATTTCAACAAAGCAAGTTTAAAACCTTACTATGGGACTATCTTCTTACTATTTTGACTTTCCTATCTCATCGGGTTCGATTTAATTCTTTATCGATATTTTCCAAATGCAACCCTAATAATATGTCATTCACTGCGCAAAATGTGACATTCACTAAAAAGATTCAAATAAACCGGTAAGAGAAACTTACACAGATATGTATTTTTGATGTTCGAGGTATTAATACCTAACTTCTGCATAAGGATGTCATTCATATATAAATATATGTACATACATAAATCGTTTTTGAAATGAAGTATTTCTGTCCTTGTTGCTCGATTTTTATTAAATTATTTCAAATTTGCTTCATGCAGGGAACGAGACCGTTACTCTTTATATGTATGTATGTTTGTATGTTAATGGTTTGTAAGTGGCAGATAGAGTCCAAGCAAACTAAAATTATAATTCATTTTCTTTCCCAGAGGATGAACTCGTGCCACTTCGTTTGCAAGGTTGACCTTAACCTACTACAATGTTTAACATTTTTACAAATATGACAAATTTGTTTTCCCAATTTTCAATGAAACAATTTATAAATAATTTTGACCACTATGATGACATCATTCTGGGTGTCTTGTTCTACAGCTCATGTCCCAATAAGAGTTCAAATTGCTAAACGGTTTCCTAATTTAATTTTTACCAAAATATTTCAACATTTGACCATGGTAGTGCCATTAACTTTCGTAATTGATAATAATGAATCCACTTAATCAAACGTAAATATGTACATATGTATGTGTTGTATTAATGTATGTATGTAACAAATGTCTGAAATATTGGAAGGATGTTTATTCTATTATTTTATATTTTCAGCGCCGTTTCCGTTTTTAAAAACTTTCTAAAGGAAATGTTCGAAAAATTCTTCGAAATACTTTTATATCCGTTTTACTCTTCCAAGTTTGGCCCGCAGCGGTTCCGGATCGACCCTAAATATTATTTGGGACAATATGTACAAAATGAAAACTTTTATTATTTATTCCAATTATTTTCAATTATTGTATATTAATACATATTATAAATATTATATCTGCTCTAACATTATCCAAGAAAAGTTAATACAATATTTTTCAGTATAAATAAAACATGAATTGTAAAACATTTCGGAACAGAAACATGTATGTACATACATACATTTGTATATGAATTTCTGAAAATAATAATTACTTTTCCATGCTGATAATTTTGTTTTTTCGTATATCTAATGTATCTAATTTCTTTTTAGTTTGAAAGCATTTCCACCTTACGAAAAAGGTTTTAGATGAAAAACCACAGACGATTCAACTGTCAAATGAAAACCATAAAAAGGGAAAATAATTCTCGTTAGTGTGACATTTTCATGGGCCAAGTTAAAACTGAGCCATCACAGCCACAATGAACCCATTTCACGAAAGTGAAAAGCTATTGCACTTTTCCATAGTTGCAGATAGGGAAAAATGAATTTATGCCGCATTGCAACAAATGCAACTGCACTTGCAATTGCCACTACATTGTTTTACGGCTTCTTTAGTTTTTGTTCCCAGCTGCTAATTCAAATTTTGACATAAATTTCCATTTTCTTGTTTGCTTTCTCGCTTTTGTCTTTTCACAATTTCACTTGACTTGACCTTTGCCGGAGTTTTAGTGCCAGCCCACAGCCCACATAAAAGGTTTTCGGTTTCTGCGGCCTTGGGAATTTTTTTTTTAATTGGTGACTCTGATTTATATTTTCAAGCCCAACAACTGCCACATATCAAATGCAATGAACAGTTTCGCTGACTCACCTTCTCTGCCTACTACTCCTCCTCTTCCTCCTTCTCCTCCTTCTGGTGGTAAAGGAACACAGCATTTATTGTTCAGTGTTTGGTGATCTGGTTGTTGACCTTGTTCTATTTGGGGGCGACAAGTGACTGGCCATAAATTTCTGACCTGTCAATGCATAAATGCCAAACACCCCAATTCCACTTTCAATTCCAAAAATTTCGAAATCTAAAAATTCTATTGCCGAGCCCAATAAATTTTTTGAATAAATTTCCTAGTTTGCCTGTTTGCAATGACAAAAATTGAAAACAATAGAACACAAATATAGAAGTCCGGCCCTATTTAAAATACCTACTATAATAGACGTTCATTTATTTGAATAATTATTTAGTTACTGAAAGGAAGGAGAAATTTGATTAAATTAACATTTATAGGCAGGTACATATGTGGCAAATATTTATTGGCTATATTTATAGTTTTCTTGAAAACTTCTGATCAAAAGTATTATCAACATTACAAATAAGTTGCTTCCATATATATTTTTGGAAGGTCTCAAGAACTCTCTCGCGTGAGAAAGATTTTTGCTCTTAAAAGAATTTGTCTTGGTTAGAAATATTTTCCCCCTGTGTATTTTATTGTTATATTCTAATTAAAAAAACAAAAATTATGAAAAATTTAGGAAATTTGAAGCGGTAATGCTATTTTAATTGAAAGCAAAATGGGACCAAAAAAAAAACCAAAAAGGATTTAGCTGTTTGCAGATCGGGGGACAGACAGTTTCGATTATCCTTTACAACCTTGTACAATAGATTTTCCACCTCTATTTTCTGATTTAGATAGAATATGTAAATTAATACTTTTATTTGATAGTTGAGTTAGATTATTTACAAGTTAAATGGAATCAAAGTTAAGTTGCGTATTAACTGTACCAAAAAACAAATTTTAATTTCAGAATGTCAATATCGTCAAAAAATTTTTCATATTATTTATTCTGAAAAAATTTTAAATGCTTTTGAGTCTTGTTTAGTTAAATTTTCGGTATTTAGACCTGGAAGAAATAAATATATCATATGCAAAGTTGAAGTCTGTATAACTTTACAGTTTTTCATCGGTTTGAATGTGAAATTTAAAAAGAATTTCAATAAATGCAAAAAAATACTTTGAAGATATTTTATCTTGTCAAACGCTTAAGTTTAAAAACGTGCCACTTCATTCTCTATTCGGCCAAATCCTTAACTTGTTTTTTTTTTGCAATTTTCAAATCTAACATATAGAAGCTGAATGGTTGCCAAATCGAATTGAAACAGAAAGCTTTGTTGCATGTCCAGTCCAAAAAAATACACAGTTGGTTATACAAAGCTTTTATTTGCATTTAATCCAAGGCTCAAAGGGAGCCCAAATAAAATGTATTTAGATTTATATATTAATAAATTTAAACGTTTTACTTTGCACTAATTGAAAGGACATAAAGAAGTCAAAGTCAGCAAACACTTTTTCCTTTAAAATACCGCTATTAATCACTAACTACAAGGGAGAGATCCTTTTCATACACTTGCTGAGCTTTCTTCCGCATACTCTTTAATGAATTGGCTTATATATACATACATATATATGTATGTGGTACATATGTATATATAAATATATAATTTTAGCTGGCGGCTTTTTGAGTTTGTAACTGTGATTGTTCTAGCAATAGTAACGGTGCTTTATGTTGGCGTTAGCGCACACTTACAATTTTTTTTAATATGGATCAACAGAACGTACTGTGGTGAGACTTGCCACACCTTGTTGTAGAGCGCCCGCTCACACATTCGCATACATAAATACTACGTACATATACATACATATAGTAATACAGTGAAAACTGCCTTATCGAACACTTCTATATTATAATAGTTTCATTATATGTACAAAGAAAACTCCGTTATGGGAAGAAATCCTCTTAAGCGTATAATAATTGGTTAATCGTTGCTCTCCGTTTAAGAGAGTTCTCACTGTATGTATGTATATGTACATAGATATATTGGCATAAAAAGGAAAGTTAGCAAACACAAAAAACTCAAAGCCCTGGTTTGAGTTCAGTTAAGTTAAGCTGAGTTGGGGGTTTTATAGATCAATCTTGACTTGGTTTTGCCGTTACTAAAATGTTGTTTGTCCTTGGAGAATGTGGCAAAAACGAAACAGAAAATAAATATTATAATATTGTGCATATGCCAACTGTTTTTGGTGAGACGGTGACGAGCAGGGGGGCGGCTAGAAAAAGGCGGACTCACTATTACTATAATTGTGCCGTTAGGTATTGCGTTGGCGCCGCACCCAAACTTCATTCACTTCCCCTTCCTTCGCCAACAATTTAGTTTTGATGTGTTCGACCCGACCCGTCATATTGTCGTCATCGGGCATTATCTTTTTGCAACAATTCAGTAATAGTTTTATACAATGGTTTTGTTAATTTTTATTTTATTAACTGCTTTTGTCTTTTGTTCTTTACAAGCAATTGTATATATGTATGTATGTATGTACATACATACATATGTACATTACTTATGGGCATATTCACAAAAAGTCTACAACGGTCGACAAATTAAAAGTTCACTATTATTTAAAATTTCAAAAATTTATGAAATTTGAAAGCTTTCCTAAGTTACTATGGGAAGATATCATGCTTGAAAGTTTAAGTTTTGGTTAGATATATGTACATACATATTTTTTTACAGTATCTTTTGTAAACAAATTATAAATAATTTTTGAAAATCATTTAACATAAATACTACTAATTATTGGGAAAAAATCAATCAACTGTATTTTTATTTCTATTCAAAATGTTTTATTTGCTTAGCTGTGCTTATAAATCAGACAATGATTTTCTTTCAGGTAACGTCGCGTAAAATTCCTTAAATCCTTACGATCAGATGTTGTTATTATATTCAGTACCCAAGAAGTATATTTATATTCATACATTCCGATTAAATACAGTTTATGCGGTTGTGGTGTGCAAAACTTTAAATTAAGACACATTTTAAAAACTACGCAGATTGGTTTTATTCAAAATAATGAAGTTATTTATAAAGTCTGCTGAGATTTACATATGTATGTATGTATGTATGTATGTAGATGTATTTGTTTATTTGTACGCTTAGTCCATAGTTCGAAGCCCCAGAGAATGTTCCATCTCCCGCCTGTTTCGCTCGATTAAAGCTCAAGTTTGGCTTCGCATTGGGCTAGCTTCGCTCATGTACGTTCATATTCATTCGTTCCGCTGTCGAAGTTGTTCCAGTTGGTTTCGGTTTTATCTTCGACAAGTTAGGCAGTCCAGTTCCTCTCTCTTGTTCTCTCAGTCTCATTTGGCCAAAACTGATCTTGGCTCGCTGCAAAAAGAAGAAAAGTCAATTCTTTTACAAAGGCAACTAAATAAGCGGGTGTGAAAACATAAAACAACAGTTTTCTCATTGATTGTCAAAATATACGGGCAACAATCAGTACAAATTATACATTTTGTTGTTTGTCATAAATGGTTAAAATTAAATAATCATTTCGGCTAAATGCAACATCAACAGTTATTTACTTCATTAATGGCAAGGTGTTAAATAAGTTTAATTGTGACTAATGATAAGAGTCGGCTTTCAAATTACTATTATTTTTTTTTTAATTTTACGTTGTCTTTTTTTGTTTCATTGTGTTTGAGTTTGTTGATTTCGAAATCTGAAAAATAACAAATGCTAATTAAATTTTTTATTTACTTTTAGCGAAAAAAATTTCAGCAAAATTGAATTTAACCTGTTTTTCTGTTCTGGACTTGAAGAATGAATGGATTGCTGGACTCCAGGTAAAATGTCGTCTCTACAAATTGAAACAAAATGATTTATTTAATATAAAATAAAAAAAAATCTTTTAATATAAGCAAAAATTAATTTCTGAAAAATTATTTGGATATTAATGTATACATATACATATGTATGTGTATTTACATATAGACCGGACAGAGAAAAAAGACGAGTATAAGCTACACTAGGAATCCAATCCATGTATGTATGTTTTTTTTTTAGCAGTAAATTTTGATGTATGTATGTTTGTCAAAGTCGAAAATATATATTTTTAATGGCATTCGTAAATTCTTTATTTTAACTGCTGGTTAACCCCCCAATATTACAAATGAATTTAATTACATTACCATATTTGGTAGGACAACTTCTCGTCCATATGAAATCATCAATGTAATTTAAACGACGGTTCCCGTAGGACTGATATATCCCGTACAACTGAACAATCGTAGACGCTTTCGATGTATCTTTGAAATCTGTCAATTATCTGATCCCAATTATACCCTTCACCCATTAGAGTAAATGGCGCTAGCAAATCGTCGTTTCGACTGGGGTCTACTTTATACCGAGTAGGGGACGCCCCTTTAAACTTCATAATGGTAAACTCTCTCAAAATTGCCATCAATTTGAAATGAAATTGACTCCATATGCCACTACAGTGAACATATGCTAGCTATCTTGTTTATATGTTACCCTTGGATAGGGTACAATGGTATTGTTCAGATGTTTGTAACACATAGAAATATGCGAAAGTCAACATAAAGTATACATATTCCAGATCAGCATGAAAATCCACGTTGATTTAGCCAACTGTCTGTTTCTTCTCAACTTTCACACATTCATTTTAAATCCGTGTGGATAAAACTTGGTCGATAAATAATGTCGGATATATGTATAAGGATATATAAGGTCTTTTTACGTATAAATCCTATTTGTATCTATACATTATTCACCAAGTTGAAATCAGATCGGGTAACTATTCAGAGTATAAATCATAAAGTATATCTTTAATAAAGTCAGTTTATTTCAGATAAATACACAAACATACAGTTAGAACT
Organism: Drosophila emarginata; assembly: GCA_037075365.1. Lineage (NCBI taxonomy): Eukaryota > Metazoa > Arthropoda > Insecta > Diptera > Drosophilidae > Drosophila > Drosophila emarginata. The sequence continues at coordinate 528,308 of JBAMCD010000174.1, forward strand.
CTTAAAGTGAAGAGATTAAATGTATATACATACATACATATGTATATACATGTACAATATTTACAGCAATTCATTTTTGAATTGAGAAAGAACCGCAAGGGTATACAAACTTCGCCACGTCCGAAATGAGCTTCTTTGATATTTTAACTTCTTCTCATATACGTTTTCAGCTTTCATTGAACTACCGGCAATACCATTTATAATGAAGAAATCAAATCAAAGTGGACCAATAGCTGTCTTCAATTGGATTATGTAAAGCTGGATACAATTTCTGGAAATATTCATCAGTTCAACATGCTTAATGTTTTTGCTTTATCATTATGGCACTACCACCACTGTGTGTGCCAGGGGGATGCAAGATGTTGCCACCCTCTTTGAGGCTCCGCAGCTGGTTCCAGCGAGAAGATCAAACCGATTTTCGGAGTATTAACTATAACGATTCCAAGGTTACCCTAAATGCAAGCGATGAAATCCTGCGATAAGTAAACCTCTTCGCAATTGACGACGAAGAGACCCATCAGTATCGATCCTGCACTTAAGTTCTTATAAATTTTAAATGCTTATCAACTTAAATGTAATATTATTTTAAATTTATTGTTAAAATTAGTTGTAATAAACACATTTATCTTATGACTTTAACTGTTACTTTTTATTCAATGAATAACATTGAGCAAAATAACTTAATAAAAACAAGATAAAACAAGGGCTAGTTTTTCGTTCTTTTATGAATCGCGTTAACGGAAGAGGACGTGGTAAAACCAACCAGCGAACCCGATAGTCACCAAGTTCTTAACGTTTATACGGATGGACGGATCTACTCTGCTATTAAATAGATACATTTTCGAGACTTGAATTACCTAACTTAATGGCAAAAATGTTGCTAGAAACTATATTAAAACTATTGTTTTGTTTGTTCAAGAAATACCATCCGTATTAATGGTGTCACATATGTATGTAGGTCAAATATCAGCAAAGAAAATCGTTTTCTCATTTGTTAGACCTTAATTATTTACCTTGATGCTACTCAGACCATACGAGGTAAAATACTACAAAACCCAACTGCACTGAACCGCAACGATCACGATTAAGTCACTCCCGCCGACCCGGGTCGAGTTAAGTAAACTTTGCAGACACTGACCCTGACCCTGAAAATGAAGAACTTTTCTAGACCAACAATTTTGATAAATGCACTAGGGGGAAGTCCGGTTGAAATCAAGGATGACTTGTATAAATATATTCTTTTGGATTAAGGGAAATCCAAGGCGAAAAATGATTAATTAAAAATAAATAAAAATTATTTAATGTAAAGGTATGGCGGTTAAATCATTATTAAGTTATTGCAATATAGAAAAAAGTAAATCACAAAATAAATACAAGTATGTACATACATATGTACATAGACATACATACATACGTATGTACATACATACATATATATATGGATATTAATAATCTGTTTTAAATATAATTTATATAGACATTCTAATTGTATTTTCGCTTTACTGGTTTGCCTTAAAGCTGTTATACTTGTACCTACTTGTACCTTAAACTTTCTCGAAATTGATATCTTTCCATTTCAAAAAAAAAAAAAAAAAAAAACAATTATGATATCGCGCTTTCTGTCATCTGCATATCAAAACAGCAACAAATATTAAACCTGTGCCTTGGTCAGTAATTTCTCGATATTTTTAATTTTATTTAATCAACTTTTTCTAATTAAAAAGATTTTAAATTTATTATAAATACTATATTATTACCATAATGCATATTAGAAGAATAATAGAATAAGAGAAACACAAAATTTTAAGTATTTTATCTTTCGACCCGACCCAGTTCCAGTTGTCACAAAAGAACAGGCAGTGCAATATTGTAAAAGACCTGTGAAACGAACACCAGACGGCGGCAATAAAAGAAATACAGTACTCTGTGGTACTAGCCCATACATACATACTTATGTATAAAGTAAATTGCATTAACATTTAGAGGTCTAAGCTTCGCCCACTTCTTGACTGTTTCAATTCCCTTTGCATGCGTCACACCGCTGTTTCACTTGCCATTTCGTTCCGTTTCAATGCTCGTTTTTATCACAGCTGACAGACCAGCAATATTCACTCAGCGTCATTCGCTTTTTGCAAGGCGCGTTGATCGGTTCAAAAGAGACGGGCAAACGGATTATAAAAAAAATACACAACAATCTATTCAGCGTCACGCCACTTGGCACGTGCTGCCAATTCGTTTTGTTTATTAAAATGATTTTCGTGTGTGGTATAACATTTTTATTAATTTTTTTTTTTTTGGTTTTGTTTTAAAAAAGAATTTGGAAAAATTTCGCAAAACTTCATGAGTGATGGGTATGCATATTGAATATGGTTAAGTGCACGGAAAAAAGGGAGTAGCCGGACACCAAATTTGGTCAATTTGTATGTGCAGTGCAATCATTTGATATTGGATGTCGTTCGCTGGATGGTGTTGGATGTGAAAGTGTTTCAAAATCAAAGGTACATATATACTTATACTTAATCTGATTACGTGTTATTTAAAAAATATTTCTTATTTATAAATATACCGCATAAGGTATTACCCTTTTTTTTGTTTCTTTACTTATGTATCTGTGATATTCAAACAATTAATATAATTTCAAAAAAATATAAAATGAAGCTCCACCGGGATTAAAATATATCCTTTGAATAAAGAACTTAAACTATTTTTTCGCTAAATAATCTTAAATGAATGATATTTTTAGAAAACGTAGAGTGGAAAATATTTTAGGATTATTTTGAAATATACTTTCTGTTAGTTTACTTTCGTATTTTTCCCCCTTCTCCGCCTGACTATTTACCTCTCTCATTTGGTTTGTCGCTTAACATTGCATTGGCAGCTTTCTTGCATAATAAACAAGATCAGCACACAATGTGCAACATTAGGCCAATGTTGGTACGTGGACAGCAACAACGGGGCGCTAAACTGCTACAAAAATGAAAAAAAAAAACTGGAGACCCACAACAACAACAACCGAAAAAAATAACAAAAACTACATTCAATGGCTTGGCTACTTTTGCTCCCATTTCCAAACGCGCACAGCGTAATGCAAAGGCACTATGCTAACTGTATAGCACTTGGTTTTCTATACATATATAAATACATACATATATAAACATAGAGGGGCTAAAATGCTCAAGCCCCTTGTGCTACCTGGCTATCTTGGCTCCCTGACTTAAAACTTTACTTTAAGTGCGGCGCATGTCGCCGTTACTGGTACCTGTAGCGACCCATACATACAATTATAAGAAACCAAAATCGCAGACTGCAAAGGTTTTTTAACTGTGTCGCCTTAGTCTCCAAAAAGTTGCTCCATTTTCAAGCGAAAACAACCAACAGACGTCCGTCCATTCAAATTAAATTCGCTGCATTTTGGTAATGGAAAGCAACAGAAAGCCAAAATTTTATTTTCGATAAATCGTCATCGATTGATGGAAAAACCGAATAACAAAAGAGAGAGAAAAGGATAAAAACCCTTAAAAGTTTATTTCATTTTAAATAAATATTGAAACGGTGTTCTGTTTAATCCATTGAGAAATCCGCCCCCCGCAAACTGTGCACATTTTGCTACTTCTTGAACATACATATGTACATATATACATACATACATTCAAAAGTCTGCACTTACATACATACATACATACATACATACATAGATGCAAGACGCGTGGCACGAGTCGTCGCGCTATTGCTGAACAAAACAAAAAAAAATACCGTAATTGCCAAACTAGCGAGTGTGTGCGAAAGAGAAGGAAAGAGACCTCACAAAGTATAGCACAGAAAGACACAAAAAAGAAGGAAAACAAAAAAGGAAAAGCTTCATCCAACGGCTAGTGGCGAGTTCGTGCCCAACGATCTTTCTGTATTTTTGCATGTTGCAAGACACAAACTTGTGGCAATCTTAAGTTTTACACTTCTTGATAAACAGTATACATAGTTGTTTCCTTTCATTGAGGGTAGCCTGCACTTCGCCCACGTTGTGTGTGTGTGAGTGAGTGAGTGAGTGCGTGAGCCCTACTCTATCAAAGTGCCGCCACCACAGTGTCATGAAAACAAACCGATGATGTCTACCTGATTGGGCAACTGCAATAGGACAGTGGATCAAATCTTTCACGATCTATAACAATTGCATTACCATAAATATTTCAAATTCTAATTAAAAAAAATGAAATTTCTCGCTTAAATCATTCAATCGTCCTTACGATTAATACTAATTAATGTTTAATTGCTAAACATAAACCTTTAACTGATTGGGAAAGGGATACTCTAAAATTTAGAGTCTAAATCTATAAACGAAAATTTAAATACTAAAGTTTATTTTAAAAATCCATTTATTTAGTTTATGGTAAATCTTAATTAAACACATTTGGGTAATAAAGTTTTTAACACACAGTCAAGTAAGTGCCAAAAAAAACTTGGTAATAACTTTTTGATATGGCAATGTTTACAATTGGCACCCCGCCTTTCTGTTCTATTATTGTTCTTCGGTTTGACAAAAATATTATTTATATTGATTGGAATAAAAACATAAATTGTAAAGGGTATACAAAGTTCGGTACAATCGATATATCCCCTCCCTGCAGTTATAAAGCGAATATAACCGATGAATCATATGAGAATATCAATCAAATGAAAAAAATTAAATCTAGAGCAGCAAATGCAACGCCCACTGGGTGAGGCCAGCATGCATATAAAATGCACATATGTATGTACATACATACATACATACATACATATTTGTATGTAAATGGATATATGTATATATATACATATATATAAAGTCAGCCAAAAGTATTATTAAGTGTGACAAGTGTAAAAATTGTAATTCTTCAATGTGGTATGCAAATGTTCATTTTGCTGACTTAAAAAATACTTTTATATAGATATAAATTATACATACATATATACATGCACACTTACATAAATACATACATACATACATATGTGTAAATTACTGTATTATATGTAACAATGTCTGAATACCCATTACTATATCCACCTACAAAATGATCTTATGCAAACGATCAGCAAATAACAGCTAGAAATATATATATGTATATAAATATATACATATCTTTATATACATGACATAGTTAGATTTTTAATTAAATTAATTTCATTTGTGGACGATGACAATAGTAACAGCAGTCAATGGCAATGTTCAAGGTGCAATGTCAAGACCTCCCGCCACAAAAAAAAAAACACAAAATAGTCCCCTCTACTTAAGGGGGGATAGAAGTGAAATGAAAGGGTTATCTCTCACTCACTTTTGTGTGTTTGCTGCAATATGCCAATTTTAGTATTGGCTCCTCTTTCCCCTCTTACACATTTTTGCAACTTGCCGAATATTATGTATTTACTCGTATTTACTTTCAAAGAATTGGTATGGATATGCTCTATTTGGTCTTCGGTGGTGCAAATGTTGCTGGTGCTTGGTTAAAGCAAAGTATTACTAGTTTTTTTTTTTTTTTTTGGTATTTGTTTAACATTGATTTGGCCCATTGCGTTTACATTGAGTTGCTATCGACAGGAGAAAAAATAACCACTGTTCGAATTAATCGATATTTTAGAAAATTCATTTTCTATTTTGGCATCTGTGACAGACATACTGTATACATATACTATACGTAGATCTCATAGATGCGATGTGTTCAAGGATATAAATTATATTTTTTTGATCATAAGGAGCAGGAGGAAGGTAAGTTAAGGGAACCATGTCCACTCAGGTGATCAGTGAAATATAAATATAAAAACTTTGTTGAGTGGGCAGAAATCGACTAATTTTTTTCCACTCAATATGAGAAACAATTATTGTACATCTATAAAATAAAAGTTGCCCATCCGTAGGAACACATAGATCTTAAAAACTAAACTGAAAGTCATATAAGTTGGCCCTTTTATTGGTAGAGGGTATACTCATGTCGGTTTGTTATTAAATAAATTAAATGAGGATAAATTTTTTTTGTTTGTAATAACCAAACAAAATATTATAGTTGAACTTTAATTTAAAATATTGTATATCTTTTATTTCAAAATTTTACATAATTTTTGCTTGCTTTTTTTTTCAAATTTTATTAAGTTGTCTTTAAAAATTATTTTCAATACTTATTAAATGGAACTGCAAATTAAAAGAACCTTTGGCGTGTTCATGGATATCGTCGTCGAATTCTACTGTCTTGAAACAGTCTATTTCATTGGCCAAATAGAAATTCGGAGACAACTTGTAGTGTTCCCACTTCAAGTTTTCACTGTATGCCTTTTATTGAGTTGAAGACGCTTCCTTTGGGGTGATAGAAATAATTTTATTCCTTCATTAAGGGTATTTTAAAAATCATTTGTATCTCATAAGCAAAATCAAAATCTGAGAACTCTTGTGTGTTTCCCGTTGCTTGATTTTGCTTTCACTTTCAAATTTGGGCTTTTGATTTTGATCTGGCCATTGCCGGCTTGGCTGATTGGCAATCGCTTTGTGAGTGGCCAGTTGACGCTTCTGTGAACCGAATTGACCTAATGCTATTCCAGTTGTACCTCCAGCTTCACGCTCCGCTCTTGTAGATAATTCATTGATAAGATATTTCCTTTTTGTTTTGTATTTCAATTTCGAGTTGAAAGCGCAAATGGCGCAATGACATTTAAATTGGCTACGAATTTTTTTTTGTTGTTTTGCTTGCAGCCCGTCGCCATACACCACAACATCGTGCTCTCCATTGTTGTTTGTTTGTACGAAAACTAAGGTAAAGTAAAGTAAAATTCCATCCCCCTGCTGCGGCGCCTACCCCGCCGCTTTGCTCTCACCTTACGCTAAACCCACCCAAAGCCAAGTTGATTTGACAAAATGAAATGCTCTAAAATCAAAATAAATTTTTTCCCCTTTGTTTTTTGGCTTGATTACTTTAAATTTGTTGTTAGCTGTGGTAGCAAAGCAGGGATGGGGGTTAATGGGGGACACTGCGGCGGCCTATAACAATCATAAACGAGCAACAGAAAATTATGACTTTTGATCTAATTATGGTTTTAACTTGGATCGAGTCAACCTTGGCACCGTTAAAGTTACTTTTGCTCTTGTTAATGTTTTTATTACTATTGCTGTTGTTGTGGTTGTTGCTGTTGCCAAGGATCTTCTCTCCAAAAGCCCCAATGTCATATCTAAAGTTGGGTCGGCTCCTTTTTTATATAGAAAGGTACAAATTATTTTTGGGATTTTTTCTTACAGATGAGAAATGCCAAAAGGTGATTGACCCACTAATATCTATATATATCTGACTCTCTGAATAATATAATTTTGTTACTTAACTTATAGCCGCAAAAAAAGATAGAAATATTTATTTGGCAGACTTGGTAATTATTTACTTGATAATTTGTTGTATTACTGGACGTTGCATTTGTTGCTTTCATTTTGTTGCACGAACAATTAGAAAAAAAAAGTAAAAGTTAATTTTTAGTGAGTATTTTATTTTTTTATTGTTGTTTTTGCTCTTTATTTTTGCGCAATTTTAATGCCGCCAATACGAAAGACTTAAGAAACAAACTTTACAAATTTTTTTCCAATATTTTTATTTTCATACCCTTGCCAATGAGGTATATCCATTTATGTCAAAAGTTCGGAACGAATCATATAAATTCATGATCAGCATTAAACAGTTCTCTTGCTGGTAGTGGTCTTTTTTGCTACACAATATATTGGATATAAACCGCCTAAATTATATAGTTAACCTCAAACCTATCAACGAAAAGAGAGATTAAGAAATTTGCTATTTATGTGTTTGGTGTAAATATATACATATATCTCTACCAAGTATTTTCAGAATCGAGAAACTCTCATAAACACTATCGACCAGAGAAAAAATATTTGGGATATAAAAATAGTTTCTTAGGCTTCTAAATAATTTATATACTTTTTAATGATTTTGCCAAATTTCATAAAAAATCGGTTGTGTATATCATACATACATATGTATATCTAAAATATGTAATACCACTATACGTAGCCAATAATCAATAAAAATATATTTTATTATCTATGAAAATATGTTTTTATAATTACTATTATAATTATTTTCAAAGTGTGTAACAAAGTTGACAAAGATAGATTAGTTGCATTATCAATGGTTTATTTTTAATGCATATGAATATGTACATATATACAAACATACATACATATGTTGACATAATGGTAGATTCGAGTGTACTTGTTTGGCTGTCGAATTCGTTGAACTCATTAGGCCAATTGAATTGAATTGAATTGTTTTTTTTTTTATTTTTATTGCATTTTTACCTAACCGAAACTAGTCTTGATAGTGTTGTTAAGGTCGTTTTTCCTACATATGTACATACGTATGTATGTATCTATATGTGGCAAGTACATGAACTACCAAGCCTACACTCTAATCTTTTGTATACACAGTTTAAAAAAAAAAAAAGAGACACAAAAATTAATTACTTCCCTTTCCTAGAATTTGCATGAGTGCTTTCGGTTCTTGTTTTGGAGTTTTCATATGTCTGTTGTCTTTTAATTAAACCTCAATTATGGTTGCCCCTTTGGGCACTTCTCGGAAAATCTGTGCCCCATTCCGTCCGCTCATAACGGGTTTCACCTATGCACCATGCATACAAGTTTATTAATCTAAAAGACATGTTTGTCTTAGTGTCCAATCAATTCAATTCAAAAAAAAGAAAAACATATCGGAAACTCGGTGGTTTTACTACACCAAAATTTACATGCTCTTTTGTCAGTTTCAAATAAATAAAACTTTTCTCAAACTTTTTAAATCAGTCGTCTCAAAGGAAAAAAAAAACACAACCTAAGACACCATTAACAATATTTAACTAAATAATCTACCAACAAGCAATCAACAAGAAATAAAAATAAAAAAATTTTCATCGACTGGAACTTATTTATTGAACAATTTTAAAAGCTATAAATGAAAAATTAAGAATTGATAATTGAAATAATAGTTTCTAGAAAATATATATTATTAAATATTACTGAGATATAGAGACATTACTTGATTATTCTTATATTAATTATTATTCTTATATTAATAGTTTTGGAAATTATATTTTATTTGATATTTTATACTTTTAAAGTGTATTCGAACGAATTCTTAATTTAAAATTTAATTTCGGTATATATATACATATTTTATAATATTCTAAAAACATGTTAATTATATCGTTTTCATTACTAAGTGTCTACTCTGTACTTAACGCATTTAATTGTAATTATAATTTGTCTGACAAACTAAAACTGAGCTTCAATTAAGTCTTAAGTTGCCACAATAATTACAATGTGAACCACTTTACACGACCATAAAAAGAGATTCATGAGAGTTAGCCCCCCGAGATAACTAAATGGTGATGAATGGGGCTGCATGTGGAGACGAAATTGTGCAAAGGCCAACAAAAAGTGGATACCAAAAAAAAAAAAAAAAAAAAAAACACGGCAATCGTAACAAATTTGTAGATGGGATATAATTAAAGTCAGCATTTTGGTATTCCAAATCGAATTCAATTAACATTTATGATCTTGTTGTACTCTTTCAATACACTCAATTCATTGTGCACAGGAAGCGCATAAATTGAATTGCAATTGCATATTCTGAAGAATTGAGAGCAAATTACATACAAAATCGATCGGTCGATTACAAATTGCTAAACTCATAGAAGAGAACTCAAAACTGAAAAGCCAAATGGCAAGATCTTATCGATTGACAAGATACAATATATATACATATATATCCAGAGACAGACAAGTTACGCGATTGAACGACGGGGCATCTAGTGGAGATTTGTCATGTCAAATCAAACGCTCGTCACGATTTTTGGCTAATATTATCTTATATTGAATTGCCTTTTTTTTTGCTGTCTGATTTTTATGTTGAATTTTGTATATATGTACATACATATATCCACAGAAATGGATACGGAAGCTAAACAAAAAAAAAGAAAATGGTTTAAAAGCATTCTTAAAAGTTCATTAATTTGACAAATTTTACGTTGATTTGTTAGAATTTAAACAATTAAGTTTTTATTATGATGAGTTTTTTTTTAAAACGTTCATTTCTTTGGTAATATAAAATGAATTTACCGTGCTGATCAGGAATATATATGCATACATATGTATGTACATACATATATAAAATATCGTATTCTAGATTGAATAATAGATTTGTTTAAGTACCTTGACAACTGAATTAGAATCGGTCTTCGTCTAATTAATGACTGTTTAGCTATCGTACTAATATGATTCGTATCGCTCAAAAGATGCAATTCGCTAGGGTATATTGATGTCGTTATTGCTAAAGTAAGGCCTTTTTTTCGATTGCATTTGATATGATGCGAAATCACTTCATTTCAAACAGGGGCAACAATAACAATAACAACAACAACATCTGTGCCACTTCGCTATGTGGCACTATAATTTGTGTGGTATGTGTGATCATTCGGAGCACCGCCTGCAACATTAATTATCATATTTTTCTCGACTTGTCAATAGTAGATGCCTTTGTCAACAGTTGTTTTTGTTATAAGAAGTCACTAGTCACACGAATGCGCAACATAGCGAACAACACAATTGATACGAACAGCAACTATTTGAAATATTCGTTGTGTGTGTCTTCTGCATTTGCATTAAATGTAAGCCAAATGGCTAAATGGCCAAATAGTCGCTTACCATATAGTAAAACTGACACAGATTCGTATAAACAAATCCAGAGTTACACAAATCCGAAAGCAATAACAAATAAAATACAAGGGGCGATTAAAAGACATAAGTTAGCTCTTCGTAATCATTTGTTTAGTTCAATTTTAATTCCCACGAGTGACAAAATAATAAACCTTCTCATAAAGAGTTAATCCGGGTCAATGGGAAACAAATAGATCTTACATCAATTTCGATATAATGGCTAAACTATACTTGCCATAGCGTTAGTCTAAAATCTTTAAAGCTTCCGGATATTCCGGGATTTACCCCGTCTGATTACTGTCAATTGTGAGATAACACATTAAATTAAATATTTTGTTTCGTGTTTGAGATGCTGAAGCAACATAGTTGGCGATATTTAGTCAACGCTTTCCTCGTTCGAAAACTTCCTGTACGCTCTTTAGAGTTCCTTTCCGGTTTAAATAACTCTTAGTTTTTGCTAGTACTGCCCAGAAGTATCATATGTTCGATCATATGTTTGTCTAGACGAACCGATGGCTCTTTAATATATGATCCGAAAAGATCTATAACTTGTAAATTCCAGGAGTCTTTTTTATGGGTTTCCCTTAAAGTTTTCCATTTCCAACTTTTTCATTTAGCCCAAATTAGGGCCGATCAGATCGGATATTCTTTATAGAAACTATCAGCATAACATTAAGATTTTTTATAAATTTTTTAATTCTTCATTTAAGCAAAAGAAAACTATATTATATACTATATTATATAGCTCCCTTGGGAAAATTCTAAATAAAATTCTTAAGAAGTTAAATGAAACAACTTCTGATATTATCGAAAATAGAAACAAATAAATGGGAGTTTTTTTTTTAAGAAACAGAAAAAGGGTGGGGAAAGGTGAAAGATTAATGTGAGCGATCAAAGAAGAATACAGAGAAATACCTAAAGATATGACTAGAAAGAGAATAGTGTTTTTCGATTTAATCGCCAAGAGATGTAAGAGTATATAAATTTCGACATGGCGCAAGATATTTTTTCAGTTAAATGAACTTTGCGGCTGAGCGCATTTTGGCCAAAACCAAAAAAAAAAAAAAAAAAACCCAAGAAAAACTTAATCACGAAATGCATAATGATCAAACGTAAAAACGAATCTATTAATGACGACGATGATGAAGCGCGTGCCATGGCGCCATTTAGTGAACACTGTACAGAACCGAGCCGAATCAAATCCCAACGAGTTGGTCGGTACGCCTTCTGTTGTGCCGAAGATTGTATACCCTTCCAGACACTCCTTTTGACACTATACACAAAAAAGGCTACTATCGTTCATAGTTCTATTAGATTCGGTAAAATAATAATTGATTAAGGAGTTTAGTTTTGGATAGAACTGACTGTTTAACTGCCGATTGTATGCAACTGCAATCTGAATGCGACTTCAATGCAATTGCCAGCCATTCACTTTGTGATTTCTCGTGCAATGTCAGAGCAAATGCATTTATTGCTGTGTCAAGGGGGAACGGGGGGTGATGAACGAGACATGAAAATAATTTTTCGTTTTGTATTTTTACCTGAATTTGTGGGCATGGTGAAAGATGCGATTGCACTTTTAAGAGGTATGGTTAAGAAGTTGTGTCTTTTCCTTATTGCTCCTCTCTCGTGTCCCTTTTTAGATCATATTGTATATCTCAATTAAAAATGCGTAACTCAAAAAACTGATAAAGAATATATATATATACATATGTACATATGTATATACTAGATAAGAAATAATTTTTAAAGAATAGATACTGTAATGGACTTATGTACTCTTGTAATTCTTTCACTATTCTGGCCATGTTGTCTCTGCCAAACCATTAACTCTAACACAAAGTATTTATTATCTAGTATGAAAGTAAGCATACCGAATTTAAAGATACCCTGTTCCAGGTAGAGGCGTAACCTGAATCCATGCGAAACCCAAAAGCCTTTCAATTTGTAGCTAAATTTTAGCCAAAATCAATTTCAGCCGGTGTAATAGCAATTATAATTTAATTTGTTGAGCCTGGTTTATAGTGTCACAATTGTATTCAATATACCCACATCGGGTATAGGGTATATTTAAACACAAAGCGGAAGCCGTGCCCAAAAGAACCAACCCGTTAATTATGGCTAATAAATATTAGCTGCCAAAAGTGCAATAAACCAAGTTAACAACAACCAAGCGACAATCACCAATTGTAGAAGGAGACAGAAGGCGGTGACCGAGTAACGTCGTATGTCTGAGTCTTGTGTTTTTTTTTTTACCAGTCTGGATCTGGTTCTGAATCTTGGAGATTGGCCGTATTTCTTGACAATTAATGCGACCGGACACAGTGTCTGCTGTATCACGCAAACTAATCTCAGGCACGCACACTGACACCAAGCACTGTGGCGAATGTGATCGGAAAGTTTTGATTCGTAATTCATATATATAAATATTAATATACACTTGGTTCCGACATAGATCAATTAAGATTTTGTTAGAAAATTTAATTTATGTAATTCCTTTTATTTATGTAATTCCTAAATATGAAGTTTCCGGAATTATATTATATTTTTGAAAATTCTTCATTTGACGGTATGTGAAATATTTTCAAAAGTCAAATTTGTTTTACATCGAGAGGGTCTATTAGACGGAACGATCAGTTCATGTTGTATATAGTTTTATTTACACTTCATTTATTCTGCTATATTGATTTTAATAAAACATTCAATTAAAATGCAGTGCTCAAACAAACTTAGTTTTTGCTTATGATTTCAGTTTATTTTTTCTTTTTTAGACTCATGTTTATTTATCGGGCAAATGCAACAAATTTATATCGATTAGAAACCCAACACCAACTATTAGAGGTTTAAGCGACAATTTATGAAGTCAGATTTCGTAATAATGTTAGTTAATAATCATTTTTCATGCAGGTAGAACAGAATTTTTTTTGTACCTGGCTATTTACTTGAATATTAAGCTTGAAATTGAATTTAATTAAAGTTGATTATTTGAACAGAATTATTAATTTATGTTAATTAGAGGTGTCCACCGAGGCCTACATAAATATGCGGTGGACACCACAATCCCCATTTATGTGACATACGAGGGTTGATTCAAAAGAGTCTGAAAGAACAAAATAAATACTTGAAGCCAGATCTGGAGGGAGGGGTTCTGAATTAATATTATTATTAAGTATTTCATTTGGAAAATTGATTACTTTTGTGCCGCCACTCGGAATCCAGTACTCTGTGTGTGTGCGTTAATGATTATTGGAAGCTGGCGATATGTCTTCTCCCTCTCTCCTTGCCACTTACCAAGTAAATTGTAGTTAATGCCAAGCCATATTTCAATGGAGGCGCCTTATAACCAAACAACTTTGTTAACAGCTTGTTGATACTGCGTGGACTTGGCAAAGGAGGGCGGAGAAGTGGGATAGATTATACTTATTTTTTTTTTATAGAGAGGCAATTGCGCTATCACTTACAAGTGTTGAAGTCATAAATCTTTAAATCGATTTTTCTAGGAGAGTCAACATCAAAACAGAGCCCATAACCTGTTACAATTATGCGATCTAGCTAATTGGGGCGTGGCTAGAAGGCAGTATAACAAAAGACTAAGAACCTTAGGACTAATTTACTATTTTGTATTAGTCGTGGTCTAAAGGCAAAAGGACAATGCGGGAGGCATTTTAATATATGCTCAAGATAAAACTGATCAAGTCAAAGGGAAATGACCTCCAATTTCCAGTATATCCTGAAACCTAAAATAAATGTGGAATACCCAACAAAAACTTACAAAAATATATGGCCGAAATGTGAAGCTTGTGGAAACTTTCACAAAACGATCTCTTAACTAATATATCTCACAGGGTCACTGCCAAGGAAGCTCCATTTAAAGGACTTCTCCGTAAGTTATAACAGCACTCCGTATAACATATCAGAAGCGTGCTTTTCCGATATCCAAATTTTCGCTTGATCTCGGTAAAAAAAGTATTAATTGAAAGTCAAAAAAGTAGTGTTGTTCCATTAAATCGATGCTTTTATAGATCAACTGGCATTATAATGGATAAGAATGATTCCTCTTCATGGTTAGTTCCACTTATTTAACCAATGACGGTGGATTTATGATTTATTGTTTACCAAACCTGTTGGATTTGAAGTGAACCGTTTGATGGATAGTTTAACTTGATGCACCTCTCTTTAATTGTTTTGTGTTATTTTAACATCAATACATGTAATCCTTTTATTAATTAGTCAATATTCATGACAATACTCAAGGATTTTTGTGTCTGACATTATTATTTGCCACGATTCTAGTACAGTTGCCGATTTTAGACGACCTTCACGGGAATCGTAAATGAGCAAGCTAAAACTACGAATAAGTTCATAAGAATTCATAATTGATTTGTTTGATGATTAAAGGAAGTTAACCTTTAAAAATTTTGTTATCAACTACTTAACTTAAATTTTTTTAAATTGTCAAAAATATTGAGACGAACGCTTTGAACTCACTTAAAAGTTCGAAACTGCTAGGTAAATCTCGTAAATTAATTTAGTGTACTTATTTGTAATATACTATATGAACAATAGAAACAAATATTAAAAAATTATATATTTTACAGATGCTCTACATTTATCTTTTGTATCACATGATCAAAGTGAAATTCAACTACATTCAAAAAAGAGTACAAGTGCTTCTCAGCATTTTCTCTCGTACCTTTTCACTTTGGTGTGTTTAATAGTCATAGTAACTAAGTTAGTAGGTGCTCCAAATGACAAAAACTAACCAACATACATACATCCACATACACATACACATACATATATGTATATATGTTTATGGTGTTCACAGTGTCTTTTACAACAACGCCCACTTACCTTGTATACTTTTGTAGTGTTGGAAGGCGCGAAAGTGTCAGTAGCTCACACAATAAATATATGTATATAGTCATATGTTTATACACACACATACATATACATATGTACATCGTCAGCAACAAAAGAAAAAGCCAACTTCTTTTATTGACTTTTACACTTGACTGTCTACTTTTTTTTAGCCCTGAGATGTAAGTAAACTAAATTTGGGTTTAAGTAAAAGTGCAAAAGTTTAGTTATTCAAGAAATTAAACCAAATTCAAGAAAATAAAAAAAATTATTCACTTATTTCACCACAGCGCACCAAACGGTCAACGTCCCGCTTACTCCTAACTGTTATCCAATCCTGACTTAAACTGATTTCGGTCAACCGATTCTTAAAAAATGTCACACCACTAATAAATCATATGGTAAATCTTCATTTAAAAAACGCAAATAAATTTCAGATAATTTTATATCTCCTTTAAATCACATACCACTTAATACGAATGCCTCGATTTTGGGTATAAATCTGAGACTTAATTTTTTTATAAATTTGCTTATATGCAATTTTAAAAAATGATAAATTCAATTTTTTCCATAATCATTTTATGAGATTCAGAAATCATTTAGCTGCTGATCATTATAATGAGAAAGATGTGCCGAAGTTTGTATACCCTTGCAAACTATCATTGACAATTATATGTAATATACCAGAATTATTAGGATTCATTAAGAGTTATAAGTGTCATAATTAAACCTAAATCAAACTAATATTTTTTATGCTAAAAATATTTCTTAGTCTTATTGTTCCTATGGTAGCTATAGTTAACCGATTCCCCTGAAACTCAATAGATAATATATCTTTTATACCAGAGTTACAATTATAAAATTTCCTGATAGTCGCTTTTATTTTTATTGATCTATAACTTTATTCTTGACCCATCATATCTGTAATATATTCCTGATTTCCCTCAAATTTAGGAGAATTATTTAAAAGTATATAAGACTGGAGAAAAAAAAGTTTCTAATATCAAAATTTTGTTTGCACCAATCGTTCCTATTGGAGCTCTATGATACAGTCAATCCATTTTGATACAAATTGCTGGATATGTTAAATTAATAAACTCTATTTCGACCGATCATTTTTTTTTTCGGGATGATCCGATCAAGATGATTCAGAGATATACAACGAATGCAGTAAAAGAAAGCTGTAAGAGTCTCGGAGGAGATCGTGTTGATCCAGAACATATGAACGATCGGACATGGCTATATAAACTCATTTATTCGTGCTGATTAGGAATCACGTGACACTTAGGAAGTTTATGGATGATCCTTTTGGGGCCTCTTTTATTTATAGTCTTCAACATTAATCGAGTTGGTATAATGGCACTTAAATTGAATCTATTCTTGGAGTAGAATTATATATATACATATATACTAAACGAATACTAAGTATGTAAAATCTTATATAACGAAACGCAATGTTATTTTTAGTTTTCAATTAATATTTTTGAAAATTTATTAAAGTATTGTTTCGGTATTGCTTTCTATTCAATTAGACCAAAGTTTCAGGTGTTAATAAAGGGTATTTCAAAGTCGATGTCCAAATTTGTATTCACAATTCATTTTGTATACCTTTTTTTTTCTGTTACAACAATTTGTTAAGCGTCGCCTGTGTGACCTTGAGACAGTTATTTCAATTGAATCTTTTGTTTGTATCAAAATACAAATGTAGACCAATATCCACATGAAGGTGATGCCGATGGGCACACTGAGAGATACGCAGTTTGATAGGTTTAAATATAGGGGGGAGGTGGGGAGGTAAGGAGGAGGCCCAATAGATTTTATTGTCGAATCATGTCGATGCCCATGTCTAAATGCCTTGCCTGAGTGTGTGTGTGAATGTGAATGGACATACATACATACATATGCACATAAGTGTGCCCACATCGACAGCTCAATTATGCATTTAAACCACTGAATGTGGACGGCAAAAATCAAAGACTAGAGGAGCAGTAGCAACAGACATTACCTTTGCCTGTCGATAATTAAACAATAAGATAAAAATTAATGAGCAGAAAACGGAAAAGTATGTATGTATGTACATATGTACATATATACGAGACGACGACGGGGACGGGAACGACGGACGGGAATGGCGAATGGGGAAGGGGAACGGAATAGGGAACTGGTGATCATTGCTGTCTCTCAATGAATGAATCGCCAATAAGTGCAGCACGAATCAAATAAACGTGAAGTGGCATCCACATCACAAACAGCTGCATTTTTTTTTTTGGGTACCAGATCGGACCGGACCGGAACTTGTAAATCAAGTGCTTCTTGTTTTTGTTGCCGCTTCCAATCATCATTATGGTCTTTATTATATATTGTCGGTCGTCATCATCATCATCATCTCATCATCATCATTGTTGTTGTTGTGATTATCGCAATAGGTTCAACACCTATCGCTGCACCATAAACTGGTTTTGGGTTTTTATTATTTGTATTCGATTTGAATCGATATTGTTTGCAATAAAACAAATTGAACGCTAGTTTATAAAATCTCTAAAAAAAAAAAACACAAATAAATTTAAATTTAAGCAAGTTTAATTGAGGAATCGTAAAAGCAAACACAATGTTCGTGCCACACGTATCGAAATTGAACAGTTTGCGGTGTCTAAACTCTGTTGCAATTTGCCACATCATGTGGGCCTATAAAAACATATAAAAGTTGCAAAATAATTCAGTGTTTTTTTTTTTGTTTTGTTTTTTTTTTTATGTTTTTCTGTCTTTTCTTTTTCTCTCTCTCTTCTCAATTTCAAGTCCCAAGACTCTTATATGATATCCGGTTTCCTGTTCTTAATTGTTAAAACATTTTCATTCAATATTGTGTGCTAGCGGAATATAAACAGGTGTTTTAAATGTTAGAGAATATTGATGATGATGTCCTGATTTACGGTATCTCGAATATTCTCTGTTTCATTTGTATACCTTTTTCTACTTCTTTTGTATCTTTTCGAGTCCTGTATTGCCCAATGGGTGTAGGGTAGAAAAACTTCGTCTTCTAAATGGTAGATACCAAAATATGTATGTATATATATATTTACTGCCATGCCATGTGAACTTAAGTTATTGGCAAGCATAGACTTGCCAAAGCAAACTGTTGACCAACATTCGACTAATTAACACATTGCCTACACTCGGTATATATGGGTCAGCTAATGCTCACGTCTACACCATAGCACATAAGTACATATCTGTACTAGATACTGTATATATCGATGCATATATACATATCTTATGTACATACATATATAGTTCACTTAACGCCCGTTGGCCACAATTGCGCTGATGGCTAATGTAATTTTGATGTACTGGGGTAAATAGGTAGAAAATATGTAAGTTTGTGTTGCAATAACCTCTCAAACAAAATGTCTAATGCGAATGTGTATGGCAGATGTTATATCTAAGAGTTTTGTGACATTCTCCAGCCGTTTGTCCAAAAAAAAGAAAAAAAATGTTAAATTTCCTGTTCGATAAATTTGGACTTGAGCCTTGGCTTCCGCCTTTCGCCTGTGACTGGGGATAAAATTTTAAAGAATTGCAAATCGCATACAACAACTGCCATTACGAATAGACATTATACTATTAATTTAACGCTCATTAAAAATTTAATTGCCATTAATTATTTCTTGTTCTGTGTTCTATTTCAATGGTATAAAATTGCTGTTAATTACAGCTGACATTGTCGTCTTTGTCTTTGTCCTAACTCTCAAGTATTTCGGTTTCCGCTTCAACGGTTCAAATAATTAAACAATAAGTAGGCAACTTTGATTTGTCTTACTAACATTAAGTATATGAGTGTAATATATTGCATGTATATTTTTAATATTATTTTCCTGTTACATATTTTTTAGTCTTTGTACTTTATTTCTTTCTTTTAGATTCGACTGATTAATTTTGCTGCGTCATGATGCTGTCGGAAGTGTGTCCGAAAACAGCAATAACGCAACTAAACCAACAACCAGGGCAACTCCCATCAACTAGTTAAACCTTCAAAAACAATTAAAAAAACAAAAACAAAAAAAAAAAAACAACATAAGAAAAACTAGCAAAAGCATTAACTAGAACCTAAACTAGATCAACACTCATAACTCGTTACGGTTCTTTGCAAAATTTGTTCACACCAAACTAAATAAAAACAAAACAAAAAAAAAAACCAAGAACTAAAACCAACAAGAGGAGAAATAACAAATTTTTTTGAGAAATAAAAAACATTCTGTGATATCTTAAGATCCAAAGGTAGGTTGCACAAAAAAATTTTTAAATGCCAAAACTAATGAAAATATTTAAATGGTTAGCCCTTCCGAAAAGTGGTTTCGTAACTGTATAATGCTCTGAAATTTAATTGAATTTAAATTTTGACCGACAGTTCCCAGTGGATCATTTGTTTAGAAAGTAAATAAATAATAAATGATTCATATTGATATTTCATATCGCTAAAGAAAGTTCATTCGAAAATATCACGAAGGATGGAATGTATTTTTCATATGCGACAATATAACTCTAGAATTATTAAATTGCCAGTCAGTTTTTCGCCAAGGAAGTATTCAGAGAAGATATCACCATACAGTGGCTCAAAAAGAAAAACAGAGATTTCGTCTGGTCTATCAGATGCCTCGTGACTCTCGATTAGTTTTTTGATCTGCCCTTTTTCGGCGTGAGTAGATTGTGTCTATGGGTACGTTTTCTCCACATTTAGTACGTATATATAAATATCTTTAAAGAAGTCCTTTCAAATTTTATAAATAGTTTACTACTCACTTTTAAAAGGGGAAAGAACTCTTCCATTTGGGGACTATGGATGGATAATGCATATTGTTCTGCATTCTATTCGATTCACTGACACTTTGTACCACTCCACAACATTTCGGGGTAAAAGTATACTGTAACGACTTGCAGACCATTTATAGAGGGTTCTATGGAATAGAGTTAGGATAATAGGTTGATAGTCTCTTATTTTTGGAAGGAGCTTTAGCTCAGCTCCTGCTCTATCCTCGACCTTCTGTAGCAACTGAAAATAAGTTCTATCCCAGCCTAGCTTCTTTCCAAAGTCTCGAGTTACTCCAATAATCAATTCCACAGTTGACTTTCTACGGAAGGTCTCCCCAGCGTTTGATACGAGTAGCTACCGCCAGGTATCCCGTAATTTTTTAATTTTTTTTTAGATCTCACTCTTGCAAGAGTTTTGTGTCTGGAAACGTTCCTTAGCTAGACACTGGAATTTCCTAGGTCAAACAAGTGGCACTGCAGCCAATTTCATATGTATTGTGAGACAGTTTAAATTTCCTGCTTAGATTTTGATCTAGATTCTAGAATATGATCGTACCTGTAAGGAACATATGACAGCCACTGTGTTATGTAGGTATTAAAATCGTTAATTAATTTATAATGGTGCATTTAATGCCTGCTTGAGGCATCTCAATAATCTACCATATAGTATGTAGTCATATATAGCAATAGGTGTGTACCTTCGATTGTAATTGGAGCTGTTTAATATGCCAAAGTGTTGACAATACCGACCAATCGATTACAGCTGTATCAATGAATCCAACAACCAGTTTAGTTCACATTCCACTCCACTGTGGGTAATAACTACGAAGCAAATTATGCTACCACCAAAGAAATTATGGAAAAAATCAAACCTAATACACCAGCATTTGCCCATACATACATACATACATACATACATATGTCTATACACAGCGGGAGGCTGTAATAGGGCGTGGCCAGACGACTTTCAGATTTCGTTTTGTGAAAAATAAAATTAGACTTTAGTGCCAAAGTATGAATACCCTTGCAGGCAATATTTCTTTTAAAGAGATTAATGCTATGACATATATGTACATATGTAGATATATATTGATGGATCTATCTAATATAGATTGCACAAATAAATGTATGTAAAATAAAATTACAAAAAAGTATGCTCTCAGGTTAAAGAAAATAGTTTACTTTGACTCAGTCAGACGAATGTACTATATGAGTTTGATCCATTCCATTTGTATATATGTACATATGTATCTTATATTCTCACAGATGATTTTAAACATTGCAAGTTTTTCACAAATTTTAATATACCCTACTCCAAAGCAAGGGAAAAAATTGCATAACTTTCTGAGTTGAGCAATTTATTTCTCTGATTTATAATTATAGATTATCAGAGCAAAAAACGTAGGAAAATAAAACAATTGGAGGCCATGTAATTCACCGTCCACCACCCACTAAGAAAAGTTTTTTTTTTTTTAATTTTTTAACTTTTTAATTCAATCAACGAAATAACATGATGGGTCAAAAGTGTCCTGACAAACGACCAACTAAGTGTCCAACACGTAATTCAAAATATGTAAATACGTTTCATATCTTGTAATATCATCTCGCTCACTCTAATAATCACTGCAATACTTTAGCGCCACATATCGGCCATATATTTGTATATATAAGTTCACTCACAACTGTTTATTATTTATGATAATATATAAAATATACTATATATATATATGTATATAGTATAGTAAATATATAGTATATACATACATAGATATATATGTATGTATATATTTCTATTTATTCTATATTATTCATTATTTTCCATTTTTTTTAACATAACACTTAATTACCAATTAGAAAAATTTGAAAGGGTATACAAAATTCGGCATGGCCGAGTTACTACTGGCCTTCTAGTTTTTTGTTTTTAATATTCACAAGCTTTACCTAGAAGGTCGTTTGAAACAGACTATTTCCGGTTATCACTGCAATAAAGTAAAAATTTGTTAAACTAATAACTATTAAAATTTACAACATCAAAAAATATGTTTTATCCTCCCCCAGCGGTTTCTGATTATTTTCTTTCCATTGTTTTTTATTTTCGGTTCTCAAGTTTTTTTGAGGAAAACTTTGTTTCATCTGTCTTTTGAACTGATTTATATAGATTTTAGTAGAATCATTAGGAAATATACAAAACGAATCAGTGACAAACGCTTTTAAAAATTTTCAACCACCGTTCCTATGACCGCTATATGATATAGTCCGAGAGATTCCGATTCCGTCGTCGAAAGGTATTTTATATGAAAAATATGTGCATAAAAATTTGAAATTTAGAAAAGTAAAAATTAAAGTTTAAATAAAAGTTTTGTTATATAATTCATTGAGTTTGGAAATAATATGAGTTCTTAGTCGCTCTAACTGTTAACTTAAAACTTTATCCGAATTCAATCGGAACTTATTGACCAATAAGTTAAAGTTTGAAAATGGGAAGTCAAAATATAAATCTATTATATTATATAAATCTATTATAAATATATATAATTTTTAAATTTTTAGACTCTATATATTTTAGACAAGAAATGCATCGTAGTAAAATAAACTAAACATTTTAATATCAATATTTCTAATTTTTGTTTTGTTTTTCTTTTTTGGTTAGTTGCTTGCATTTGTTGGCCCAGTTACGCGCCAAGCATAACCTTAGCCATAATAACAACAAATTCGATTGAACAAAAAATGAAATACATATACCTTGATATGTGTGTGTGTGTGTGTGTGGGTGGGTGGCTAAGGGGTTTTGGTGGAGGTGGTAAATGTAAGGGTACCGCGCTGGCTCTTTATGTTTTTTTTTTATCTTGTGGCAATCAATAATAATATAATATAACCGGTCTAACTTTAGAGTGCCGAAATTTGTTTACTTTGTAAAATTATCTATTTGGCCAATGAGCACTATATGATCGTTTTGTATCGGTTTTAACGATACTTGGGAATGTCTTCTAGAATATTTCTATATGCATATATAAAAATAAATATGTAGGAATAGCATAAAAACAAACATTTTTTTACTGAGATACTGCAATGAGAGCAATATGATTTCAGTAAGCTACAAAAATTCAAATAGATCGTAATTTAACCTTCTTATAAAGGTATTATCCAGAAAACAAATATCCAATTAACAAATCATATTTGTTATACTAGAAATATAGAATATTACAATTTAAAATGGGCACACGTTGCAGAATCGTATTTTATGTTTTTATTGGATCAAACTTTTTATATAATATACATCTATGAATTATCTCAATATAAAATGTGTGCAATTTGATAAATATAAATAATCAGAAGCTTAAATTTTTAATGCCTTTGTAGGAGTGAAATAGATACATTGCTGTTATTCAAAATCACCTTTAATTTCTTTCCGATTTGGTACGATAAATTTTATCTTTTTAATGTGTTTAAATTTATAATATGTTTTGTGTATCATACTTATCATGGATTTTCTTCTTTAATTATTTACCATAAATTTGCGGCGCATGTAAGAAAAAAGAGAGAGAGAAAAATAAGAAATAAAAAACAAAAACAGTTAAGTAAAAATGTTGCACAACTAAAATCGCATTTACTTAAAATTCCAGACCATTACGAGTCTAGTGGCTGCAACAAAAACAATAACAACAGTAACTGCAGCAGCAACAGAAAACAACAACAGCAAAAAAAATAGTTTGGGCTTTTTGGCGGCAAATAAATATATATAAATGTATGTACATATGAGAGTGTGTATGTGTGTATGCAAACACGAAGAAAAAAAAAATGAAGCAAGAAAATTGTCGGCCCAACTTGTGTATACCCTACATAATGTAGAGAACCGACTTAAATTTCATAATGCCAAACTCTTTTGAAATTGACATCAATGAAAAAAGCCTGCTATCTCGCTCATACGTTCCAGATATGCATATCACCGGTATTTATTGTCCAATTTTTATTTGATTTACCTCTTTATATATATATATATTATATAGTAGAAGGGTTTTTATATTAACTATAGTAGTTCTAGTTTCAAGATCTGCAGAGAGACCTACGGACGGACAGACGAAATTCTTTTAAATTATATGAGGATATACTTTTTGGCGATTTGAATATACCCCTTTTACCGTAAGTGTACAGGGTATAAAAACTTTACCCCATGTACCAATATTGCTGGAAGTATCCCCACTTGCCACTATCTGCCATTGTATTGGGTTAGAGGTTATGAAGAGAGATAGAGAGAGAGAGAGAGGAATAGTAGTACGGTGTTCGAACTCACGCCTCGTAACGCAATATACAAAGTGACGTTGTTTTCCCATAAGTTTGATCACTGATTTCTAATATTTTTCTTTTTAAATAGAGGATGTAAATGTAAATCTATGTAAAGTAACATGAAATGAGTTAAATACACAGATATACATACATACGTACATACATACATACGTACATACATACATACGTACATATGTACATACATACGTACATACATACATACGTACATACATACATACATGAATATGTACCTACATGCGTTCACTTATGAATGAAAGTGTCCATTTATAGCTGCGAATTAAGCCCTTGCAAAGAAGGAAACCTTTCCGAACATATGTACATATGTACATATGTACATACATATGTATATACATCTCACTATCAAGTGCCAAGTCAGTCGATTTATGTATATATACATAGTCGTATCTGTCTGTTTCTATGCAAAAAATTTAACTTAGTTTTTGTACTATTTGGTTAAAACTTTGTGTACAAATTTAATATCGTTGTATTTAGTTGAAGAACTTATTCCAGTCAAATCGTACAACTATATCATATAGACCCCATAGAAACAAAAGGCTTAGATTTTTAAGTTAAAATAAATAATATTTTGTTTTCAACCTAAGAATACTCAGGGACAATGGAAAAAATAATAATAAAATTGTTTAATTTAATTATAAATCTTGTGGCTTATTTTAGAAAACGTGTTTTATTTTCTCCGGACATAATAATGTATTTTATGGATCTGCACCAAATTCTGTTCATATCAAGCATTTATGTATGTATGTACATATGTGCATATATTGTAAAGCTCCCATATAAGTTACCGCTTGTAATCAGTAGGTCCGTGATCGATTTTATCATTTTATCCCCAAGACTTTCTTCAGTGACAAACACTATGGTGCTTGGTTGCTTGATTTCTGATGTGTTGCGGTGAAATCATATTTCGCCCACTGTTTCGTAATTCCGCAAAAACTCGTCCACATTGCGGTTGATCAACAGCAAACACTCCTTTGAGGTATTCATACAATTGCGTTTGTGGTCGATTGTGAGCAAAGGTGGCAACAATCTTGCAGATTTTTTTTTTTGTCATACATAGGTGACCATTCAAAATCGAAACCACTGAGTCTTGTGATATACCTATGGCTTCTACAATTTCCCTCACTTTTAATCTCCGATCGGATTATTTTAGTCAGTAATTTACGAAATACATATATAGCATACATATAAATCTAGTTATGATCAGAATGAGCTGGACTTCCAGTTATAAAAGCACCGTGCTGTAATACAACTACAATGGAATTCTTAAATAGTATGGGATGTGTGGATCCATGCATAATTTGAAATTCTTAGACCATTTTCTTCTACATAACAGATTCCGGAATTTTCCCAAATAGAAGGGTATGTAAAGTCAAAACTAGTCCCGCCTTTTAATTTCAATTGTTTCAAGTGCATCGACGTCAACTGTACCTTCGGTAGGCCCTCCAAAATCTATAAAAACAGTAACGAGTCAATTAAGACATATTCGTCCATCCCTCTGAGATTTTGGAGACTATAATTTAAGTTATGCCTCTATTTGGTACAGGGTATACACAAGTCAGTGACCCGAACTGCTTATACCATTCATTTGTTATGCAATCAACATTTGAAATTGCAGAACAAAAAAATTTTAAGTATTTCCATTCCCTGCTCCAAAAATTAAATATAATAAAATCCAAACTGAAATAAAAAACAAACCAAAAACAATAGTATAAATAAATAATTTATAATAATTAGAGCAAATCGTCCATTGACTTGTGTCAGGTGGAATTTTTTTTTCGTTTATTTTCGAACAACTGTAAATGATTTAAACAGAATTTCGTTTGCGATAGTTTGTTAAGAGTTGATGGGCGTGAAAATAGAAACGGAAATATTATAAATTTTTAATTTTTATTGTTTAAAAGAACAATTAAATCATAATCAGAACAACAGCGAAAAAGGAAAAAGAAAATGTATATTGAGTTCAATTTAATCTGACAATCGGCTCGAAACAGCTTTCAAATAAACTAATTAAATATAAAAAAAAAACAACAAAAAATCATACAAACAACAACAAAGAATTGTTTTTTTTTGCCAATAGGCAACATAGTCGACGTCGCCATCGGCGCTAGCGTCGCAGTTGACGCTGCCTTTCATTCAAAACAAAACAAAAAAAAGAAAAATAAAACAAAAAACAAAACAACAGACAAGAAAAAATGCTGCTAACGGCAATTCCAAGGCTTGGCCTGGATGTGGATTGTGGTCGGAGTCGCAGTCTTTGACGAATCTGATGGCGTTGCTACAGCGACTAGAGCTACAGCTTAGCTGATCAGTTTTGTTGAATTGTAAAGAGGGCAGGCAGGCTGGCAGGCGGGTGTGACTGGAAGACTGAAGGCGGGACACAACAGGGGTACCCATGGTCCCACCACTAAAAATAGGTAGTTGTAGTAATCGTAGCGACGGCGCACGCGAACAGTTTTCATTATTTATTATTATACTCTTTCCAATAACAAAAAAAAAAAAAAAAAAATTAAGCAAGCAAGCAAGTTGTCCCAGCAGGCTTCGGTATACCCTGTAGCACTTAAATTTCATTTTAACGGAATTCACTTAAAATTAACACTTATTTTAAAATAATATTCCCTTCAAAGGCGAAAAAAGCAAACATATGCCAGCTCGCTCGCTCTTATGAGCACTTCATCTCACTAGCGCAACAGGCGGTCACTTAATCTTTTAATGTTTCTATTACTCAATCTGCTATATTTCCGCTATTTTAAGTTCAATGCAAAAGAATTCCAATTAAGTACTAAATACGAATACGCTTAATTTTATTTAGGCTTAAAACTAAGAACCATTTATGAAATTTATTTTAATCTTTCACTTAACCTAACAACTTGATGATATTAAATATGTTTTGAAATATCCCTAATCTGCATACTTAGGTTTTAGATTGGTTAAATAAAAAAATAATAGCGGAGAGAGATGAAATTGCAATTGAATTAATTTTTTATACTGATTAAAAGTGGTTGATTTAAATAAAGTTTGTCTTATAGGTATAGGGTATTAGAACAGGCGCTCCCTTTAAGATCGGCTATGTTAATAATTCAAACACATAAATACAATAATAATTCAATAATAATAATTTGCGCAATGTTTTAATGCTGTGATCATAGGGAATTGCATCAAGGGTGGTAAGAAAAACAAAACTTGATATGCGTATTAGACGGGCCTAAACACAAAATGTGAGGGTGGGCTGGCTCTAGATCTATGTAGGTGTTTATACAGACACACATCAGCTTATAATATTGATTAAAAATATATTAACGAATTTACTGAAATTTGTATATTTAAATATATACTCTTCTCAGTCCCATTAATGTACAGTTTAGCTTCTTGGAATAACGGCAACATAACACTGACAGTGTTGGTAACCAAATACCAAAATGTAGAGTTGCCCTCCTCGTATATCACGTATACGCACATATTCTGTTATTCGGTTATTAACCGCAAAGTTCCACAATAGAAGAAAGATAGAAATTCCCATTGTGGCGTTGCTCCATGTGTCTCGCTAAGTATAATAGATCCCTTTCTGGACACAAGTTGAACGAAGAACTCTTCTTCTGCCGAAACATTGTTACATTGAAACACTGTCTATTGAGGTATCTACATATTTATGTACCTACCGTTATTGCTCTTATCCAATAGTTTTTTTTTAGTATCTTGAGTAGGAATGTGGTAAGCTTGATAGGCCGCTGTTTTTTTTTGGTGCAGGTGAATGTCGACAGGGAATTGTTCACTCTGTAAATACACTGCACTTAACTTTCGACTCGGTCCCACTTTGTGTTTCGGGGATTTATCAAATTAAGAGAAATGTACCGTATTTTAATATTAACGCACAACAATAAAAGTTTTCCAATTTATTTTAATTATAACTTTGTTATGTGGTTCTCTGTTATTGAATATTTAAAATTTTTATATTAATATTACAGTAATTTAAAATTTTAGTTTAATATTAATTTTAGCAACAGCTTTTTGGGAAAATCCACTGCTAATGTACATATGTATGTATATAGGTACATATACATATATTTACGACTTAGCTCCTGATACTTTCGAATATGTATATGTATATACATATGTACATATGTATGTATGTATGTGCGTATTTCTGCTGCCGGCTTTAACTGTGAGTTTTCGGTTACTCTGTTGTTGGTCTGTTAATTTAATTTTTATTAGTCGCCACCGATTTAAAAATAAAACAAACTACAAAAATAAAAAACTACAAAGATTTACATAAGTTTACAAATATTTGATAATTATGAATAAGTTGAGTGTTCCAATCGAAAATAAAATTTGATCAGCAATATTTTGTCAATTAATCTAACAATGAAAAGATTGCCAAATCTAATAAATAATATATATGTATATTGAGAATTTTTTGAACAATCCGCAGTTTTAATTTCAATTTACATTTACGATAAATAAATTAGAACCCAGCACAAGTTTTGTTTAAATTTGTTATTTCTTATTTATTCATTTTTATTATATATTATATTTTTCTGCTTTAACTTTACTTTATTATTATTTTTTTTTTTGTTTTGCTTTAACGTTGCTTTGATTGCCAAACACCAATTTGGTTGTCGTTGTCTGGTTCTGTGAATGGAAAAAAAAACCAGAGTGGCTTTGGGGGCAGGTCGAAGGTTTCATACCCTTCCAAATTCATTTTTTGTCGATCACTTTTAAAGAAACAATCAATTTTAAAAAAAAGTTCTTTTTTTGTGTTTAAAATTATAAAGAAAGTCCCAGTTAATTTTAAATTTTTGTTTTATCGTTTTATCTTGTCGTTCTGTCGGTGTGAATATACCCCAAACCCTACGCAGTACAGGGTATATAAATTGGAGCGCTAGCAGCAGACACAAGTTATAACATTCCTCTGCTGCCCAGTCCAGTTTTTGGTGGTTTCAGTTTCATGTTCGAATCACGTTCCATTTGATTGTTTCCAATTTTTTTTCTTTTTTTTTTTTGTTTATCATAATTTTTTTCGGTTTGCTGCACTTTGCATTATTGTTGTTGTATTTGGGGTTTGGTCACTGTGCCCAAAAAAAAAAACAACAAAAAAAATCCAAAAAAAGCTCGATGCCCACACCCCGCCCACTTTAGCTCTAACTCTAACTTTAAAATATTTTGTTTTGTTTAGTTGTCGGTAAGCCGTTTTCGCAATACTCTGTACGGAGTTAAACTGTAACTTAATATTTGTAAACGATAAAAAGGTCACCCATATATGTATATATATATATGTAAATAAGGACAGAGACTAGTAATCGAACTTCTGAACTGTATCTGATCTCATCTGGCTGTGAGTTGGGAACATATTGTGAAAATAAATTACCTTTATCGTGTCTGTAATAGCACAGAAGCCAACTGTCAGTCTCAGACAGATGTGTGTGGAGTACAGTTAAATCCATTTGGTATGTAGATACGACTAGTATGCTGAGTTTTTTTTACCACGACCTCCCCCCACCCCACTATGTATGTATGTACATACATATGTACATATACATTGTCGGTTGGTCACAAAGCAAAAGTACACCGAAAAAAAAAATGTACTTGATTAATTTGATTTTTTTAACATTTGTCCTTGATTTTACACTTGCTTTTATGGCGGCAAAAGTGACAGGCAACGAAGAAGTAAAAGTGTCGAGACTCGATTTGTGTTGAATTATGATCTGAAAATCACAATCAAATACTATGGAAACTAATATGCAGGATAAATTTTTGATTAAACATATGAAAACTGGTTTTTGATGTCCCATGAAGTAACAATTTATGATTAGGTTTAAGTCTAGAAAGAGGATCCATAGACAACAATGTCGTTGATTATAATATATACAATATAGTAAAATTAAATCGATTTCTTAGCAAAACAGTTTTTTTTTAATTACAGATGAAATCGGTAATATTGTACTTGACAGTGATAGTGCTGCTAGCAGCGATTGTGATGACTGCAACTGCATCGTCAGCGGTTACAAGAGGTAGAGGAGGAGCAGCAAGAGCTACAATATCTCCTACTAGCAGTACACAGGTGCCAACGTTACGAGCGCCACGCCAACGAAGTCCACCCATAACGCAACCGATTGATATCGATGTTTCATTACAATCGAACCGAAATCGGGGCCCAAGAAAACAAACAACACCTCTGTCAATAGTAGCAGCAGCAACATCATTAACAACGCCATCAGCAAGACAGCATCGTCGACGTTTTAACTCAACTGTAACGACAACAACAACTACTAATAAACCAAGTGCAATTGCAGTCCCTTCACATTTACGACGGGATCGTGGTAACGTAAGAGCAGCTCGCCAACCACGTAATACCCCAAAGCTATGTGATCAGAACGGAAGTCCAACCACCAACAATTTTCGCCAATTGAAAATATCAAATGGTGTTACATTCTATTCTACCGATGAGACTTCCACAACTACTATGGCCTCACCCGTATTTTATGGAGGGCCATCAAAAACGTAAGTTTTCCAAAATTATCGAATATATTTGTATTTTTATATATTTTTCTCCTTTTCTCAAACCCTAATAAGATAGAGTCCTTACAGGAGAGTTCTGAAAATCTCTAGAAATAGTTTCAAGTATGACAAACAACTGTGAAGTCAGCTAATAAAGTGTATTTTCTCATTTAATTAAATATGAATTAAAAATAGAAAAATTATCACTCCTATTTTTTTTTTTTTAATTTTCTTTAAAGTTGTCCTTGTAAGTAGAAGGACCTTTTAATTTGGAACATAAATAAAGCCCCGAACATATTTTCATTCCAAGTTCAGTTTGGTGTTTTCAGAAACATTTTTGTAATTTTTCAAACTTAACATAAGAATACACTTTTCCGTGGCTTCTTATATATCATTCGATCTGCAAATAATCAAAGTTTAATCTTTATAGTTTTCCAAGTTCATATGCTCAATTTTAACAAACTAGTGAAGAATATCGTTTGGAATTTTAAAGCTGTCAAATGGGAGATTTCTAGCATTTAGGATGTTTTGAGCTTAAATTTTTAGCACCATCCTGGTTATATCTACTACCATATTTGAATTATATATTTAATTAACCCCAACCAGAGTAAATAAAAGTAAACTATTACTTCCATGCGAAAGAGCATGCATTTGAAATGATGTCATTTAAACCCGATTTGAGTTTGGTTTCGTTGCCTTTCCAGCGACCGTATTAGGTGCCGCCATTGATTTTTGTACGAAGATAATTTTATTTTTATTATACCCTGTATGAATAGGGTAAGCGGGTATATCAATTTCGTACCTCTACTTGGTACGGGGTATAATCAAAGTCGACAGACGAACGACTTGCTTGCTTCATTTCTTCTATTTTTCAACTGCATTTCTTTCTTCTTATTTATCTCACCAGGCCCCGCATGATACAGCGTTTAGTGGCAGGACATATTCAAAATGCACAGGGTCATTCTACATACGAGGTATCGGCCGTAAGTGCTAATAGCTCTTCATCGGCCTCCACTTCCTCGTCGTCTTCAGTAGGCAGTCCAGGAACATCGACAACTATAAGGACAACAACATCGGCGAGTATCACAACGAAAAAGCCACAATACGGTAGACGTAAGGCCAGCAGCAGTTTTCGATTGGCGAAGCCCTTGTCCACAACTCCTCCGACTTCAATATCACACGATGATGATGAAGCCTTGCTCAGTGAACCCGATGACTTTGACAATTGGGATAATGGTATCTTGCGTTTGAGTGCCGGCTCTGGTAAAGAAACAGGAGACGTTACTGCTCCTAAGAGCTCGGGTAAAGAGGACTCCAAGAAAACACTAGCAGATCAAGTCAGAGATGGCAAATATGGTCTTATCGAGAAGGAGATTTTCCGTCGAATACCCAAACGACCGGGTGTACTAAGCTACGCTCGGAATTCGGAGGTGCCAACGGATAACGAGCGCAATTTTGGGGGTCTTAATGAACAGGATATTTGGCTAGCCGAGGATCATTTACTTGTTATCAAGGGGGGAAGCCTAAACGACGGTGCAAATAACGAGGAATGGCCTCCCATAGATGATTATGATGCGCCACCCAGGCAAATAAAATTGCCGGATAATCCGGTTCAGCCGCCTCCATTTCCCGTGCAGCTTGAGCCGCATGGGCCGTTGCAGCTTATCCCAAATAATCAACTCCAAGTCCACCATACGTCGATTGGCAATGGAACAATATCCACAAAGGAAGGTAAGCACTTCCCCTCGAGTGACGGTACCCACACGACGCATTCTTCTACCCGGTCGGGAACGACAACAACGTCTAAGGGAGTCGGCGCTGGTGACACGCCAACTTATATCTACCCGGCACCCTATTCACCGTGGCTGCTCTATCCCAACGAGACGTTGGCCGGTGGACGGGAGGGGAAGGACGAGAGGCAACGCCAGGAAACGCCCGCCCTGCTAAGACCATCTACCCCACTTTTAGGAAACTGGCTTTTAAACGGCCTCAATGGGAACAACACACTTCCTTCAGTGAATATCAGTGATTTTGATGAAGACGATCCCTCACTATATTATCCGCCAGCCTATAGCTTTGTGTACAAATCAAATTACTCGAATCCAGTATCTCCAGGTCCTCTAGTGCCAGGAATTGTGTTACCTCCTCCACCGGATCACTTTAGCCGACTTGATGTATCCATAGTAAAAACTACCACGCCAACGACGACAACAACAACTACAATAAGACCCAAGATTAGTTTTACAAGCAATACGGCTAACAGTACCCACACTCCTCAGGCACCTTCGTCCAGAACCTCGTTCAAGCCCAAATACAATGCAATTAGTTATCTACCACCCAAATCATCAACTAGTCCTCCACGACGAACATTACCAAAATATGTGGAGAGGGTTCCAGTGCCGGTAGCCGTACCCATACCTATATATCCCATCAATTATACACCACAGCCTCCGACGGAAGATCCAATTGTGTTTGTCCCCAGCTCGACAACAATCCAGCCGCCACTTTCAAAATCGAATCCAATTTACTATGAATATTTTGAGGCGAAACGTCAACCTGCTTCGGTTAGGACTAATGTTATTGATGACTTCCTGGCCACCAAACCACCAAAGCGCCATCATTTTAAATCACCTCCACCCAGTACAGTTAACGATGTGGCTCTGGATGTTGTTGATGTGGTAAAGATCACACCCAAGCCCCGAACAGCCCAAATTCAGGCTTTGCATGATGAATACAATGCCGCATTAGGTCAATTATTTAGAAGTAATCTAATATCGCCACCATTACCCACCAGTACCAGCACGAATACGGGTCGTTTTAAGCCACCCGATTTCGATAGGCAACCATTTCTACCCCTGGTGAATTACAGCCTTGATGAACAGGATCAGAATGCCTTTAAGGCGATTGTCTATCAGCCATCAAGTCAGCGACAGTTGAGAGTTAGTAAACATCAGCAACTCCAATTGGAGCCAAAATTGCAAGTGGATCCAGAGCTGGTTAATTCATATTCACCCGAACGGCAGCTAAGAACGGGCAAGCAACAGCACGTTTACGAGCCATCGCCGTCGCCACTCTATCTGGATGTGGATAAGCAGCCAGGACAGCGGCAGGCAGCTGTCCGTTTACGCCCTCCAGCACAGCCAATACAATTTTGGCAACAGCGTCCACCTCCGCCACCCCTGTCGCAGTACAAGCGTTTACGTCAGGGTAATATCAGGAATCCCTATCCACCATATTTCATTCCCGGTGACCCACTGTATCGCCTACTCCCCATAGGTGCGCAGCATAAGCACACCTGGCGCACAAAGTCTCCACAGGCAATTCAAGTTCAACCTCAATCTCAACCTCATTCCTATTATCCGGATCGAGGTGATGGTGTTGATATCGGCGTCGGTGTTAATATTGGCCATAGTCTGGCTGGTGATATTTTGGTTAACTATAATACGAACAATCAATTCAATTCTCAAGCCGAACTGGTGCCAAATGGGCAATTAGGTCCGCCACCCTTGTCCTATCAAGCCCAAAGTGCTCAGGGTCAAGGTGGACCCTTGTGGTCGGAACGTGAGCGACCGGTTAGACAATCTCGTGTCACATTGCCGGATCATTAATTGAGGTTTTTAAGGGGGTTTTCTATGTCATTTAGTGTCTTTTAAAATAAATGTGATTAGATGTGTGTGGTAAAAAGGAATGTCGTAAGCTTTCTGTTCTATTCCAAGTTTGTTGTATGCTTCGCGACTCAGCCGGATTCAATATTAAAATTCAATATCTTATAGTAAAACTTCTATCCTTACCTTAATCTACCCCAACCCTTAATTTGCTTCTATAAAGCTTGGTCATTTTAAAGGTACAATTGGAATGAATTTTGAATATATACATACGTATATCTGATCCGATACGATAATAGGTTACATTCAAGTCGCCAAAAATGTATTTATCAGACAGAAGGAAGCATTTCCAAACCCATTAACTAAATATATTCTTGGTCAATATCAATAGCCATTAGTTAAAATACATCAAATGACCAAAATTAAATCGAATACAAACTAAAGCTTATATAGAATTCGAATCTGATAGTTTCGCCTCTTGTAGTACGCAATTTTTGGAGACGTCATAACGGCAGCTATATAATTTAGTCAACCGATTTTTGCAATATTATCGCCAACTAATACAAAACTTCGTTTAGTGGCAATAAGTTGAGAACCATAATTTTTTTTGAACTGATCGTTTTTTTCCGAGATTCGAATTTGGCCGAAAGGATAAGCTAAATTTTAGCTCGTTCGCTTCATGGCTGATCAAAAATATACATACTTTATATAGTACGTGATGCTTC
Organism: Drosophila emarginata; assembly: GCA_037075365.1. Classification (NCBI taxonomy): domain Eukaryota; kingdom Metazoa; phylum Arthropoda; class Insecta; order Diptera; family Drosophilidae; genus Drosophila; species Drosophila emarginata. Next base: position 563,842 of record JBAMCD010000174.1, read on the forward strand.
CTTCTATGCGTTTTAAACTTCGGAGCAAATTATTTAATGTAATTTGTTCAATTTTTGCAAATGTATAAAAAGCGAAGATACATGAAATATGATACAATTGCTGTTTTAACCGTTTCATCATTAAAGATGATGCGCTTAGTGAGCGAAATTGATTATTTTTTGGGGCGATAGCTTGTTTGCTTAATTATCGGCTAAGTTCAATCCATATTTGATTTAAAATCAATATGCCGAAAAGGAATTGGTAAAATTATGACATGACATTATTTCTGTTCGTTTTAGTTACATTTTGATCCCAATACACATATGTACACAATATGTATGGTAGAGAGTAAAAATAACTTACGAATCACAAAACTCAACTTAGACTTTAAAGGCTTTTGTGGAATATTAGCCTACATACATATGTAGTTAAATTTGGCTCACATATGTATGTATCTCTATCTAGGTATACCACTACAAAAATTGAAATCGTTTTTAGCTATTTTCAAAACATTATTTTATAAACCACTTTATCAGATTTTTGTTTTCAGCATAATTTTTTATAAAGCGCCAATATCTCAACACGATATCAGTTTTCTAAAAACAACGTTAATTGAAAAATAAACAATCTTAAGTAAACAGTCCTAAAACACTGATACTGAAATTTTAAATTCGAAACAAGAAAATAATTGTGAAATTTATATTATTTGAACGTTAAGCGACTTTTATTATCAGTCCTAAAGTTAGTTTTTCAATTTCTGTTTTTCCATTAAATTTATCCTGTTTTAATAGCTACTTACTTACTATTATGTTTTTTATATTTATTTAAAAAAATTTTTTATGGAATTTCGCAATGACATTTTATGAAATTTGTTAAAAGCCATAACAACTAAGGTCATTATAAGTTAATATCGAAACTATCAAACGATATATTGAAAAACTAATAAACAGTATATATGTATCTAATTGTATATGTTATATCAATTTTTTGTTAATTAATTTAAGTAAATTTAAACAATATTATTGAAATAAAGCATATTTTATTGAATTTTATTGTCGTGTTGCCACTATTCTCCATTCTGCCGTTAAACTTGGCTGGCAACCCTAACATCTGTTCAGATGTAAACAAAATTATGTGAGCAGGCGTAGTGAGAGTGACTAAAAGAGTAAAATGAGAGAAGCTTTCGAAGCGAACGAAAAAATAAATCGATAAAAGACTATCAGGAAGTGAACGAGGGAGTACTTGAATTGACTTTGGACCGTAAAATGATTACAGGATAAAAGCTAAAAAAAGGACAGAGAGAAATAGAGAGAGATAGGGTGAGTGGGCAAGTTTGTGTGTGTGTGTGTGAAAGAGAAAAAGCAATCGAGTGGCTAAAAAGGAGCAACAGCAAAGGAAACCAAACGATTTAAAGCGAAAGTCTGATTGAATAAAAATAATGAACCCTTTACAATTCCAAGGATATATACAATTCTAAAACATACAATTTTGCAAATTCAGAATTTGTAAAAGTTCATTGCTAGAAAATCATATCAACACCGTGTGCCAGTTTTTGTGTGTTGTGTGTTGCGTCGTGTGGGTGCATGTGCAAATACCAGTACTCAAATTTTCAGCTACTGTAAAGGAGAAAAGGCTTTTCTTTTTTTTTTTATAAAAACGTCGCAACAGAAGGAAATAGGTGTGAGCGTATTGAAACAAAATGGAACAGCAGTCAATGCAAAAATGACGCAAAGAAGCTGAAAAATAATTTAAAAAGGGATTTTTCTAGAATCCTGGAGGCAAATTAATCGTCGTAACACACACACACACACACACTTACACAAACTCCCACACACTTGAGCCGACAACCCCGCATAAAAATCACCTACACCTCCTTCACCCGGCTCCTGCGTCAATATTGGTAATTAAAAATAGACGTTCAGAGTGCGAAGGACTTGGAGTCCTATTACAATGGTAACAATGAACTCTGAAGCGGACAAAACACAACCAACTAATGCTCTAGCCAACATGAGCGCAGCAGTCAAGACGCCGGTAGAGAGCACAAATCCATCTCCGGCAGCTACACCAAAATCGGCTTCCCTCATTGCTCCTGCTGTTACTGCTATTCCAGTTATGGCCAATGGCAATAATAATGGACCGCTGGACAATACTACCTCCAATCAAAACGTTAACACAAACGCGAATAATGAGTGTACCACAACAGCAATAACGGTAAACTGTGTGGCCAACAATGGACAAGCGGCAAGCACTTCTATATCAGCAGCAGCAGCAGCCACACCGTCGCCATCTGTCAAAACGGAAAGAGTCCGTGAGACTGCCTCATCAACGGCCGCACCGAGCGATTCGTCCAATTCGGCACTGAAATCAAGCAGTGGCTTGTTAACCGTTAGCACTAATCATCACCATCATCATCATCATCACCATCATCAATCGCAAACGCAATCGCATACCCAATCCTCCCAACAGCAGTTGCAGCCACCGTCAGCATCATATTCGGGATCACAACAGCAACAGCAGCGGGGCAATAAAAACGAAGATGCACCCAATATTTTGGTGTACAAGAAGGTGAGCGAAAATAAATTACAATAAATACAAATACTACAATAAATCAGTAAATCCAAGAAGTTTACGTCCCTTTCTTGCTTTTTTGATACCTTTAATCGGTTTTAATTGAAAACCAAATGCTGTAAATGTAAAATTAAGAAAATATTAATCAAATTGAAAAATACTAAATGATATGTATATTATTATGTCACTTTGCATATAAGGCTGATCTCTATCCATTAAACCACCAAGCCAAAACATTGTGAGTCTATAGCAAGCGCAGGGCATCTCGCTCGTTTAAGTTCCGTTCTCTGCAGGAACACAATCCAAGTGCTATTTGTCTCACTCACATCCTGTTTGTAGGTCTATGTATGCATTTGATTTTATCAAAGATTTATTTTATTGATTTTGTGGATGGTGTATATATATGTACACACATTAAGCATTTGATCGCATTGATTTTTGCGATAGTTGCTGCAATGAAATAGTTAAAAACTGCAAAATTGTAGCATTAATATTTCTCAATTGAATTCGAATTTAAATTGTTGTAAATTTTATAGTTTTTTCAATAATTTAGCATAATTGTGGTGAATAATAATACTTCTGGAAAACCTTTTTTTATTCATACTTTATGGTTCTTAAGTTTGGTAACAGTTCTCCACCTGACACCTCAAAGATTATAAATCGATTATCAAAGTGAAATATTCACGATCAAATTATTTTTTATGACATATTGAGTCCTTGGATTAAAATGAATGGAAGACCGATCTAAACAAAGTTCCTAAACAAATCAACAAATTCGTCTTAGGTAATAAATTGGGATAAAATTATGCAGAAACAAAAATATTTTCCGATCATTTCTATTGGAGCAACGTATTTTAATATGTTCGATAAAAAAAAGCTGGTCAATGACCACTCAACTTATTGTAAATTAAAATTTCATCACAACTATAAATTTGGAATTTATTTAGCAAAAATCTATAATTTTCTCTCTGATCTAGATGGAAGCTATCATTGAAAAGATGCAAGCCGAAAGCACTGGCGTAGCTGTGCGTACGGTTAAGGCTTTCATGAGTAAAGTTCCATCAGTTTTCACTGGCGCCGACTTAATTGCTTGGATACTGAAAAATTTTGATGTGGAGGATGTGACGGAAGCTCTGCATTTTGCACATTTACTTAGCTCACATGGCTATATATTTCCCATCGATGATCATGCGTTGACTGTAAAAAATGATGGTACATTTTATAGGTAAATAAAAAAAAAATTGTATTTACCCATTTAGCCTTAATAATTATATTATACATTTTCCTTACAACTTATAGATTTCAAACACCATATTTCTGGCCTTCAAACTGTTGGGAGCCAGAGAACACAGACTATGCGGTATATTTATGCAAACGGACTATGCAAAATAAGACGCGTCTGGAGTTGGCCGATTATGAGGCCGAGAATTTAGCCAAACTGCAAAAAATGTTTTCCCGTAAATGGGAGTTCATATTTATGCAGGTTAGTACAAGTACCAGTACTAATGTTACATCATATTTTCTATGAATGGCAATTTAATTTATTTAACAGGCCGAATCACAGAGTAAAGTGGCCAAAAAACGAGATAAATTAGAACGTAAGGTGCTTGATTCCCAGGAACGAGCTTTTTGGGATGTCCATCGACCCATGCCGGGATGTGTAAATACCACCGAAATTGATATTAAGAAGGCATATCGGCGTGGTGGATCCAGCCATGGTACTGGCTCAGCAGGTGCTTCTGTGGCCAAAAATCCTGTCGAGCAATTGACAAGGATTATTGCATTACGTAAACAGAAACTTGAGCGGCGCACAATCAAAGTGTCCAAGGCAGCAGAAGCGTGAGTTTTTCAATAAAAACAAATAATATTTCATTTAAATATAAGACAAACTTCACCTGTGTTCCCTTCCCCTATGAATTGTTGCCCTTCTCTATTTTTAATTAATGCCTAATGACTACATCAGAGGTGATAACAAAATTTTAATGTACTTACCAAATCTTCTATTTTGATATTAAAAAGTAAAGTGATTTTAGGTCGATGAACCGGTGTCATCTATAAAAATCTACAATTTGACCCAATCTTGATTATATTTAATCTATTATCTTTTCTTTATAGCCTCGTTGCCTATTATGATCAGTACAATGAGTTTGATTACTTTATAACTTCTCCGGAGCTTCCGAATCCTTGGCAAACAGACAGCACAGAGATGTGGGATACGGAAAAAAATAGGTAAATCGTTAAAGGAAATAATTAGTTACTTAAAGTATTTATATTTTTGATTCCCAATGGCTATCTACAGCAAAGAAGTTCCTGTGCGTCGCGTCAAGCGTTGGGCCTTCAGTTTACGCGAACTTCTGAACGATGCCATTGGACGGGAGCAGTTTACCAAATTTCTAGAAAAGGAATACAGTGGAGAGAATCTCAAGTGAGTTGTTATTTAATATATTCTTTATATAAATTATATAATATTTGGCATATATTATATATATTTCTAAATAATTTTAAATAAATTTTTGTTTACTAGATTCTGGGAATCGGTACAGGATATGAAGGCCCTTCCTCAATCCGAAATCAAAGAGACTATTCAACAAATTTGGCAAGAATTTCTAGCACCCGATGCCCCATGCCCCGTCAATGTCGATTCAAAATCTGTGGAATTGGCCAGGGAGGCCGTTAATTCACCAAATGGCCCAAATCGTTGGTGCTTCGATGTGGCTGCCTCGCATGTGTATCACTTAATGAAAAGCGACTCGTATTCCCGTTATTTGCGTTCCGATATGTACAAGGATTATTTGAATTGTTCACGTAAAAAGATCAAGTCAATACCGAATTTATTTGGAGTTAAACGTTGAGATACGTTATATAATTTGTCAGGGCGAAATGCGGTAATAATGTGAATTTTATATGTTAGCTGAGTTATGTATCTATGTAGAAATGACCTGAATAAGGAGAGGTATGAATTTTGGACATTAAACGGAATTCTGTGTGTGTGTATGTGATGAGAGAATGAACTCAATGTCGGTTTTTTTTTTGGAGAATAATATTTGTGAGCATCACCATATATCGGCACTGCGTTGCGGTTAATCGTTACAGTAAGCGAAAATAAAACTTGCACCGCATAGTTCTAACTTTAATGTTATTATTTTGTTTATCTCTTTAACGTACTATGTCGCGTGTTCCGAATTATACATTTCGTATTTATGTACAATATATATATATATACATATACATATATGTATATTAATATGTACATTTATGTAAATGTATTGTTCTTTGTTAAATTTTTGTTACCTCAACGTGCCCAGCGTGTACCCTCGGTGTGGGTTCCACTTTTATCTCGAAGCTACAATTTTCGATCTGTTATTCTATTTGTTCTTTTGAAACGAAAAAGACAACTTTATGAAATAATATGAAACTGCCAAGCGCTTGTTAAAAATGGATGCCAACCAATAAAAACAAAACAAAAAAAAAAATCAAAAAAAAAACCCAACTTCTGTCGTTGCGAAGTTTATATACCCTTGCAGTCAGTTGACTATTAAATCTATATATGGAATTGAAATCAAAGACATCGTCTTAAACCCGTTCAAATACATACCATACATAGCTTTACAATAAACTAGTACAATCTGAATAAAATTCTGGAAAATAGTACGTACCCAGATAGAACACATTGAAACCAATTGGATGTATATAATATGGATGTTGATGTCTATATAAACAGACAGATGGACTATATATATATATATATACATATATGTATATATATAGACTTGGCAAATAAGCTAAATTTTTGTTATAATGTCTGCAGGGGTATAAAAAAAAAACAACAACAAACAAACAAACACGAACAAAATGAAACAACCAAAGCAATTGTCAACCGTAACCGAAAACACCAAAATGTCAAAAACCAAAAATATGAGTCTACATAATAACTCAAATAGTTAATAAAAAATTATACAAGTAAGCCTTAGGTAAATCTTAAATAAAAATATCCATTCCCACACCTTGCTCGCCAGTATGTGTTATAACAAACGGGTTTTTCCAATCCTTTTCCCCTCAACGAAGAAGAAAATGGACAAAGCAAAATGAAAAGTAAGAAAAGTTCCTCCCAAAACTTTGAGTTCCTTATGTATATCTGTTATATATACGCTTATATGCTGAACTCCTTTGTTGCCTGCCATTCACGCAGCCGCACACACATACACACAAACATATACAAAGGACACGCACACATACACACACACATACATCATCACATATCGTTAAATTTTGCTATCCTTATGTGTGTGGTGTTTCTATATTTATTTATTTTTTTTTTTCATAGTTTCTAATAATAATAAATTTTATAAATAATTAGAATTGTTAATTTATAGAGGTTCAGATGGGTTATGAAAAAGGTGTGATAAGATATGTATGTATGTATGTATGTATGTATAAATAAAAAATAAACTAAAAGGAGCTTTACAACAGAGACTGGCGAGCGAAGAGAGCAAAAGCATTAAAATGAAAGGGCGTCTTTAGAACATCTGACATTCTACAAATCAAACATACTGAATAACCTCTTTAAAAACAAAAATACGCTTAACAAATTATAAAAAATTAAAAAAAATACAAAAAAAAATTCAAAAAAAAAAAAATGAAAAAGAAAATAACTGAATGATTATAAAAGTAACATATAGTACATATGACAGCAGTTGAAACAAAATATTACTTGAATACTATATATATATATATATATATATATATATATATACATATATGATACCTATTATGAGAAACATACATATGTAAATAGTAAATATATGCATAAATATATGTATGTTTACAACAACAACAACAAGAAAATCGCCACAGAGCTAAATAGCCAAAGAGCTCAACTAAAAGCAAAGTTCCATTGACAACGGAATCGCAATTATACTTAAATTAAGTAAAATTAAATATGAAATATACCAAAAATGAAGTCGGAATGTCGACTTCAAGATACTCTTTACCATATTAGAGTGTCATTGAAACCGTATAATCAAACAAAACTCAATCAAATTTGCCACCAATATGGCGGCTCATCTGCCGCAAATAAATCGCATGCTATCTCAGTCACTCTGACACTCTTTTTGCTATCAATCGTTTTCGCATAACAATGTCCTTGCTAATTTTCTTTCTTTTTTTTTCAATCTAAACAAAGATTGCTGAAATAAAAAACTTGCAAATCGCGCTTACTTCGTGCATACTGAAATTTCAATATGAATTTCAATGAAATTTCAAATTCATTTAACAATCGAATTAAATCTATTTATGGTTAGCCGATTTTGATCAAATTTTGCTGAATTATTTCAACGTAAACTGAACAGACAATTACCAATATTTTTTAAACCGATCTATGTACTAAACCAAATCGTTTGAAATACAACCAAGTCTTTGATCTAAAACATTTCTTTTTTCATAGATTGCTCCTGCGGGAGCTATATACATAATATAGTCATCCGATCTGGTTCATTCCGACATGTACAATGAAAAGAAGTATTTCTGCATTTTTAGCTCTTGAGGAATTTTTCGTTAATCTATGTACTCGGTTTATCGTGCTGATTAAGAATATTATATATATTCATTATAAAGTCGGCGTTTGCAAACTTGTGACCATAATTAATATACTGTTTTCGCCAGAGTATAAAAAAAGAGTGCAAATTGATATATACCTAGGTATAACATCACCTAGATCACAGCTAAAATAATACGAAAATTATAAATTTTTGTAAAGGCATGTCGAAAATTTGAATAATGATCACAAATTTGATGGCTCAAGCCTGTTGCCTCCAACTGTTCGACTGCATGGACGGACATATTTGTATTGACACGACTGTTAATAATGATTACAAATTTAAATAATAATAAGAAAGTACTTTATTTGGCGACGTTTAACCTGCGGAAATAGGGTATAAAAACACACAAAAAAAAACAACAATATTTTATGCACAGTGTGCAATGCATACAAGTAAGCGCGAAAGCAGGGAAATTCGTGGCCTACCTTTAGGCTGGTCACAAAAAAATAAAACAAAAAAAAAACAAATTCCCTCGTAGTTTGCTCTACCACCCCTTTTTATGTATTTAATTATATGTGCTTGTGAAATGGTGTCTAAAACTTTAAACAAACAAATAATAATTTATATATATATATATAAATAATTAGAAATATATACATGTATCTCGATGTGCGTATGTATGTTGGTAGTCAAATTTCAATCAATTTCAAAGAGAACATGAATAGTAATGTCAAACACAGATTATTGTATTGGCTATCGAAAACTACTGTTATACCAAAATAGAAAACCGCCTTTTTATTTAAATTAATATTAAAATTTTTTTTTTATTTTACTGCCCACCGTTTACCAAAACAAAAATTGCCAAAGGCTAAATTTCATCGTCAAATAAAAAGTTGATGTAATTATTATTCTATATAGTATATGTATATATCCATATATATATATATATATATATATATATATATATATATATATATATATATATATAGTATATATATTTACTTGACCTATGAAATAAATTGTCTTAGACCCCATCTTTCGAAACGTATGTATGTATGTACATATATTTATTTACATACTTTAACAAAATAAACAGAAATAAAACAAAACCATTTAGAAATATTTAAAATTACCAATTTAAGTTTGTGCACAACAACTACCAACAATTTTAGGTTAACCAACCACAAATAAAAATAAAAAAAAAAAGTCATGGAAAAACGGCCGCGTTTATTGTAAATTATTCAATAAAGCAAAGTAAATAAATACTTACACAAAAATAAAGGCACAAGTTGAAGATGATATGAATTAAATTTTTACTTTTATATTTTAGATGTGTACTTATGTACTCGTATCTTCCAAGGAGTTTAATTCAAAAGTATATGTTTGTATGTATGTATGTATAATCTATCCTGCACAGAATACAATTTTTTCAAGAGATGAGCCAGACAGAGAGATATTAGCACAAAATCTAACGTTAGTTTTGGTATAGCGGATCTTTTAGTACACAGCAGCGGAAGCATTCTATCCTGCTCACACTTATCAGTTGTTGAGCTTTTAGTACAAAGTTTTTGTACGTATGTATGTACGTACAGACATATATTATACGGCTTTAATGTTCATTGATCAACAGATATAGTTTGACCATACATTTAAGTATACGAAATTTATTTGCCCCAAGTTCAATAGTTTGTAATACTGATCAAGAACATATCTCCTAAAACCGTTACTTGAGTCGGAAATCCTTTCTTTTGTATCTAAAAAAACAAAAACAAGATTGATCATCTTACTATACCCTTTGTAGAACACTTTAACAATTCCTTAAAGTTCTGAGTTTTGCCATTATCAGAATATATTCCAAGTTGTAGGTTTTTTTTTGGTTCCAAATAGCGCAAATGAAATTTTTCAACTAAAACATTATGTTAATAATAACAAAAAATGTTTTATTTTTTTCATCGAACTTCCAATTTTTAGCAATTAAATTAACGAAGAGGTATGCTTAAGCAACCCTCGTATAATTTTAATACGTATACGTGCTTAAAGCCATTGTCTAGCGAATGGCTGCAGTCGTTTATCTTTTTATACTTTTAAAGATAAGTCTAACAAGAGACATACAACTAACTTTGTGTATCGATAAGCACATCGCTTAAGTTCTTCCCGTCATAGACCCAACAACAGACCCATCCGTACCCCTAGTATTCTGAAAAAATGTATTTTCATTTGAATTGTATTTTATCCAGAAAGTTATCTATGGCAGAGGACAATTTTTAAACTTAATATACAAATTAACAACAAAAGCCAACAAAATTTTGCATAAACCTTCGTTGTTAATTTATTAATATTAAGCAGCAGGTTTTGATACACTGCCAAATAACTGCTCATTCATATAATCATCAGATAATTCAAATTTTTAAGCTCTCGCTAATTTTTAAGTACAAATCGCTTTTTAAAAAGGAAAATCTTTTTCTTTTCGAAAATATTTAATTAAAATGCAGTAACAATATACCTCAATACCGGATACATGCTGTCCTGCTCGCTCCCATTAGTACATTAGCGCATCTGCCAATGTTAAAATGATGCACCTTTATTAACTTATCCCATTTTACTGAAGTTTTATTAACTAATAGATCGATTTTACTATATAAATAAAAGGATGGGCTACATGGACTGAACATTTTTCATACATAAAATTTTTTTTGACTTGATTATTCTTATGGAAGCTATAGCATATAGTCCGTTAAAACTCGATAGATATATTTTTATATCTTGAAAGTAAAAAAATTGGTGACCATGGCTTTTAAAACAACCGAAATTTTGATCTAAGACTTTGTTTCTGACCTATCGTTCCTATAGTCAACGGATTATGTATTTAATTTCTAAAAATGTTAAAAAATAAAACCTTAAAAATTAAATGAAGCAATATTTTAAATCTTGAAAAATAGATTTTAAAGGAAGACAAATTTATTTTAATAATTTTAGTATGCTGATTGAAATATGCTGTGAGCCACTGTATCAAATTAGGATCGTCTGATTCTTAAACTAAAGTTATATGGATTTGCTGTTATAATAAAATGGAAATTAAGTTACTTTAGCCAATTAATTTGAATCGTTGATAATTTTAATCAAAACATTTTACTAATTTATTTTACCTTCTGCATGGGTATTATTAGTCCAGTTCAAGAATATAAGAATATAGTATAAAATACGTCCTAAATAAATAGTTTGCCTAAGTTCCAAGTTAAGAAACAGAATCAGATAGTTCTAGTATGTGCATAGTATTAATTTATACTTCCAAAACTGATTTTAAATGATTTTTCATATGTACATATTTATGTAAATACATGTCCACCCTGACTATATATATTTTCTTTAAACTTTTTGTTGTTCTGTTGAACTTTTTGACTCAGCTGTTAATACAGTCAATTTAAAGGGTCAGCAAGCTTTCTTTAATATGTACTATCTTTCATACATACACAAAAAAATAAACAAAATATTTATAGTATGTATGTATATATGTACAACAGATAAGATATCATGAAAAAGGAGCAAGATTCTGTTTCTGATTCTGATTTTTATTCAGCTGTGCCTTATCAGGTCTGACAGTTTATCTATTGTGTGTTCGTGTGCAGATCATAAAGTGAATATGCCGCCAGGAACAACAAAAACTAATATCAACGATTTGCCATTGTCACCTGAATGTGTCGTCTTGCGAAAATCAGATAAAGAGCAATTACTTATCTGGATCACGTCCCTCTGAGAAGAACCAATAAGAATGACGGTACAAAGTAGAAGAAGAGAGCGACGACTCAAATCTGGTCAAATAATACTCACCTTTTTTTTACAATTTCTTAAGGGTTTTTTTTTTTTGCTTTTCAAAAAACCATTTATTTACACGAATTTATCAAATTTATGTCTTTTTAATCAAATTTAAACAATCTTTGAGAATTTTATTAAAATCATAATGAAGAAAACTAATAAAGATACACGATCCAGGCATATATGTATATACATATATACTTATAAATACACAAGGTGCTTTCTAAATAACCAAATCCCTTTTATTAGAGAGCCTAAACTAAAATCGATGAAAAAACTTTAGAAATATCTTCGGAGCAGTTTAAATGAATCATGATTTAAGAAACTCCCATTTATCAGTTATTGAGTATACACTGTACCCAGTAGAGGTAGTTAAATTCCATCGAAATCGCAATCAATTTAATACAAAATTTCTTCAATAAAAAATTTGATACCAAATTTGGTTGCTCTAGCTCTTATAGTATCTAAGATCTCGGTGTTCATACGGACGAAAAGATGAACATGTTTCCTTCTGCCTGTTACACACATTTTAGCGACATTAATATAACATATTACCCTTTAGGTACAGAGTATTAAATATAATAATAACAGAAATCAATTTTTCTGTTATATTATTCTGTTATCCAATTCTGGTATCCGTAATGTTGAGCCTACTTCAGCCATATTAAATTCGTTTACCCTTAAAATACGCCATTTCGTAGTTCAATTTTGTATGATACTTTATGAATTATATGACAAAAATTTAACCGACTTCAAAAAAAATAAAACTTTGACCAGATTTCTTAATATACACATAATAGTGATTTTTGTTACAATTTTGTTAAAAATTTCAATAATAAATTTTATGAGAAATTAAAATACAGTTTAATTAAATCGGGCTAAATAGAAATGGATTTGGACCTTATGGATTTATCAGATTTTCAGTTCATGCGGCAATACCGATAATTAGATTTGTCTCTTAGTTTGTCAATTATTAATTTCAAAAAACTGTAATCTACAACATATATAGTTTTTTTTTTAATTTTTGCCAGTTTTTATTATTTGAATTGAAAAAATCTTGTTAATTTTACAAATGTCATTCTAAGAGGCAAATTAATGTACTTAAGTGCAGGGTAATAAATAAATAAAATTTCAAAAAAAAGTAACTTTGCTTTTGAGAAGAATAAGTTTTTGATCTCAAAAGATTTTTATATTGATCGTTCCAATGGCAGTTATATATGTAATATTAAGTAATATAGCCGGTGTTATGGAGTTTACATTGATCTCAGTAACCGGACAAGGCTTTATGGACTCCACTTATCGCGCTGATCTAGATTATGTGCACATGTAAATGCAATGAATTTTAGTAGAATCATTGTTTGACAAAGATTTGCATATTTATGTATATAGAATCCCCGATAGACATATTGAGATATCTGAATATTCATAGATATTCATATAGATGTACCCCATTAACTTTCTGGACAGAGGGTATAAAAACTATGATCATAGAGAACTTGCTCTCTAAAATTTCTTATCACTGTGCTTTTGCACTCATCAATGCCAGGGGGCAGCATCTTCTTTTCCCCTAAGTCGTCGACGAGACAACTTCGTTGAGGCAAACGAGCAGCTTTTGGCGTTCGCGCACCGACAGCGACAGCGACCCAGTAAAAGGCAAAACGAGACGAAACAGTTGCTGCTCAGCATCGATTGACTCTAGTACTGCACGTTCGAGATCGAGACAATTTACGTAAAATAACAGAAAAACAATTGTCGTGCCGTAATCTGGTTTCAAATATTCATAGACCGGTCGCGTATTTCTTGATTATCAGCAGTGGGCACTGTGGGCTCACCATCAACACAATCATATAGTCGACACCATTGTCGCAACATATATTGTTTTAAAGTACCTAAAAACAAGGACCCTTTATTCCTTTTGGCAGTTGTGGAACAGTTGTAATGGTTCACGAGCGTTCAAATTGTGAGAGCGGCAGCAGTGGGAAACCAAAATCAATTGGCCAGAAGTCGGGCTACGAATACACCCAAAGTCAGCACCGATAAAAACAAAGAAAAAGGAAAGAGTAGAAAAAGGGGGGAAAGAAAAAAGGAAAGAGAGGCATTACACAAACCCGGTCCAAGTCCATTCAACTTGCAACAACAAAAACAACGATCTCAACCAAAAAAAAAAAATATAAAAAAAAAATTCAAAACAAAACATTCATTCGCGAAACAAAAATCACGCCAACAATTTTGGTATTTTTTTTTTTTGTTTTTTTCTTCTATTTGGATTGAAAAATTTTCTAAAAACAAAAGCAGTGTTTTCTGCGTGTCTATATACAAACATACTTATATATGAACGTGTATGTACACATAAAAGTATATACATTTATATAAATATAAATATATATACAATACATATGTATTTTGTATATATATGTATGTTGTGCATATGTTAAAATAATATTATATATACACACATATTTGTTTTAAATGTGAATATAAACAGTTCCTGGCGGAGAGCAAAAGCCGAAAACGAGTAGTCTACAAAAGAGCATCTAAAATAAAAAGAAAGAGAATTAAAGATAGAGAAAGAGAGGAAACGGCATCATCACCATCAAATACATGTGAGTACGTATCTAAATGCGACAAACATGTTGTATCTATACCCCCAATCCCCGGCTCCATCTGCTTCCTCACAAACTATCCACAAATTTTGGTCTAAAAATATTGGAAAATGCATCGAAAATTTAAAATGGATAACGAATATTCGGCAGATTAAACCATATTAATTAGATTAAAAAAATACAAAGACGTTTCAAAACAAAGACAATATTCCGAAATGTTTCACAAACACAAATATTTCACAAAAATTAATTATAAAATGTAAATTCATATCTTCGACAGTGTTCAAGATATCCTGATTTAAAAATATGGGACTAAGAAGAACGATGTGAAACGGAATATTGACTTTATTTCAAAACTGTTGATAATGTGAATAAACTTCAGAATTTTTGTATACCTGAAAAAGATTCGAAACCAACTTGAAACAGGGTATCTGAAAATCGGCAACACAGGATAATTGTTTTTTATTAGTCGGAAACAATTTATTGATAGCAGAGCATTTTATTTTGAGTTTCTATATATAGATTAGACTTGTAGATATATATGTATTTCTTACGTAGTCCAGCTATTATGATTCTCAAATTATTTGACAAATGTCTACGTGACCAAACAGGAATTCCCCTGCCATCTGTTAAAACAATATATTGTTGGAAAGCATTGAAATAATGGCATAAATACAGGTTCAATATAAAGATCAATACCTCAAATCTAAATCATAATATCAGCATTTATAAATTATTTCATACATATGTATGTACATATATATTCATACATACATACATACATATGTATGTATGTATACGATGTTGCCATGGAAAGTATATTACAGATTGTTCTCTTTGCAGAACAAGCGTCTTTTCCCTTGCTAATTTAGTCAATCAAAATATATGTATATATGTATGTATGTATATATATATATATTTATATGTGGCAACTATAAATATGTATGCGTTTCAATGGATGTGTATGTATGTGTAAACAATGTGTATACATGCATATGTATATATATATATTTACATACATATACATATATTCTCCTTCGCAATTAAGCGCCACTCTAGACAATTAATACATTAATATAGTTTGACACTGGTCATTGGTTTGTGGGGGGACAATATCAATGTTGCAACAAAAAATAAACCCCTTTCAATAGCTTTCCCCATAAACCTATCAAGGATCGTATTGTCACTCACCTTGGAATTTGGTGACCCCAATCCCAGTTTGCACCTATATTGTATATACTCTTATATAACCAACTTGCCGATGAGAATTCGAATTGAAAATCAAGAAACGGCAAACGGTTTTATGAACTTCGTCATGGCCAATCTTACATACATACATACATATGTATGTATGTATATATGTACATACATACATACATTTCTACATATGTATGTACGTACATTGCTTTTGATATCACTTTCTGTGTCGTCGTCGTCAGACTTGATGCCGTTTACAATTAAGACCCATTTGTTTTATACATTGAACAATATTGATAAATTTGCTTAATGGGGTCGTACATCGTTTGTTCTACTTCTTTTCATCGTAAATCATAAAAATCCATATTGTACAGACTTTTATCAGTTCTAACCGATTCTCTTTAAAAATTATTAGAAAACTTCTCATTCTTTCACGTGTTTATGCCCTTGCAAAAGGGGTATATACATTTTGAATCGAAGCTTATTATTAGTATATTATATACATATCTATATATATATATTCGTAATCACCATGAGATCCATCTATCGGGATTAACTAATTTCAAAGCTCAAAATCTACACTTTTTCACATATTATAGGATTATTGGTACTCTTTAACTCAGATTCATACCAATCGTATGAATATATCACATAGAAATGATCGGCCGACAACAGAGTATTGCATCTGAATTAAATTAAATTAATTAAATTTAATAATTCAGATTTTAGTACAGTTCCAACAACAACGATCTGTTATAAAAATTCACTGCGAAACACACAAAACATAACTTTTTAATTAAAGGCCAAAAAGTTTTTAAAAACATGAAAGAATCATATGGATCCCATCAAATCACAAAATTCTTAATTATCCGAGATAAAAAACATGTGAATCAACTGGAAGGGCTTGGTCTTCCATATTTATTTTGATATTCTTAGTCTTCTATTTAATACTTAATCTAGTTTTTT
This sequence comes from Drosophila emarginata, assembly GCA_037075365.1. Lineage (NCBI taxonomy): Eukaryota > Metazoa > Arthropoda > Insecta > Diptera > Drosophilidae > Drosophila > Drosophila emarginata. The sequence goes on from JBAMCD010000174.1 coordinate 580,506, forward strand.
GTTCAATATTCGTTAATTCATTTATTTCAATCATTAATTTCAATCATTCAATTAGCTGTGTTTCTTGAATTTATGGTAAATAAATTGCGCAAATAAGGGTCATACTAAAATTTTAAATTAAAAAGAAAATAATTTACTAATCATTTTTATTATATAGCAATATAATAATATAAACATAAATCATACATTTTTATGCGAATTTCAATATCCTTGGCCAAGAAAGGATATAGAGTCCATAATCTATACTGTATATCTGTAAGAGCAAAACTCAAAATTCTGCAAAATCGTATTCTTTCTTAGAACTCGGACTCATACATATGGATAAATATGAATCATTCCAGAGTTCTTAAAATATCATTTTAAATGCTGAGTCTAAATTAGGTACAGGGTATTCCCAAGTCAACGACCAATTTGCTTAAACCACACCTTTCTTGAGTTATTGAAACAATTGTATCCAATTTATATACTTCTTAACGATTCTCCAAAGTTAAATTAATCAATTCCCCTCTATAAAAACAATGATTGTTGATAAACTAAACGATTTGAGTTTTAATAGTTGAATTCTTGGAATTCTTGTTGGAATTTAAACAGTATTTATGGATTGGTTACAAGTGTAACAAATATTAGGATTATAGCAACTTTAATCTATGCACTTGGATTAATTCCACTATAAAATGGATTTCTGGTTTATTATTAAATTTTTAGCTGACTTCAGTTCGTAAAAAGTGTTCAAATCTTTTTGTAATTTCAGTAAATAGAGATTGGAAATAAATTAAGGTAATAATAAGCTCCACCTATTTGTAACGAATTCTGTTGATTTTGCATACACCCTTGTTTATTTACATATATGTACATACTTACATACATACATACCATATATGCATACGATTTTTGCATCACATTGTTTTTTAATATACACTCGTATGTGGTCAATGACTTAAGACAATCTGATTAAAATTGATGAATGAATAACGTTGTAAAACCACGTAGTTAACTGGCAGTTGAGATAAACGCGTGGGAGGGGGAAGCGGAAGCGATATACATATGTAACTGTAAAATTGGGGGAGTGTTGACAGCCTATGATTAAGATATGAACGTTTGTTTTTAACAATTGATGCATTTTTTTGTTATTTAAGATTTGGATTCTAGTCATAGACTTCCGGAAATAGGTACTATCATTTTTAAAACTGTCGTTATCTTAAAAAGTTTTGGTGTCTCTTTAGATTGAGGAAACACAACTTAAACTTGACCCAATGTTATAATTAATAATAAAGATAATAAAATTTGTATATCTTGTAGAAAAAGATCTGTATAATGTTGTTCAACTAACTATTACAATTTCATTGATCTTCTCCCTAACCCTACCTATGAGAAGCAGTAGCAAGGTGACCAAAGGGCCATTTGAATATATTTAGTATACCACTTAATTGATCACTTATCTATATCAGTTATTAGATGAGGGGTTGAGTAAGCGGGGAAAATCTCTTTTCAGGACAATGACAAGTATTGGTCAATACAGAAAGGAGTTCTCTTTACAATCTTCATTTAGGTAATTAAACGCTTATAAAAAACATACATACATATGTACATATGTAAATTTGTATCTATATGTTTACAATGACCGGACCAGTTACTGTTTTTTTTTCGCTCTTATTGCCGTCAAGCGCCATCGATTTATTTGAGCAATCTGCGTCATTATACCTACCTACCCTGTGTATTAAAGTCGTATATTAAAGTCAAAGAAAACATTTCCGACTACATAAAGTATACTTATATACTCTGGATCAACATCAACAGCCAAGTTAATTAAGCCATGGCTCATCTGTACTTAGAATAATTTGTTTTTGCACTATAAACTATTTAGTTTTCCAATTTTTATCAATTATAATTCGAGCTTATTATACATATACATATGTAATTCAAATTAAATTGTTTAGAACAGAGATATTTTGGATCTAAAATGGTGTATATATGTACATACATACATACATGTACATACATATGTACATATATATGTCAATAAGAGTGTTGGTGCATGCACTTAAGTTTTTTTTTCTGCTTAATTAAGTGTTTAATGTGCGTAAGTAATTAATTACGCAAATGTCAAGTGTCTGTATTAATAATAAAAGTAAAATCGAAAATGTATCGATCCTTTAAAAAGCTGTAAATTATCAACTCCAAGTTTCTAAACTGGGCAAACAATTCAACAAAAATAGTAATTAATAGAGAAACAAAAAATAGAAAAAGGGTATTCAGTGGTCTTAAATTTGGTATGTACATATGTACATACATAGATCCGTCTACTATAGACGCAAAATAAATTTATTTAGACCACTCCCCGCCCCCCTCCTTTCAGAGAATATAAACAAAAGCTAACGCAGAATCGAACGGTTTACCTGATAAGAGTAAGTGAGATGGAATGCTTTTGCTATTGCGCCCCGAAGAGCTACACCTTTACGCGTTATCCAAGTCACACCGATAGCAATTATTCAGCAATTCTACATGATATCATTTTTGTTTTCATACTCTGCAAAAAGGGTATATTGATTTTAGCCATACACAAAGTATATACATATATGTATGTATATGCATCAGTACTACGAACTGAGTTTATTTACATATATAGTAATGTGCAACTGTTCGTCTATCTGGAACAATATTTCCGCTGAACGCTGCTGAATAAAGTTGAAATTTCCTCCGAATCGGATGACTTAAATGTTATTTATACTAAATTTTCTCCGAAACAGTTACTTATGTAGATACCACCCAAACATCTAATAACAAAATTCCAATTCGTAGACATAAACAAATTTTGTACCTAATTCTGAATTAACAAATGAAAGTTTACTAGAGTATTCAGACATCGGTTTGCCCGAAACTAGTCGTGCCTTTTAGTTTTTCTCTTTAATATCTTATCATTCAGTTATTTTTTATGTTTATGGGGAAGGATTTAAAAACACGGAAAAACATGATTATAAATGAGTTGGTTAAATGAAATGGAGTAATGGAGTGATGACAAATCAGAAATAAACCTATGTAAATCCGAGATAGTTTGACTGTTTTTACGATTGTTCTTGATAAGAAGGGATTATTTAAGCAATTTATCTTAATCAAATCCTGGAAGTTAATTTAAACAAAGTGAACAAGTTTAACCTTAAACTTGCTAGAATATTGTATGACTTATCATTTTGAATGAAATATGCAAATAAACCAACAAAGCAAGCAAGTCGTTACACCGACTTGGGTATACCCTGTGTCCACGTAAAAGCAATAAGCTAAAACAGCTAAAGAAGTAAAATTTAATATCAACTTAATCTGCATGCATTCTAGGCATTCGGGTCAATAAACAAAATTTGGTATAATCTCCAAGTTCGCTTAATTTCAATTTTCGCTTTATTTAAAGGGTATAAAAGCTGAAATTTGGTTGGCGAATAATAAATTCATCATCACGAATGTATTTGGTATACTTTTGGTGTGATGTACATATATATGTATGTACATTATTAGGTGTAAAATAGCCAACAAAAGAGTGTATAAAAAAATTTATAAATATATGTACATATATTAAGAGATTTTAGCGCTTTTAGTTAAACTAATAGATAAGTAGAGGTAAAAATTTGAGGAATGAATATCATTACAAATTTACCGATACGGGGTATCGAAAAACAAATTAAATTGAGCCCCAATGTATAACAATATTTAACCAGATATTTAATCCATATCCAATCAATGGTGTAATAAAAGTCCAAGTCATTGCATTATGTCAAATTTATTAAAATTCTAGCCATATGAAACTTGAATTTTATTATACATTAAAAGGAATTTTATAATTATTCACCAACGTTGCTTGGTAATTTTGAAAGAAAGTCATCTAAATACGTTTGTACCATATCTTTGTCCAAAGATATTGATTGAAAGAGTCAGTAAGTTATAACTTTGACTCGTTAAAAACTAAATAAGACCTTTGAAATTTAAAGGGACTGTTTTTTTTTATTTTTTTTTTTTTTTGGGTGAAGTCAATTAATTAAAGAATTATTTTATTGATTTTTATCTGTAATAATTATTCAATCTGATTGAAACTTAGTGAATGGAACCTGTAGGTACAAATAGCATTTATGCTATCGATATTTCCGATACTGACCTTACCTTATAGTAGTCCGATCCTAAGAGTTTTAATACATACTTCCGACGCGTACACATATAAAAAGCTTATCTAGCCAGATTCGTCTAAACAGCTATAAATTTAAGGTCTAAAAGCTGCAAAGAAAAAGGCAGACAGATTCATTTTTTATGCATGTAATGCCGAAAGTTATTGTAATACTCAAATATACCAGTAAAAATAATACTCGTATGTATCCATAGGTAAATAACAAAAGTACATACAACAAATAGGTATGATGACATCGTCTGATACGGTCATGGGGATGGGTTTAAACTTTAAATTATTAGTCTCTGTGTTATCCATCGTTGATCTCAAAGATAGACAATATCTGGGCTAGATTATCCAATATGTTTGGATACGAATATTCATATTATACATACCTATATCGTATAGCCAACCCACAACAATTACTAATCGTCTGTATTATCTCACAGCATGGTGCTACAAAATCACAACACAGTGGTGGCTCGCTCTACCTTGACGCCAAACAGTAGCAGTCAGAATTTTAGTTCCCATCAGCATGGAGGAGCCATATCAGGAGCAGGAGGAACGGGACGGATTCCATTAAATGCTGGACCGAATACACAGAGACCCATTGTGGATTTATTGGTGGCAATGGTAGCTGTCCCCGTTCTTATACTCTGTGCCCTACAGCTAGAGAAGAATCTAAGGGATATGAACAACAGTGAGTCCAGATGGTTGGTGTTTGCATTAGGGATCGTCATGCTGGTAATAAGCGTCATCATCTGTGGCTATGTAACACATCGTATGGGCGTATGCATATGGGCGGGTCCCATTGATGAGGCGGGCAATCGAACAGGCAGCAACTCGGCACTGCCTCATGTAAGTGCATTACAAAATCTTTTGAAATTTATTGCTATAATAAGTATTTTAATATATAATTTTTTGTTCTTTGCAATAAACAATAATTAGATCAACTCACAGAATGATGTGTTGCGGATTGTTGACTCACTACCACCCAGTTATGATAGTGTGGTTAAATTTGAGTTACCGCCACCGTCATACGACTGCATTGTGATTGATGTGGAACGGGAGCAGCAGAGGGGTAAAACGATCCAGCCACTAACGTCAACCAAACCGATCGTCGGGCCATTTCCATCTCTCCCAAGTGCCACATTACATATTTAAATTTATGATTGTGGCAGGATTGAATACCACATGATGAGGTAAAGAGGAGAGAGAATAAAGAGATTTGATGACTGCGCTGGCTATAAATGGAATACCGTACTTGACCCCTCGACCTGACGTAAATATATCCAAATGTGTATCTAAATGCAATATGTATAATAATGTACATACATACATATATAGAATTATGAATTATGGCATCGTATTTACTTTGATCTTAGTATCCCTAGTATTTTAATTTATAATTTTTCCCCTCTCCGGTTTACTGCATCTTATTTGAACTTAGTCCATGCAGCTTTATATTCCTCCAGCAAGCATCTAGTCCAAAGTTGTACATAGCCTCAAAAACTAAGTTTGTAATAAAAACAGAAATCAGAAAAGAAAAAAAAAAAAATGAACAAACGAAAAATTGCCTACATTTTGTATTTACTAGATACAAAATTACATATTTGTATGAACCAAGGCTGGACGGGAATTACAATTACACAGAGTTTACACTCTACATTTATAATCTAATGATTAGATTAGATTCTAATATGTTGTACCACATAGAACATACATTTATTGATTGTAACATCAACAAATTGCAATTGTAAAAAAAAAAGGAATTCCTACTAAATATACACATTTATTGTCTTAAAATACGTTCATGTTTTTGAAAGTCAATCATCATAAGTTTAATTTTTTACATAAACCACTATATTCTAGAGAAGGATACCGTGCGGTACGAAACATTGTTTGGGACTTGGCCCTAATATAAAGAAGTTTCAATCCTTTACTAACTTCTTGAATCTGGCGGATAGATCCCCTAAATCTTATAGTCTAGAGTCTAGGTTCTATCGGTCTAAAAATAATACTGTGTTCAGAACATCTTTTTACTTTTCAAGCATTCGTATAATATAATATACATACATAAAGCAATATATATACAGGTCTATATACGCTTTTACACTGAATTTCGTTTAAATTTGGCTAATAGCCAATCAATCGACGACAATAAGATACAAATATCCACCTCGATTAGATTTGCCAACTACAGGATAAGTTAATACAATGTTGACTGTATCAGTGCTATAGGAAGGTATATACATACATACAGTCCCGATCAGACGAGCTGAGTTTAAACATATATGTACATACATGAATTAATCAAGTTTTGTGATCCTGCTTGAATGTTAAATATTTAGATATTATCTTTGCTCGTCTTTCTAAGAATTAAATTGGTTTTATGAACACATTCACAGTTTTTACAAGAATTTAGAATAATACTATACCTTAGGGCAGCAACAACAAATCCATATATATAATTACAAGATCTCATTGATAAGAGATGGAATGAAACACACAAGCAATGTATTATTAATAATTTTGTAATTCAACTAAAAAAACCCTTTAAGTTATACACAATTTACAATTTTGTTTTTCAAATATCACTAGAATTTAGTTTTTACCATTTATAGTTTTTACTCACAATGAAAAATTTTCTTTAACTTTGAATACATGCTATAGTCGATTTTCTTGTTTGTTGGACAATACATCGAAAAGAATCTGCGATTATGTTTACACTTACTCGTACGTACATACATACATATATCCACATAAATACGTAGGAGATGGTAGTAATATTGATGAAGTAGTAAACATGATTTGACCAATTTGTAGTGCCTTTTTTTTTTTGCTTTTATTTTTTGTATTATTTTTTTTTTTTTTTTGCATTTTTGCTTTGTGTTATTTATTCCGCTGGCCGCCATCGTCGCCTTCAATTAGGATTGGATTGGGTCGGATCGGATGTGGTTGGGTTAAATCAGATACTATCTGATTAAATCTAATGAACATGTGTGTAAAATTTGAAATGTAGAAAATAAGACTGCAGAACCTTTCTTGCCTTGTAACGACGAATTAATTCACTTTTAACTAGCCAAAATTCTGGCATAAATAATTTCCTAATTCCTTTGTTGTCGAAAATGTTTTTCATATGGTTTACTAACTAAATTTAGAAACAACAAACTTGGTGACTCTTCTACGAAAAATACGTGAAAATATATAATATATATATATATTATATGTATATACATATAAATAAACAAGTATAACAATATGCGCCTGTTAATATATAAGAAGTCTTTCGGTGAAAAAAGAGATATTTTGACTATGGATGGGGTTTTAACGAATATTTATATACATCGAGTTGCTATTTTGTTTGTAGTTCTTTGAAAGTAACAAAACATAACTTCTTTAAGGGGAAGGAATATGGGATAGATGGACTTGACCATTTAAAGGGTAAAAAAAAAATAATAACCTAGACATATCTGTGGTATTTTGTATATTATATATATGTATATAACTAGGGAGTGCCGATTGCATTTGACTACTCAAGATATTAACAAGTGTCTTTTCTCTAATGTTACCTCGAAAAAATTATGAATAGGAAAAAATAATCAATTAATTAATTAATAAGAAAAACCATGAGATTATTATAAATATAAATAGTCTGGGGAAAATGGGAGCGTAGCAGAAGGGAGTAAATGGAGAAAGGGATGGATTGAGGTGAGGTTACGAGTGGGGGTCAGTACAAAGAATTGAATTCATGGTTTGGCTTGGGTGCGGATGATAGTGGTTGGGTGGTAGAGATGGCGCTGTTACCATTTGGAGGGGATAATAAGTAAAATGCTTAGACGTATAAATTTGCTCTCCTAATGTTAGTATGTAATAATCACATTGACCGTCGTCGCCGTCGCCATTGCTATCACTATGCTTCTGCTTCTTCCCATTCTACATTTGCTCTTATGAATATGATCCAACATCTCCTTCTGCTTCTGCTCCTGCTTCATTCAATGTACGTAGCTGCAGCATTGTTCCTGCGGACTACATGTGATGCCATTGCGTCACAGGTACATTCGGATTATCATTGAGGCGTGCAATCTCCTCATGCAGATTGTGGCCAAGCCATTGCAAAAATATGCGATCGTATGCAGCCTTGCACAAACGCAACGGATTGCCCCTGCGCAACATCTGATCCGTCTCGCCATATTCATCCAGATACGGTGGCTGAACTAAGCAGCCTTTGCCCCTGCCAAGATACACTACTTGACAGTCCCGAATGCGTAGAAAGATGCCCACTTCAGCACCACAGTTGTGTGCATGATGTGTGCATGCTCCAACCTGCATTTTGCCCAATTCTGGCTGACAGCAGTAGGATTGCCCGCAGAGAACAGCTCCACATATTAAGCACATGGTTGGTGCCTTCATCTCTTCTCGCTCATTATTTGGACAGAAGATATCCGAAACACTATTGATGAGATCGCTATAGTCGTCATAGAGTGACACGAGCCTAGGGAAAGGACGCAAACAGGGCACCACTTTTAGACTTAAAGCGGCTCCCTCTTGTTCCAGTTGGCTAACCACATCTGGATGCGAGGCAAAGTTATGCATTAAAGTGGCATAAGTTGTCTCCATATCAAAGTAAACGCCCAATTGGGCATCAAGACCCAGATATTGGCACATTAAATCAAATCGATCTGGTTGAACAGTGGGAAATGTTTCGGGAAAGTCAACATCAGTCATACAGCGATAGAACAGACAGGCGCATCGTAAAAATGAGCTCATTTGATGCCGGATATTTGCCAACATTAACGCAAGATGTTGCATCTCGCATGGTACTATTACATTGGGCTGCTCGTGTTGTTGCGCTTCTGCAGATAGAAAGGGGTCCTTTTGCTGTTGCTCCGTCTCCAACTTTCGTTGTCGGATACGAGCTGGTATATTATAGCTACGATAGAATGCAACCATGTTCTCTTGGATTTTGCAGGGCAATTGTTCAACATAGGCCAACTGTTCTAAATGTTCATGTTCATCCTTTTTTCGCTCCTTTTCTTTTTCATAATCAAAACAAATAGCGGCCTTGGTTAGATTAGCCAGGAATAATGTCTGTAGTATGAAGAAATCGAACATGCTGCCGCTTGGTATAACAGACTTGCTGGCTAAAGAAACAAAAGAAACAAGGAGATATATTTTGCATTATATTAAATTATTATTGAATTGGGCAACTTACCATTCTCGGCCACCAACAAACAGGGCACAACAAAGTTACACGTGACCATCATGGAGAAGCAATCCCACTCCAGCACGCTGGGACCTTTCTGATTAAAAATTGTATCGAGCAGTTTGGCGCATATCTTCGACTGAGTATTTATTTGGGACTGGGACAGGTGAGCGAAGTAGAGAGCACAGGCGCGTACCAAATTGCTGACACAACTCTGATGCCGCATAGGGAGCTCGGCCTTTAAGGGCTTTTGTACAGCATACAAATAGATCTCTAAAGATTGAAGAGTGTAGCTGCATGTATCCCAAAATAAGGGTACGTTGGTCGAGTCAGCATTATCACTGCTTGCTGGTGGCGAGTCACGATGATTAGCCGTTTGACTCAGCATGGCATTGCGTAGGGCCTTGTTGAAGGCCGACATGACCTCCGACCAGTTCTCATGGAGTTTCGGTTCAGCAATAATTTGAATGCTTCGCTCAAATTGGCCCAAGTCAGCAATCACATTTGATTTACGGAGAATGAGACTACAACTGGGGTAATTCCACATATCTTCATCGCGTAAACGATTCAGCTCTGTTGCCAAAGTGCGCATGATCTCAACAAAGCAATCCAATGGAATAAACGTCTCCTGTGTTGGTGTTGCTACTGGGGCTGGCGAAAACTTGGACAATGCCTCGCTTACAGGAAGCACTGTATTACTGAGTGTGCGGCAGTAGGGGCAATGGAACTCTACATTGTGAGCCTGGGACAGGGCCACCCGGTTGCGATGTGGACGACGTTGCTCCTTTGATTCCTCGTTGCTGTAGTACTCCTGCCAGCAACTATAGTGCATAACATGACCACAGCAGCTCACATGTAGCGCCGAATTCGGTTGATGACGATTTGAAATAGTTAAAATAACCCGCGATGTCTGGACGAAAGCCGAACTGACCAACGGCGGGCCGGTGGTAGTAATACTGCAATCCTCAAAGCAGAGTATACACTTAAATGTACTTTGGCCGGACTGGTGATAGCTACGATTTAGACCTAGGCATGACTGCGACTCGACCACAAGAGCAGCTGCCCCTTGTTCTCCGCTGCATTCACTTGGTATATCATCCCAATCCATATCACCTCCAGCAGCTCCAACTTCAGAAGCTTTGCTACCGGTCATAGTGTCATCTGACGCTTTGTCAGTGTTGGCAAACATTTCGGCATTGGATTTCATAAATAATTTTTGGGCGCTTTGCATTTGCGCCATTATCTTTGCTCGTCGCTCAGCTGCAAGGCGGGCTCGCGCCTCTTTCTCCAGTCGTGCTTGCTCTTCGGAAGTGCGAGGTTGCTCATCTTTTAAAGATTGCTTCGAACCACTAGGACCAGCTGCACATGCACTAGAACTGCTTGGGGCTTGCTTAGCCTGCAGTTCCTTAAAACGTTTTATGGTCCATAAAACAAAATCTCGGTGGGCCTCCAACTAAAAAAAGGACAACAAAGACTTGAATTATTATTAACTGTTGACAAATGCGAATCACCGCAAATTAAACTCACCCGTTGACAGCGAGCCAGTTCTTCAAGCTTATCTAGGATGCCAAATTTCTGCGAACGCTCATAGAAACTAAGGAACGGATAATGTTCGCTCAACTCCTCCTGAATGGCAAAGCCCAGCAGATGCAAAATCTGTCAATGAAATTTGTAAAATTAATTAGGTCAATTAGGTTTTCATTTTCTTTTCTGATTGCCGTTCTGAGCTTTCTATATTTCCATCGGACCATCTATCATAAAGCGACACCAAGATTCAACATTGATTAATAAGAATAAGCGAGTCTAAGTGATGGAAAATTTTTCAAGTTTCAACATTGAACGATTGGTGCGCCAGTGAACTGATGAGAGCAATAAAATTTATGTTTGTACCTCCATGTGGAGATTAATGATTAAGAAATAAAATATGAAAACGCATTAAGGATAATCACTTGGGCCTACCTTCTGCAAATGGCTTTCTGTAAAGGAACGACTGCAAGCATCCAGGGCCCGATCCATGACTAATTTGCAAATATTGAGGAAAACATTACACTGCAATATGTTGGCCATGGATCTGCAATTGAATAATAACATATATAATAGATAAAAATAAAGGAGATATTAGTTATCTTACGTAAAAGCCGGTGTCAACTGGGGTAACATCGGTGGTGGACAGCAGACCAACTGTTTTTTTTGTTTACGACGCTCCCGCTGAAGCTCCTCAGCCTTAGATTTGTCTTCTTTAGTGTAATGATAAAAGTACACATTGAACTCTTCGTAAAAATTCTCCTTAAGTTCGTAGACACCCTTGCTATCCATCCCAACTGGTTTTTTAAAGGTGGCCACTCTCCTAATAACATCTTCAAAGATGCTATCAATGTTGCCGCTATTGGTATCCGGAAGAGCTCGACTTAGTTCCGAATGGGAATATAATTTGCTGCAGAGCAACTGAATAATCTCTTTGCGCATGCGATCCTCTTCTGTGACCAGCGAAACACCGGGCATCCAACGCTCGCCAATGATCACAATCAACAGCTCTAGGAACTCATCGATCATAGATAACTGGCGCATGAATTCATCATCTACTAGTGATTCAGCCAGAACAGACTCATAGGCAGGCTGTGCCCAAGGTATCAAATTGAATTTGTTAAGCACATGGATAAGGAACTCATTGCTCTCCATAAGTGAAGCTCCAATCTGCAAGCATACAATGTCTCTATCCAGCATTTCGACACGGCAGCGCACATTGCGATAAAAGTATAGCTGATGGAGCAGGGAATAGCCATTGCGACGCCACATTCCGGCGGCTACCTGAGCAATCATGGCATGAGTGCAGAGTACAGGTTCAATAATCTCCCGGGGCGTCAGTTTAATATTGAGGGCCTCAGTTTCGGCCAATAGACTATCGTAACTCATGTCATGAGCCCCCAAATGAAGATAGATTCCCGCATAGAACCGCGACAATGGCAAATGGATTGAGACTGGACGTATGGACACATCATACATCAAACAATTAGCTGAATAATCGGCCACACTCTTTGGTTCTATCTTCTCACTGCCCACAATGAAATTATTATTGACTAGAGCACGTACAGTCATCTTATAGAGTTTGCGCAACAATTTCACATCACTGGCCGCCCATTCTATAACTTGCGATATGGTTGTAGCCAATTTTATATGCAAGTTGAAAGCACATTCCCATTCGGGCTCGTAATCCATATGCTGGCCAGTTTGACGAGTGATTGATTCCATGCCTTGCATAACATTTAGGACTCTAATCAAAGCCTTGCATCCTGGAAAAGATAACATAAGTCTTATTAAAAACCTAGTGAAAAACAAATCAATATATTTTAAAGAAATATTTAAATCTTTATTGGACAAGAGCCATGCAATTCGCGACAATTTAAATTACCCTCTCCGTCACACGGAATGTAAATATTGTAGGCCATAAGATAGGTGCCAAATTTGTTTTAAATAGTCCAACAAAAACTTTACCTCACAAGAAACTTTTCTGATTATTCCTATATAAGCTATATATTTCTAAATATGTTTTGGGATTTTACACTTGTATAAAATAGTCACGTACGAGACTTAAAAATTATAAGCAGCTATAATAATAATATTCGTTTGTTTTGTATTATATTCCTGTGTCTGTGATTTTCGTGTTCCTCCACAGAATAAGCCTCAGGCTCTCCCACCATGTTTACTTTTTATCTGTGTACGGAGGAATATTTTCTGGAGCGACAGTTTACAAAAACTAAAACTTCTCACAAGTATTTAAAATAACCGTGCCAAAACTCTACACTTGGTTATGAACACTTTACTTACAAATAGAGCCACAAAATTTAAGTAGAGGCAAGAATTTGTTGTAAATTCTATTAACACTTACCTTCCAAAAAGCCGCTTCGTAACTCAGTGCTCATTACTTCCGGTTTTAGGCTGAGTAAATAACGTAGATCATACAATATATAGTTAGCCCTCTTAAAGAACGCCATGCTAGCTATATTCTTGCTAAAGTGCAAAGTTCGGTTATGGATAAATTTCTCAATAGCCACATGATAAAAGGTATGCAACAGCTTGTCAAATATACCCTCCCGGGCAATTAAATGGTGTGCAATACTCGGCACCGTAAACAGCTGCACACTGAGCGATACAATCGAAAAGGAATGATCATGATCATCGCTAATAAAATCCTCTACAATGGTGGCATATTTGCGTGAGAATTCTTGGGCTAGAACCATTTTGTTTTCATATTCCATCAGCATCCCAGAGATGAGCAAGCGATGCCAGCAAGTTCTTGCCGTTTTCCAAAGTTTCACATCGTACTTCAGAATGTGTCGTATGCAGAAGGGCTCAGTTTTTTTCTGCACCAATGTGGCAAATATTTTCCGAAATAGATAGTGCCGTACAAGGAATTCCTGGAACCATGTCAATAATTGTAGGGCAAACTGTTGACAAGCAACTGAATTGATGTGAAGTACTGAGGTACGCAGGGATTGGGTGTTCCGTTGGTTAGAGAGCAAACCGCTTGGCGTTATCATTTGATTCTCGATCGCAAGCTTTAGATCGTTACACTCCTTAAATGTGTCACATTTAACAACAGCCCGACCCTCACGATCAATGGCCGCCACAATTTCCACGGCATCTTTTTGTCGGCAGTTGGCGATCTTTGTTAGTGTCTGTATCACCTGTTCGAATGTGTGGGATTCATCGTTATACAGCACCGTGCAAAATTGCGGCCCGTCCACTAGTTCGCCATCCAAACACTGCAGACTGGCATTTGGCTCTATATTCAGATAGTTGACGCAAAACGATAAAATGGCACTAAAGCAGATCTCACAGCGCTCTATAACCGCAGAGTTAAGAATTTTGCTTTCCAGTGGATTTTGACGATTGGCCTGCAATGAAATTAACAAATTAAATTAATAGTGTTGGCACATAAATCCATTCGGAAATTTGTTTTTGAATTTAACAAGGCAGAATACATATACTTTACACATATACATATATTTAAGTGACTTTAATATATTCTTTTATCCTACAGGATATACAAATTAGGATACAAAAGCTGCTTAGAAACAGACTAGCGGATGGACAAACGGACATGACTTGATCGACTTGCCAAAGATAATAAAATATTAACATATTTTGTATTTAAATTTATATTATGCTTACCAAATGAAGCTGACAATATTGATCCTTCTTCCAAGCCTCGTCATCGCCACAATCACAACAACCTCCTCCGCCGGATGTGGACATCTTGTACTTGTGAAAACGATGCGCCGATTGCTTAAAGCAACTAACACACAACACACAAGTTGGATCCACTCCGCACTCCCGGCAACTGTAGGTAGGTTCACCATTCTTGAAGACCTTACCACAAACGGTGGATGTATTACCCTCGAGACGTAACTTTTCCAGTGCTGCGGCAGGATTACCGCTCAATATGAATTCGGTCATAACATCGATTATTTCCTCCTTGGCTTGTGGCTCCTTAAACATACATTTTACTACAAAATCCAAAATAAAGGGGAAACAATTATTATAATAAAACTGAAAATGAAGAATTTGTATTAAATTCTAAATACGTTTTTGATTCGATCTAATTAATCGTTTAATAACCAACCTACTATAATAAATACGACTACTTAGTAACAGTCATCAAAACTACAAAAGCTTTTCTGTTGCATGTTTCTGTTTTTGTGATTTTCTTTTGTATTTGTTTTTCATTTAATTTTGTTTCGATTTCACTTACATGACCCGTGGGTCACTCCCCATTTGCTTTCCTGCAAACGTTTGATCTCTTGCAAAAGATTCACATTCTTGGCGCTCAAGTTGAGCGGCTCCTCGAAGGGCAAGTAGTTAGAATTCATTGTACTTTCATCATCCTCATCATCATAATAATCGCCCCAATCGGACTCCCCACTACCAACGGCATTTTCCTCGCAAATGCATCTCACGTCCACGTAAGTAAAATAATAAAGAATGAAAATGAATGGAGAATATATGAATGAGAATAGGTCGGTGAGACAAGCACAAATTTGTTTAATGTGGTTAATATTGGATAGAAGGACGACAATGGCAAATTGCGGAAATGAAGATGATAAGACTATGAAAAACAGTTGAAAGAAATTGAAACAAACCCATAAGCACGGAAAAGTATAATAACGAAATATCGGAGACTATAAGATCTAGATCTACCAAATATTTATGTAGATTTGTCTAGCAGATCATGATTATTATTGCAGATACATATATGTATGTACATATGTATGTATCTATGTCTGTTTTGTACTGAATCGTTGAGTGCAACATTGGCTATTAAAAGTGAGCGAGATAGCATGCGTTCGCTATTGTGAAATGTTAAGAGAACTTCTTTTTTTTTTTTGGAAATTGATGACCACTTTAAGCCAAATAGATTTATGAAGTCCTTTACTTGGTCAGAGAAAGAGAGAATTGTTCATTTTATAAAAATAGAGTTTTGTGCAGCCTTTATCTTATATTAGTTTAGTTAACTTTCCAATTTTTTAATTAAAAACCTTTTTGATTTTTCGAATGTTAACACTAATTCATTCTCAGCCAACTGTCGGCTGGCAGTCTTGAAATCTTAACCTTCTGAGGTATTGTAATAGATAAGTTAGTGTTATTGTGGAATGAAGCTAACCACATTTCAGTATTGAAATTGCATCACAACTGCTTTTATTCAAACCTTTCTTGATTTTAGTGGATAGTTTTTAAAGCAAAAAAAATAATGCTTAATGGGTTATGCTAGTACACAAACGAAATGTAAATAAATGACAAAAAATGAGAGTTCAAAAAGTCACAGAATTACCGTACCAATGGCAACGTGAATATTCAATTCATTATACCATTCCTTCACTCCCAATAATAGGAAATTATTTTTGGGTTCATAATGCTTTTATAAAATAAGTTACAACAAACAAACAACTCCTGAAATTTCCTAATCCCTAGATCCGCCAAAGTTATCTGTTACAATTGAATCATCATTACAATGAATTTTAATAGATTGAGTGCCAATAGAACAAAAATATTCCAACTAAAGTCAGACTTGAGCTCTGATCTGATCAGAATGATGTCTATGTTGAGTACGATACAGTATTTAATACAAAATTTTATACTATACTCATTAAACGTTTCATGTTTGGGGATCCATAAGATCTAACACACAATATCGAAAAACAAACCTCTTTCTTATTTAATTTCTTTACTATATCCGTGTACTTACGAGTTGATATCTGTGGTGTTGAATCTGGAAAAAATAAACGGAAAACAGATGTAATAAAATAAATTTTTACAATGTAAATATCAATTCGAAATAAACACACTGAAAATTCAAGATTTTAAACAATGTTTTACCAGGTTTAAACGAATTAAGAAACAGCACTCGATCTCACAAATCGCTTGGTAAATATTCAGTAAAAGTGCGTAAATTGTAAAAATTTCTCAAATTATTCACCAGCCTTAAAGCGATAAGTTTTGTCGTTCTTTAGCAGTCGTCAATAGATGTCACTCAAAATATAAAACACTATATAATCCCTGTATGTATCGTGCTAAATCATTATAAATATTAAATCGGCAAAGTCTTATTTAATTTTCATATTGGGAATATAAAATGCTGATTGATGTATATAAGTGGCACTACTTTTTACCAGGAAGTTTCTAGGAAGGTGGATTAGTAAACTACGGGTGATCATGTCAAGGTTCTTGGAATATTACAGAAAAAATTCCCTATATATGATTAGGATTTTTGTTATATCAATCGAATTTGAGATCCAATAAAATAAAATCATTTATCATAAGATAAAACTGCCAACTCATAAGAATAATATTTCACGCTGTTGTGACACATCCAACACACATCAACAGCAAAAAACGATACTACGTCGCGAATTCTATGTATGTATGTATGTATGTATGTATGTATGTATGTATGTATGTATATACATCAAAACTACGCACGGATGTCCATCCATTGCTAATATATGTACATATATACATACATACATATATGATTCTTTATACTTATATACTAAAGGCTATTAATTGCTGCTACTTATGTATAGGAAAGACCCTGCGATTCCTCCCTGTTTGAGAACCGTCGGCAAGATATTGGGGTCAAATAACAAAGACATCAACAGAATAAAAAGATTTTTCAAGACCTTATATAATATATACATATACTGTCTTAAAGAAATCAGTGAATTGTCAATCTGCCCTCGTTTATGTATGTATGTATGTACATACATATGTATAAATATGTCTGTAGCTTCCATCCGCCCCTGCAGTAGCGGTGGTGTAAGGCGCAATATATTGAAACAAAGAACACCCCCTCTCTCAGCTGTAACGGACCGTAGTCAAAATACCCCCACTGTAAAGGCATTGACGAATTTATATTTTAAAAAAAATGCAAAACCTGTTTAAAAACCATTTTGGATACAATTAAAAATATGCATATATTCCGATATACACATACTATTAGAACGGAGAAGTCTAGAACGGAACGACATGGTCGTGATCATTGATATGTTTATATCCTTAACGAGGCAGCAACTGGCTGGCTAACAAATTCAAGTTAAGCAAAGAAAGCTTTAAAAAGCAGAAAAAATTTAGGCTTCGATAAAAACGGTTGACATGTTAGACAAAGTCGTCCGATTGGGATGATTGTGAAATATACAATTCCTGCATTGAATTTATTTTAGTTCTATAGCTTTAAGAATTACGGATAAGATTCCGTTGTTGGACGGACAAAAGGTCACGGCTATATTATCTCAGTTTATCATGATAAGCAAAGAACATATGTACATACATACATATATGTATATATATGTACATAGATCGCTGCCTAAGTAATAAAGAAGGCAATTAGGGGAATTACAAAATAACACAAAATAGAGTAAAAGAGAAAAAATCAGAACTCATAGGAAATGGTTTTGTAACTGCCCTTCTTCTGTAAACACTCTCCCCAATTATTATTTGAGTAAACTACTCCTGAAATGCTGAAACTTACTTTATACACACACTCGATTGGCATCAGATTTTTCATATCATTTAATAAGTTCAAAAGTTTTTTGGATTGTAGTGTATTGCCGCAACAATAAATAAAACTTTGCTCATTCAAATTTTATCCTGTTTTTAAAGCATAAATCTTTAAATTTATTCGGGTTTGCCTAACTAAATGTTTTGTGCAAACCACAAAAGATTAATTTTTTTAAAAGTACTCACTAAGAACTAAAGCTATAACAATTACTTTCCACACATCTCCAAAATCTGAATGATTAAAACAACAAGATAATGATTCGAGTGAAGAAAAATTTCAGATGGACAAAGCATTTATTTTTACAAAAAAAAATTATTAATTATTAATTTATTATTTGGTTATGGTTGCAATCTTTATAGGCTTTTATTGTATCTTTTTTCGTTTGCAAAAGCGGGAACTCCCCATTTTCGTTTTGTTTAAAGTGAAACTAATAGCGAAAAAATATATTTCCTTTAAAATAAAAAACATGAGTACGTTATATTTAATTAATTTAATTTAAACAAAAAAAAAATATTTAAACAAATTAATTAATTTTCCTTTAAAGTTTAATTATATGACTTTGCTAACATTAAAAATTTGCAAATTAAAATAAATTATAGTGGATGTGGCAAGTGGTTTTTACGCAGTATAAGAACAATATAGTCAGCCGATTTCGGACAACAGGGGGCGGGGAATCACGAAAAATAGGTGCCCGATCGACTATAATTAAGATGTACAATGGAAATATCTGTGTATGTCGAATTGTGTAGGTTTTGTTCTCCCACACACAAAGAAGCAGGTACGCCTATGCGTAATACTGAAAATGACAGAGAAAGAGAGAGAAGGAAGACAGGAGCAAAGTGAGGGAGTCACAATGAAACACGTCAGAAGATTCCAAGTTGAATAAACCAAAGACATACACAAATGTACTGACTTTAGCTTGCTATAAGGGCGGTCAATGTTTGATCAGTTTTACATTGAAGCATCTTGATCTCAATAAACAATATATTATGATATGTACATATATCTTATCCTATATTTAAATTTATTTTTCAGGCTTTAAAATACATTTGTACGCATTTTGCTGATAACTAGTAGTACATTTTTTTTATATCGAATTAATTATACTAACTAAAAACAAAACTTTAACACTGATCGGTGCCACCGTATATCATTCAAATTCACGATTGCAACTTGAAAATACTCCAAAGAATTAATTTATGACATGTACATATGTACATATGTATGTATGTATGTATGTATGTACATATCTTTTAAATGACAAAAAAGTTAATTTTTTTTGTTTATTTTGATGGACAAAGAACAAACCCCTCGTATAAAGTTATCTGATCCAGTCGATTCCGACATATGTATACAAAATGTAAAAAAAAAAATTGTGGAACGAATTTTCGTTGATCCACTTATTTGTATGTAATGTGTACAGATGTACATACATACATACATATGTACATATGTATGTATATTCTTTGGATATATAAAATCGGAGAAAATTCTTTTTATGCATTGCAGTTTTTTTTTTGTTGAAATTTGTTTATCTCTCTTTCTCGCTATCTGTATATTCCACTCACTCTCTCTCTCTATAGCTTACTAAAAGCTTTAATAACAAAGTTCTAACGGAATGTGGTGCAAACAAGTTTTGTTGTTGTTGTCAGTGTGTGTTATACATAATAGATGAAACAGCTGAGTCTAAACCAACTAAGAAAAGAAAAAAATTGCGCAAATGCAAAACGCCACAGCAACATTTAACAGCAACAAGAAAACATATTTTACACAAATTTTATTATTTAGATTCTATTTACCTGTTTCCATTTCATATTTAAATTCGAAAAACTTTGACGATTCCTTTTTAAAGAATTCGTATATATCGTTGTGTACCAATGTACCAGACTGCCATTTTAGCCGCCACTCCTTCAGGGGTGAATTGCATTCGGGCTGGGGTGGGGCAACAACATTATCATCCATATCGTATCGATCCATAATGTGATATTGAATAAAGATTTTTTAACACTTTTGACGTTTTTTCAACAACTTCACGTTGATTTTAGACGACTGATTAATGAACGGGTCTTTCGCTCTCTCTCTTCTGTTTGAATCTCTCTGTTGCTTGTTGTCCTTTGCTGCTGGTACTGCTGTATTTGTAGAGTTTTATGGTATTTATTGCTATCCCCCTCTATCTCGTACTGCCCCTTACTCTCGTACTCCCTCTCTCTCTCTCGCTCACAATATTACTTTTCCTCTTTAATTTAAATTAAAATAAGAAAAGAAAAACCAAAATAGTAAAACCAGAAAATTAACCAAAAGAAAACAACAAAATTTTGAACGAATTTGAATTTGGATTTATGCTCTCTTCTTCTTAACTTTAATCCTTTTATAGAGTTGTTATTGTAAAAATGAAATATTTATCTCGAAATTAAATTTTTCCGTATATTTCTGTGATTTCGAATAATTTATGTTTATTATACACATGTGGCCCCCAAACAGAATTTAAAGAGTGATTCAGTTGACAAGACTGACAAATGTTACTACACAACAGCACAATCGAAGAGAGCGGGCGAAGAAAAGATAAGAAACAGAACGGATTGCTGGTTCCTCTTTAAACATTTTGACGCAATAGTGCGTGCGTACGTATGTACATGCGTTAGGCGCGCGCGCATTAAGTTGATATTAGGAATTGTAACATTTTCTAATTATTTCTTGCTTTTCCGTTATTCTCCGTAATACTTTTCCTAATTTATTTATTTATTTTATTTTTTTCTTTTCCTTATTTTTTATTTGTTTGTGTTATTTTGGCCAATTGCAACTGTTGCTTGGCAATAATTTCCTTTTCTTTGTATCTAAGAAATTGTTGTTCTTGCAAAAACAAAACAAACGCATTGCTTAACGAGTGGGAGTAAGTGAGAGAGAAAAAGAGCACGATAGCGCGCATGACAGCAGCACGAAAAAACTCAAACACACACACGCACACTAGTATATTGTATGAGGAATTATTTGCTTTTATTCAATATAATCAACATAACATTTCCATTGGCAAATATATTGTTGTATGGCGTTGTTATAATTTTTACACACACATTTGTTTAACAACTATAAACCGAATGAGACAAAAACTATTCCACCCGAGCAGTAACACACATACACTCATCTTCACACAGCCATATACATAGATGTATGTATGTAGATACATACATATGTACATACATATATTGGTTACATACACTAAGTTTTCCTTTTATGTATTTATATTTTTTGGCATAGATTTATCCTTTTATTTATGTCTTTGTGTTTTTACAATTAACGTAATATAAAAAAAAACAAAGTTGATATACACGGATCGTTGCAATGTCGTAATGTATGCAATTCTCTGCTGAGTTTTTCAATTCCAATTTGCTTTTGCTTCGCACGAATGCATTAGGGTATTTATGGCAACTAGTGTGACCGTTTGCAAAGTATGGCTGTAAATGGTTGAATCGGAAATATTTTATTCGTTGTTACATATGTATGTATGTAGGTCCACGTGACAAGTAAATATTTAATGCCACTGAAAAATAAGTCAAAATAAACATTCCAAATTATAATTTTATCACAAAATTTTAGTTAATATTATTCATTATTGTGTATTGTTTTTGATGGCATAAATATGCACACACATTTAGATAACATGCATACTTTATTCCACATTACACTAATAAATATGCAATGAAAAAATCTTTAGGAAAAAGGTGGCTTTTTTGTTAAAAATGTTTTATTACGTTTAAAAAATTTAGTGTCATACAGACATAATCAAAAATGTACAACAAGAGAATAATGGCGCAATTAAATTTTCCCTATCGACTCAGATATACCCTTTGCCAAGTTGTGGATAAAAAACTGTACAAAGACAAATCATTTCGAAAATGTCAATTTGAGATACAATTTTATATTAACGAAATTTACACTAAATAATTTAGTCTGTTGAAAAAGGTTGACATAGTTTTTAGCTCTAGCTCTCGTATCCAGTATACACAGGGTATAAAAACAGTTTGCAGAAGAATACTTACTGTTAATATAAGATCCACAGTTTTAATTTTAAATTTAGCTCTAAAGGTTAAAGTCACTTTAATGACTGTGATAGTATTACCAAATTGTATCCACTTGATTAAATTTGGTAATACGGTCAATAATTTAATGAATATGCACTTGTCCTATTTGAGCGAACTTTTGGGGAAAGATTTGTATTAATTTTTGGACCGATCGTTTCTGTCAATCCTATGTATACAGATTTACATATCTATATAAGGCATATATACCGATATTCATTCAAATATGTAGTTACATTTTCTGCCTAAAAACAGATGGACAGATCAAGAATATGTATTTATACTGCATAGTATACATATAGTGAATAGAGGAAAAGTAGAATGTTCATATTCATGTCCATGTATGATGTTGATATCATATGCTTTGTTATAAAGTAGGAAGCTGATTGAGGGTTATTCATTCATTGAAAAATTATATACTTACATGTCTATTTGCACATATGTATGTACATACATATATGTATTTGGTTAACTTAAAATGTTTATTTTTTCAGTGGAAACATCTTAAGAAAAGAGCGAAAAAATCAGAAAACTATTGTAGTGTCATAATACGGTTTGATTTCATACAATAACTAAGATGATGTTACAAATAAAAAACTCGACATTTTTCAATTCGAAAAACCGTTTCAATAAGAATATACCTATATACGTATATAACCTAACTACAACATATACATATCTTACATATTGATATAATCTAGATGCCACGACGCACTGGCTTAGGTGCAAATAAGATTTTTGCCGGTTTGCAAAGTTCTAGCTCACTGCCTGGTCTTACGGCCAGACACAACTGAATCTCGACCAAAGATGCCTCTGTCCAGACACTATGGGACACTAAAATAGTGGTTCTCAAACGGACATTGGTTTTATGCTCGCCCTGCTCGGTCATGATCGGTTTAAAATCCGTCATTTTAGGCACCACCGTGTGCATGTGCTGATCGGGATATTTAATCTTGATGCGCATGTCTGCCTTTTGGGATTCCAGCAGGTTGTCAATCTCAGCCACAAATGGCACCGCGGCTATAAGGCCTGCAGTTACCTTAATCACATTGTCCTGCGACTGCAATGGACATGGTTCCAAAATATTGGCCACACATCGTCGGATTTTGTCGTTTGCCGGCGGTAACGCTAGTGGTGGAGCATGTTGAACCAGAGGTAATATTTCACGGAAAACACGACCCGGCTTCGGGTCGGTTATGGCATCCAACTTGCTAAGCAGCTGACGGGTGAAACTATCCGGTTGAGCATCGGCCGATGTTACATGAGATAATGGATTTTCCGTACTAGTTGCAGGATCTGCTGAAGGTGGAGGCTGCTGTTGTTGCTCCTCATCTTCCTTGCTATTTGCCTTTATAAAAGCACTGATGTCGCCAGCTGTTTGCAAAAGCATTTGACAAGGACCCAGAGCGCTTTGGGAACGATCCCGTACCACCAGCACCAGATGCAACGCACAGGCTCGGAGTCGCAATTGTTTAACCTGTAAAATATCCCCGTAATTTAGTCCGGAGAAAGTGTGCTGCAGTTTTAGGCAATTGCGGATAAGTGCAGCAAGAGATTCCTTTAGAGGGACACGACTGCGCTGGGTACTAGCGCAGCGCTGCATCTGTTCGATTTGTATTTGGGCCGCCAAAAATGTCTCCAGAAAATTGGAAGTGCCATACATGTCCGAATCGATAGCTCCAAGACGCTAGAAACAACAAGTAAAAACAGTTCGATATAAATGGATCTCTCTAGAGGTATTCTATGTGGCAACTAACTAACCTGCAGATTACTCTGGGCGGTTTGCAGTAAAGCCACTCGCTCATCCGTCATGGTAAAGATTTCCTCAATGTGGTTGAGAATCATTTGCAAATAGTCCGCCGATCTTCCAGCCGCGTGAAGTACCATACCATTAGATGAGGAGGCTCCTTCGATCGGCAGCTGGGGCACTAGATGTGGCATACTATCTCGTAAATAGGCATAGTGCCTATGTGTGGCTGTGGGCAGGAGACTGATTATGGGCACCAAGTGC